>JAWWEV010000034.1:7543601-7567001 GCA_035583235.1 Hafferia zeledoni | reverse complement strand
CTTTTAAATCAGCCAGATACTCTATTGACAATGTCTGTGTATTCTTGAATAGGCAGCCTTATCTTCCAGATCTGGAGACTCGGTTCTAGAAACCTGTGTTATCAACTGAGCACGTGGCTGGATTGGATTGATTGTGGTGTCATCATGGCATGTTTAATGGCAGTGACAATTCTGCACAAAATTCTGACATGTAATACTTGCAGCTTATCCTGAATTTTCATGATTTTAAGTGTTTGTCAAACTTAGTCATATCCCCAGCAAGGTGAAGTGTTTTGGTACAAGCACTGATTTGAGGAGTACAGAAAACTGTCTGCATGTGGTTCCCCTGGGCTGTGGGCACAGCTAAGGCAGGGGCTGCAGGAGGCCGTGCTGGTGTGGGTCTGTGACTGTGCCCTGTCCCTGCAGCTGGGAGAGCAGCTGGCACAGCTGGTTCCTGCCAGTGGAGTCGATGTGGTGGAACTGGAAGACGAAGGCACCTGTGTGCGTTTCAGCCCACTGATGACCTCTGCAGGTAACATTCTCTTCATTCAGCCCCTTGTAAAAGCTGGGATTGCTACAGAATTGTCCAGCCATCTCCTGCTGTACCAGCAGGTGTGCTCCAGAAACTGTGGTGAGGACTTTCTTCTAAACAAAACCAAACTGTCTCAGCTTTATCATTCTGCTGTGCCCTGGCACTGGGTGTGTTAGTGGTGGCTCAGCTGCTGTGGGTGCCATTGCCCCACCACCTCTGCAGAGAAAGACTCCTACTGGTTATTTTATAAATTCATTAGGAAAAGCGAGGGGAGAAGCTGTTTGCTTCTAACAGCTACATTCCTTCTCTAAGCTGCTCAACACCAGGTGCCTGACCTTTCAACACTGCAAGGTGCTCTGTTCAAAATACAGCTACTTAAGTAGAATAATTATTTACTAAATCTATAGCTTTTTCTATAATTATTGGGGGGGATATAAAAATCTGTGCTTTGGAAAGTATCTTAAATTTCATGTTTAAGCCAGCACTGTTGTACTGCTTTGTGTTTAGCCTTGGCAGATGCCCAGAGCAGCTTGCCAGGGGCTCAGGGTGATGCACAGTATCCCCTGTTAGCTTGTGTGGGAGGAGTGGCTCATGTGAGAGGGTCCTGGTGTGCACAGAAAAGAAGATTTTAGAATAAAATGACTTGGTGATGCTGTGATGTTTTGTTTGAAACCAGCATGGGAGCTAATTTGTGATCAGTCGGGCTATGGGAAGAGGATTTTTTTCTGATCCCAGCTACTGATGTAATGAAAAAGGATATTGTACCATTTCCTTATTAGTTTGTAACATGAGAAAATCTTTTTTATTAGCTTTTTATGAAATCCTTACTTCTTTTCATTTTGATGTATCAGTGGAAATAAAAAACCACTTAGATCAAGGTATTCAATACTGTCTGTAAATTCCACTTACAATTGACTTGCAGAGAGGCTTCTTTACAAATTACCTCATTCAGACATCTATGTGATGTCCATCATGTTTATCACTCACTAACACATCTGCTCTTCAGTTTTAGGAACTGAAATACAAGACATCGACCAGTTAGTGGACTGCTTGAAGATGAAGATACCAGTACTGACAAGTACACTGCAGCTGAGGGAGGAATTTGAGCAAGAAGTGAGAAGAACAGTTGGCCTAATGTATATTGAGGACCTTGGCTGGCCAGGGTTAGGTGTTGTAAGGTAAATTATTTTCTTCATGCTGTATTTGGATGGACTGTGCTTTAATAAACAGGAGTACGTGGTCTCTTCAACGATGATTTGGATATATTGTTTGCTGATTATCTGGCTTTGCACCCAGCTGAAGCTTTTGAGTGCTTTATAATGCTGTTTACTTTGATTATTTTTTAAAGAAAAGCTGCAGAGCACTTTTGGCAAAATTAGGGTACCAGTTTTAACATTGGAGGCAGAGTGGGGCTCCACTGGAGGGATGGGCAATGTGCAAGGGCATCCTGTATTTAGCCAATGGTAACTGATGGTTTTGTCTGTAATGCTGAATAGCACTGGAAAAAAACCTCCAAGTGCCTGTTCTGATCCTTTGGGAAGGACTCTGTGTAGTCAAAACAGTTCAAGTATAATCAATATATTAACTGGAAATCTGTGGTGTTGAGTTTGCAGCAGCAGGCTCAATCTCTGGTTACAAATACAATAAACTTGTGACCTGTAACATTCTGAGATGTTTTTGTTCATAAAATACAGGAAATTGTAAATTTGCAGGTATTTTTTATGTACTGTAAAGTGACATTGCTATTTCTTGGCTTTGTTTGAAGGTACAACTACCACAGTGATGAGAAGAATGATGACAAACAAGAAAAAGAACTAGAAAAAATCAATGCAGAACTTCTGAAAAAGTTAAATGAACTGGAGTCAGATCTCACTTTTTCTTTGGGTAACTGCACTATTTAAAACCCTTCTGTCCCAGCTGTGTTAGAATGCTTTGATAGGTCATTATAATGCAAAATTAGCTGCTGCCTATGTGGGTATTGTAGTCAGAACATCTGTGACTCCTTCCTCCTTTTTCAGTTGGGAACTGCTCACCAGGTGAGCAGAGTGCACCGTTCCCAGGAATACTTGTGAGAACTGACTTATGGACAATGAGACCAAGAAGGGTTCCCATGGCAAAAAGAACAAAAGCTGCAGTGTTCCTCTGTTCACTGAGCCTCCTCCAGCAGTGCTGGATCTACTGAAAAGCAGATCTCATTCCAAACCCACTGGCACTGATGGTTTCACTGTTCTCTGTAGCTGGACTAAAAGCTGCAGGTGACTTTTGTGATAATTAACACCACTTTCATATTTACACAGTGCCACATGACAGCTGAAATAGTGTTAATTTGCTTGCTCTGAACTCTGATCGTGTTCTAGTCAGCTTTCAAGAACTAAGTGCCCTCCAGTTGTGGAACCAAGGAATCTGTAAATGGCAGAAAGTCAAGGAGTTTGAAGCATATTCAGTGCTGATATTTATAGTACAACTCCTGGACTGTATAAAATACCCACTGTTTTTCTTGCTCAGATTTATGTTTTCTGTCTTTGAAAACCCCCAGGGCTGAACTTTCAGTCTGTACAACTTATATCCATGCAGATCCTGCCCTTAATTACTAAAGGGGTGTCTGTATTAATTTTTCCAGATTCACATACAAGTGTTGCAGCCATTGCAAGACTGAGTTTGTTCATCACAAAGACTTGATTCTCCCTGTGCTCACAGGTCCAGAATTTGGAGGGCAGAAGAACTGTGTTTACATTGGCATGGTCACAGAGGACCTGGATGTGTCAGAGCTGGTTGAAACCATTGCAGCAACAGGCAGAGAAATTGAAGAAAATTCTAGAGTATGTATTAATAAATCACAAAACATTCCAGCACCTTTTTTTTTCCCCTTTCATATTGGCTTCAGGACGTGGTTTTGTTCCTTGTGAAAGTAAAAGTTAAAATTGCCCACAACAGTCTTAATTACTGGGAAGGAACATTTTGTTACAGATTATGATATTCTGAGGATGTTTGGATTTGTGTTCATGGTCCTGTGTGCAGCAGTTCTAATGAAAACTTTAGTGGTACTGAAATAGACTCATTCTGTCACTAAAATTTAAGCTGTCAAAAAACAAGGGGGGGGTTGATTGTGAGCTGGTATTTCTCTTCACTGCTTGATGTGGTGGGATTGAGATTCTTTATATACCAGTTTTAAGATAAAACATGTGAAAAACTTTAAATTGGTGGCTTAAAGCCAGAAATTACAAATAACCTATTGAAGTAATAAAGCTGATGATGCAACTCCTGTTTGTCAAAGCATTTACCTGAGTAGAGTTCTCCAAATGTTCTCTAAAGCAATATTCCTAAATGACCTGCATCACAAATGAACATCTGCCCCTTCTTTCCTCTGGTCTTGGGTATTTACTCACCTAAAAAATAACTAGAACTTCAGAAATCCTTGGCCTATTTCTGCCCATAGGAATATGTTGCTTTGGGCAATGAGTTTTTTTCTAGCAGTGTTTTCTGGAGATCTCCTGCCCATTCCTGATTCCCTGTGGTGCTCTGAGGGTGACAGAAGAAAGCTTTGCCTGTAGAGTACCCTTGGGTTTTTAGCTGGGAGGTTGGGAACTGAATGTTGGAACATGGGCCATGCAAGTCCTGAAGGTTCCAGGGTGGAACAATGAGTAGTGCAGGGCTCAGAAAGGTGCAGTCCTTGGAACCAGCTACAGTAAATCTGTGGCACTGAAAGGATCCTACACCCTTTGATCCCAAACTGAGCAGCAGAACCCACCTGTGAGCTGCCACTTGCCCCGTTTGGGTGAGGGATGGTTGGTACAAGAGGGAAGCTTTTAGAGAAAACCTACTCAGTCCCAGCCTACCCCAAGGACATGAAGTAAATACAATAAAAGGCAGAACCAAAACTGAAGATAAACATCTTCACAGTGGTTCTTCCTGGTACTCCAAATGCAATTCCACTGCACTCTCTCCTGTAGCCAGTACCTCAGGGGTTTGAGCTTTCTGTGGAGTTTAATTCCTGCCTGGCCTCTCCCACAGGGAGAAGGAGCAGCTTCCTCTTTTTCCTTTTTATTAAGTGACAGTGACAAGTGTAAGGAAAAAAAATACCATTCCTGTTGAAAATTACATTCTCTTCTCTGGGTTTAATTGTAGAAGATCCTGCAGTCAGCCTGTACATTCTTTAATTTACAACCATAATGAAATAGAGATTGTCAAATACTGTCTTAAATGAGAAAAATATGTGAATACCCTGTCTAGATCCTGAAAACCTGAACTAAAAAGACAATTTCAAGTCCAAATAATATAAATAATTATTTCTGGGTTTTATTAGCTGTTGGAAAACATGACTGAAGTTGTTAGAAAAGGGATACAGGAAGCACAGCTTCAGCTTCAGAAAGCAAATGAAGAACGACTTCTGGAAGAGGTAAGGCTGTAAATCAGCTTCTGGCACCTTGAGTTACCCTGTCCCAAGTGGGTCACTTACTCACCAGCCAGTGTTGGGTTGTGTTTGCAGGGGCTGCTGCGACAGATTCCCGTGGTGGGCTCTGTGCTGAACTGGTTTTCTCCCTTCCAAGCCTCTCCCAAGGGAAGGACGTTCAATTTAACAGCAGGTAGGGCTGTGTTTGCTGCCCTTGGGGCTTCTTCCAGTGCTGTGAACCTGCAGCACCCTCTGCTGTGCTGGGATCATGCTGGGGGACAGGAGGCACAGCAAGAGGCTTTGCACCATTTCTGTAACACTTAGGAAGGATCTTCTACACTCACTTTACAGTTTACATTTTGTTCTTACATATTGTCAAAAAAGCTGTGATAGGCATCAGCAGTTATTAATAGAGGAATGATTGCTGTGACTATTGGCTGCACATGCTGCAGGAGTTTGGAGTTTAAAATGTGTGAGCTGGTGGGGTAGCTCGACCTCAGCCCGTTGCTCCCCCATGCAGGTGCATCCTCCCTGCTGTGCTTGCACTGTGTTCTGCTGTGCCCCTGGAATGGGATGTCTGTCTGAAATCCAGGCTGGAATATCACCTGGCTATTGCCTCACTGGGAGGGCTGGTCTGTGTTAAACAGGGCATGTCCAACAAGGACAGCTTAAAGCCAGCTGGGGACTGGCATGAACGGGGCTGTGTGGGAGATGGTAATGAACAGAATAGTGCAATGGGAAAGAACCTCCCTGTAAAAATACTGTGGCAGAGTCTAATGAATATTCCTGAACTCAGCAGTGTCTGTCACTCCTGGAACAAGGGCCCAGCTGTCTGTGTGTCTGTCACCTGCAGGGAAGGCTTCCTGCTGCCCTTGGGGCCTTTCTGATTCTGGATGCACCAAGTGGCAGGTTCTCACAGCAGAGAACAGCCAGGTTCTAACCTGCGTGGTTGGATCCCCTTCCACGTGCACTGCTCCATAGCTTCCAGCTGGGAAGATGTCAAGTGCCCAGTGGAGAAAGGAAAAGGGACTACAGGGTGTAGCAGTGTTGTGAAGTGAGTGTGAGGGGAAACCATTCATTTCTGAAGTCTCAGCACTCGTGTCCCTGGGGACTCAGAAATGGATCCACCACCATGTGGCAGTTTGAACTCAACCAGCAAATGCAATTTAAAAAATGTGCATTAACAGTAAGACTTACATACCTTATAAATACAAACAGAAAACTTGTCCAGCTTGGGTTATAGTCAGCTTTTATTTTTTTTAACCTGCAGGCTCTCTGGAATCCACAGAATCCACATATGTATCAAAGGCCCAAGGAACAGGCACTACTCCACCACCAACTCCCACTTCCAGCCTTGCAAAGCAAAGACTTCCTGGTGAGTTTGTGTGTCTTAGTTTAATTTCTAAAGCTTGTTAAAACACCCTCATACAGGATGATCCACATGATTTTCCATCTCCCATAATACCTGGCACTGGAGCTCATTTTCTACTGCCTTAAAAATCGTAAGGTACACATGGCACAGAACACCACCCAAGCCTCTTTTCTCCCCACAAATTCTTCCTGAGACTTCAGAAGTTGTTAACCCATTAACTGCCTGTGAAGTCTGGAATCTTCCTCTGGAATATTACGAGGTTATTGAGCTTTAAAAATGAGCAGGTAACAAGCCAAAAGTTCTATTTGAAATAAAAGCGTAAGGTCATATAATCACATAGTTCAGCAACTGCATTTCTATTGCTACCAAGTATTTTGTGGGCAAAGCCATTCTAAGAGCTGTTTAATCTATAGCATTCATTAGTAATTAATGCTGATTTGATTGGCAGGAAGCCCACAGTTTTAACTCACCTTTTGAGCTGGTGCCTTCCAGCCTGTGGTTTGCCATGCAGGTTTTTCCTGGGAGTGGGTCTATATTTAGGGTACAAAATAGCACCCAAACAAAATCTACTTCTTTGCAGTTGTAGAGTTCTAGTATTTCCTTTGAAACTGAACTTGTGCCCAGCACTGTCTGTGGTTGCTGACCTCATGGGTACCGTGTGCTTCCAACACTTCACAGGTCAGAAAGCTTTTAAAAGGTCTCTAAGAAGCTCTGATGGGTTCAGTGAGACCAGTTCCATCAGCCACTGTGATGACCTGGAGAGGATGGATCAGAGACCCCCAGCTCTATCCCCAGGCCAAGAGCAAGGACCTTTGGAGCCAGAAAAACCAGAGGAGCAGAAGGAGGTGGCACAGGCACAGACAAACAGTGAGGACACTCACAGTGACAAACCACCACCCAACTGCACGAGGGGAGAGGAACAAGCAAGTGCCAGATAAAATCCAGTGTGGATTTCAGACTTTGCTGAGAAAGCCCATGCCCAGGGCAGGGTGTTACTGATGCAATGAAAATGTGAACAGTGCCACACACTAGTACAGTAATAACTACTGTAACTTATTAACTGGGATTTTGCACAAATATAAATTCCCTCCCCTGGGACAGAGATTTCTCTTATCATACAACACTTGTTACAGTTGCTTTAATCCTCCACATGTCAGTGCCACCAAAGCAGTAGTGAAATTTATTAAGTGCTCATAAACATTTGTAAGAACACTTGGCAGTTACTCTTCCTGCAGGAATCTCTGCATGGTAACACTTGCTAACAAACCATCAGCCATGCACACAGTTAAAAGTACAGTTGCACCCAGTAATTACTGAATAATCTTATGCTACTACACTTTATAAAAAAACCCCAAATGACTCCTGGTTGTTCACCTTTCTAGTATTTAAAATTCAGTTTAGCCTCTCCTGCAGTCACACTACAGTGTCTTGCTTCCCTTTTGTTACCTGACCCAGCACCTTGCCCAGCACCATGGGGGGTGGGCGCCCATGTAAATAGAGGTCACTGTGGAGTGCTCAGCCAGCATCCCTTAGTTCTGCTGTTGGATTTCACCCACCCAGTCACGGCCCTGGGTACAGTGGGGACTGAGTTCATGAGTTCTAAGCCTTTTAGACAGAAATAGTGCCTCTGCATGCCTGACCAGCTCCCTGCCTCCACCCTGGGAAGGATCACTAAGGCACCGTTCTGTTCCTTTGCACGGCATTCATACACCAAATCTGCTCGGACACGTCGATGTGGTGTAACTGGAGTTCTTTCTGTTGTGTATTTTTAAACATAGTTGTAGTAAAGCTTGAAGAACCAATACATTTGTGATGGTTTCAACACTTATTTTTTGAGTAACAGTAACTTACCTATGGTAGGATTGTCCAGACTCAAAAGAATTCATTAGGTTACTTAGAGTACAGCACAACTTCTGAGTGTCTGGGACTACTTAATGCACAAGCAAAGCTTTGGATAAATCAAAACCTAAGGTGTAAAAGTGTTTTCCCCCGGATCATCTTAATCACTGTGCTGCAAATCTTCAGAGCCTCTTGTGGAAAGATCTCTGGAAATGATTGCTTTCCCCAGATTATGTGATTTTGATGCAAACCATCCCATGCCTCTAGAACTGGATTCAAATACTGGGTTTTTTCTTCCCCTCCCAATGGGTATCCATTAATACCAAAATGGCTGTAGTGGTAGTGGGACTGACTTTGATAATCTGAAAAATTTGGGGGTTCTGAATTGTACTGTCACCTGCTTTGACTGAGCTCCTCACACCTGTGGGACTGGGATGCCATAAACAAGGTTAATTTTGCTGTTGGGGTAATTTATGTAAATCAGTGCAATTTTTCTAAAGTGCAAAAGCAATTAAGTTGACTAGTCTTCCTCCTTGGTTTCTTTGGTGCAATGAAGTATGTTAATAAGAGTAATTTGTTCAGAATAAAGTTATCACCACAAGGATTAATTTTTAATGTTTTTATATTTGGAAGTGTTAAATCAGTAGTTTTGTTGGAATGAGCTTCATTCTTTAGATACTTACCTGAATGTTTCAATAAAGATTCTTCCAATTATTACTCTGGAATTAAGTTCTTGTTGAAGCAAACTCTAAGTGTGTGCAAGTTTCCTTCACTGTGTGTGCACAATCATTTTCTGACGTGCACACCAGTGTAGTGACTCACCTTCTCAGTCTCCAGCACTGCCCCTCTCCTCCTGTGCCCATCAAATTACTGCCCTGCAGCAACAGAACCTAAACAAAGCCAAACTTTCTTCAAAGAAACACTGATTCCTATGTAAGTAATGCAGAAAAAGCAACTTATTTCTATTAAAATATTTTATTTTGAAAAGCATCGGAATAATGGTGTTTGTGACCAGCAATACCCTTCTTACAACAAATTGCTCTTCTTGCAAGACTGTACTTCCCTAAAGCAGTTGCAGTGGTGGGTTCCAGGTTAAATCTTGTCAGAACAAACCTTTTCCCACAACCCTTCTTCATTTTTCTTGTAGATGCGAGGTTTTCTGTCAGGGAACAGGGACCGAGATGGAAAGGGATGTGCTTTTAGAAATGTTAATGTAGATCTAATGTGGGACACAAAGTGGGGTGGCTCAGCCAGGGGGGACGTGGAAAGATTCTGAAAAAGAAAATGGGAGCAAGAGCTGTTTGACCTTCAGAGGACAATGTTCTCCATATCCTGCCTTCCAGCAGGGTTACTCCCCACGCTCCCGGGGACAGCAGTGCACTGGAAAAGGCTCTGACAAGACTGCACCCCCCTCTCTCTACTTAGCTAAGCTGAAGGGAAAAAAAAAATATCTGTTTCAGGTACCTGTAAAATCTGTGCATCATCTTGTTCCAACCAGAAATCCACATGAGGGAAAGGCCCCCAGAAATAAGGCCCAATTCGGAGTTGTTCCGTCTTTGCATCGTAGATGTTGGTCAGCTGTAAGGACAGGGAGCCTGGGGGGTCAGACAGGGCTCCCCAGACAGTCAGCAGTGCCCTCAGCCCGAGGGCCTTGGGCTGCAGCTCCTGCCCCAGACACACCAGGGGCCAGCTCAGCCCACCCTTCCGACTGTTAACAGGAACCAGTTCTGACAAACACGACATCCAACAGCAAACCCAGAGCCCAGAGAGGAAGAGCTCTACTGAGGGATGTTTTCCCCTCAAACTTTGGAGATTTCATTGCCCCTGACTGGTCTCTGCCCTTCTGGCAAAAATACTGTTTTCCCCCGTTATTTTTACTCACTGGTGCTCCTGTTAAAACATGGGCTGAACGCAAATCCTCATCTGGCCCCTTTTCTGGGAAGGTTGCAGGAAAAATCTCTGCTGTTTTAACATTCACAGCTGGTGGGAAATAGAGATTAAATACAGAAACAATTAATTCCTACAAGGCACTTGTTTACAATGACCATGTCCCCAAGACAACTGTGCTGCAGAACTTCAGAGCCATCACACACTTGTATTTCTCAGATCCCTGAGCCTGCAACAGCACATTTCTACTCCATTTCCTTTGGCACCCTTTCAGTACTCCAGAGACACCTGAACTAATTAGAAAAAACGCTGAATAATCCACAAGAAGGTTGAATTCTGAGCAGAAAGTTCAGTGCAGTAGCTTGATATTAATAAAACTTTAAGTGCAGTTAAAGGAAAAAAAATCTGCTTGCATTTGTACATGGCCCTTCCACATGTGCATCTGCCCAGCTGTGGGACCACAAGACAAGTATTTCCACCTGTGCCTCTGACAGCAGCATGTCACTTTTAGGATGGATTTTACCCAGTCACTAACTAAGAGCCCTTTTACTACTAGAAGTTGAAAAGCAATCCAGTTACAAAAAAATAACTCTAATTTAACTCACCTATTCCATAAATTATTGGAAAGTGAATATCCTGTTCTTCTCTATCATTTAGTTCTGTAACAGAAAAAATAAGTTAACTTGAAGGGCTTTGGACTTTTTTAAAAGTCAATGG
Organism: Hafferia zeledoni; assembly: GCA_035583235.1. NCBI lineage: Eukaryota > Metazoa > Chordata > Aves > Passeriformes > Thamnophilidae > Hafferia > Hafferia zeledoni. The sequence goes on along the minus strand of JAWWEV010000034.1, from coordinate 7,556,285 downwards.
CATTCATTGAGTTGTATGTTATCTGAGAACAACAGATCTGATGTTGCATAAAGACAATAAAAAAACAAGGAAGCCTAAAACAAATATGGAAAAGAAGGTGCAAGTCAGTCACAACACATTTGGGGCCTGGAGCAGAGCTGTGTCCCAAGAGAAGGGCCAGCTCCAGTTTACAGGGGCAAAACAACTATGATGCCAAATTCCAAAGATGTAAGTCACCAACAGCACTGTCATGGAAAGGGGATGGACATATGACCTCAACACGATACAAAGAAAAGGAAATAACTTCCTTTATGTGACATCACACACTATGAACTGAAGGAGTTTATGAATTCCCTGGACCCTGCAGAGAGGCAAGTCCAGCAGCCCAGCAGGACAAAGGTCTGCAATGCCCTCCCCAACTGCCTCACAAGATCTCCACAGGGGCAGGGCCTGTTCCACAGGACAAATGTGCCAAAAGAGCCTGGCCATGATCACGAGGGTTCTGCTGTTGGCTGCAGGGCAGCAGCCCTTGGTAAGCAGAGACTCCTCCCTGCACTGGCTCTGCCATCACCACACTCCCTGACCAGCAGTAACAAAGTTACAAACCATTCTGGAGGACTCGTGCTGTCCTATGGTACGGGATGGATAAAAAGCCATTCATAAAAAGACCCCGCCCATTGAGTTCAGTGGCTAAAGGTACTGCAAAACCCAAGGAAATATTTTCTTACCTGTTACACAGAAGGTCACTAAATGAACATCATCTGGCTGGAGATCAAATGCCCCTACAGTGACAAGGACAGCAGCAATGTGTGAGTGAGGGTGGCAGAGCAGGGGCATTGCAGTGGTGGGCACACCCCTAAACCACTGCTCCTGGGGAGGGCAACACAGCAAACAGCCTTTGCATGTTTGCTTCAAACTGACAGTAATTTACAGAGAGGAGCCATTTGTAATAGCAAAGTTGTGCTAAAAGAGTGTTGTGCCACTTACTGCTTTTGCTGACACTGGTTTAGCTCTGGCATAACATCGGCTCCTTTAGTTCACTATACACATTTAGCAGCTTGTATTTAAGTTTTTTCCTAAACATTACATATATAGTGAGCAAACCCAGTCTTTCATTAGCTGTAAATTAAATCTGCCTTTCATCATCTGAAACACCAGAAAAAAAATCCTCTTTTTTTTGAAGTTCTGACAGCAATAGAGCATGATTGATTCAAATTGTAACTTGATGCATAAAAATCAGGAGGTTGAAAAGGTAAGTTAACCTAAATACTTTATTCTGAACAGAACTTTCATGTGATGTCTAACACAGACCAGGTGTAACAGCCACAAAGCTGCAGCCCGAGGGCCTTTGCAAGTTCTGTTTTCCTTTTTGTTTATGCCCTTAAACACCTCCCTCCAATCCTGCCACCTGCCCCATCCCTCCTCCCTCACCATTCCAGTGGGGCCAATGCCTCTCCACACTCAGAAAGTGCTGGACACAATCAGAGCACTTGCAGGTAAGCAGGTACTTTACATTTCCAATTTGTTAGTAAAGCACTGCCATCACCTCTCTGGACTATGGATTCTATGAACAGACCTGACATTTCTCATCAGGGAATTCCAAACAATAATTACATTTTACCTCATCCTATTAAGGTATGAACTGAATGGTAACCAGTGAAGTCACCCACACATACACATGTGGAGAGTGATCACACTTGCCCAAGACCACACACAGCACATCAGCAGGAGCCAAGCCAGGAGTCAAGCCCAGCTGACCTGCACCCCAACTCTCCAAACTGTAATGTGAGCCAGGGGGAAATGACAGGATCAGACCCTGCATCCCACACACTGCCAGGAGCAGCCTCAGCAGCCCAACCCAGGGGGAAATGACAGGATCAGACCCTGCATCCCACACACTGCCAGGAGCAGCCTCAGCAGCCCAACCCCTCTCCACAGCAAGTTCTCAGGCAGAGAAAAACACCCTTCAAAATGAATCCATGTTTTGTTCCAGTAAGTGACTGGGGACTCAGATTACAAACAAACTTAATCCAAATCCAGGCAGAACTATTGTTTTTGGACATGAGAGTGGAAAAAAAGTGAACTTACTAAGAAGCTGATTAGTAAGTTTTTGTGATAACTGCCTATCATCATTGAAACCTCCAACTAGGTGCACTTCCAGCCTAACAGAGATGGAATAACAGGAAACAGCAATTAAAAAGACATCTCAAAATGAATAGCTTTACAAAATAATCCCCAGCCCAAACTGCAAAGCAATCATTAGAGAAGCCTCACTTACTACAATCACATGCACCAAGCTGGTTTGCATGACACAGCAAGTTATGGTAATTCCATTCTCAACACTTCAGGGATCACAAGGAAATGGCACAGAATAAAAGCTTTAAGAAGCATTACACACATGCATTTCTAACCCAGGGGTATCTCTGATGCTCAGCACCTCTGTTTGGACTGAACTTTGTAACCACCTTCCAGTTCCCAAAAAATAGTCAATTAAACATGAAGATTTTTGCTCCCATGACCTCCTCACAACTATTGTGGACCATGCAGCAGGGTTCTTCTCCAAGAAGTGTCTATGTAAAGACAAGTCCTTACAAATCATGAGTTTTAGAGATCACATCTAAGTTCATCTAGGTTTTGTTATAACAAAATTACAGGGGCAAACCCCTCCACATCCAGAAGAATCCTGTTTGCTAAATTCCATTTCATGTCCTGTCCCATACACCCCCTTTTTTTTGGTTTTTTGTTTTTTTTTTTTTATTTGGACTTAGAAAAATCCCCGATGGATTCTCAGATACCAAAATGAATTTATAAAGTCAACAGTTAGATGGAAAATTTTGCTCATCTGAAACAAAAGTCCACTGGGAAACAGTAAACACAAACCTCCCAGTGGTTTTACAGACAGTACTCAGAACAGAACCATGCTTTCAGCAACTGCTAAAAACACCCCCAAAATCATCATCAAGGAAATCATTTTCACTGCACATGCTGCTGCTGATTAAAAGATACTTCCTGCACAACAAACCCCATCTAAGCACATCAGAACACCCCATCACACACACTGCAGCAGCCTTGGTGAAAAGCAGCACAGAGGAAAGGAGCAGAGCTGACCTGCCACAGCCTGGGGTGTTGGAGAAGGACTTCACTGAGCTCATGATGAGCGACACCTCGGCCTCGGTGTCCGACCCGTCGCAGTGTGTCAGGCAGGTGGCTCCGCTGCCTGAGGGGCACGAGGACACAGGGACTTACAGGCTGTTTGTTAACAGTGAGAGCCTGCAGTGCTGCAGAGATGTCAGAGCTGCACCCACCACCACCTCACTGCTCCTCAGCACAGCACCCTCCAGCAGAGGACACGGACTGGCTGAATGAGGCAACAACCTCTGCCTGTGCCTGCTGTAAAACCACAACCCATGAGAGGGGCACAAGTGCCCTCTGAGAGCACAGCCAGGTCCTGTCTATAATGTCAGAAATCCAGGCATGGAATTAGGATCTTTCCACAAATTCTACCTCTGTAACTTCCACACCCCTCATTCCCACCCTGCTGGACACAGCCCATGGCTGCAATGCCACTGGGCACAGGAGCAGAGCAACAAACTCACTGAGCAACCACAACACTGAACCTCTGACTCCAAACACACCAACCCTTTGAACAAGTCGTTCAGTTGACACGTCACTTTTGGAGATTCAGGTTTGCATAAATCTAACTGCAGTTTATTTTATTAATATACCAACATAAACCAACACTTAATTCCTTACTTCAGATTAAGGTTTTGTTCTGAACATCCTTCAAGGGTACCTGTGTGTCGGAGCACAACTATGTGGCAGGTGGTTGCATCATCTGATCCAAGAATGGAAACAGAACCTATTTGAAAGGAGAGAAACACTGTAAGAACTTCACTCTCACAATCACTGCTGCAATAGAGAAGATGTTTATGTTCCTACACACCATCTTTGGGGGTGGTCACTGCAAACTCTCTCTGCTGGACATAGAGAAGGCCTTTGGGTTCCACAGTCTGAGCAGGCTGACTTCTCAGAAGTTTTGCCTTTTCCTAGAGATAAATGATAACAGAGACTACAATGGCTGAATCCTCAGGTGTATCCATTACCTGACAGAAACCTCAACTCTGAAAAGCAAAGGGACTCAGGTCAGACAGAAACAAGTATTTTATATTACAGAGTATTCTGAATTTTTAGAATTTTTTGCTTACCTGCCACTGATCAAGTTAATGGTTAAATGCCATCATTCCAGAGACACACAAAATACTTTGCCCTGTTGTACAGACCATAAAATGGAGGCACAAAAAAAAACACTTGAACTTGGCAAAGATTACATTAGACAATACCAGAGCTGATCTTGGAAGTTTAATCAGGACAGGAAACTTTTGAAATGGATACTTTTCAGCCTTCTACAGCCACAATCCAGGATATTTATACAGCAATTATCACAATACTGCTGTTTATAAGCTTGGAAACCCAAATTCCTGTGCTGTGACTCCCGCAGTGCTCCCCACAGACCCGCTGGGCAGGAAGGGAATTTCCACCCTGGGGCGCACAAAAACACCTCCCAGCGCTACCAAATGCCCTGGGTTTGTGCATAAATTCAGTTTATACGAAGAAACACCTTCCCCCCAGCTCTGCTCTGCATTCCCGGCCCGCCGCTGGGGTTACCCATCTATACCCTGGGAGGAGGTTCGTCCCTTCCTGACAGCGACCCCCTCGCCTTTTATCGCCAGGGTTTGTTTTCTTTAGCGCAGAGCAGGCCCTGCCGAAGCACCCCCGACACCGACCCCGCTTGTTTTCGGTGCCCCCGCCCCGGCCCGGCCCTGCCCTCACCTCGAGCTGCGGGTGGGCCCGGACCATGTCGGCGGGGGGCCGGGACACGTCCACCCGCGCCCCGTTAACCAGGAGCGGCATCGCGGGCAGCGCTGGGCCCGGGGCGGCGCCGCGATCCCTGCCGGGCCGGGCCGGGCCGCGCGGGGCGCTGGGAAAGGGCGGGGGGCGGCGGCGCCGCCCGGGGACGGGAACAGGGATGGGAACAGGGACGGGAACCGGGATCGGCACCGGCACCGCCCGGGGATCCGCCCCTCTGACAGCCTGACACGGTCACCTCTAACAAGTCCCCGTTCCTGGCGTCCCTGAGGGGTTATCCCTAAAGTCACGCTTTGTAACAGTGATAAAGCCCCGAATGTACAAATCACAGACTCAATTAGGCTGGAAATGCTATCTGAGGTCATCGAGCCCCCCCCCCCGACCCAACAGCACATTAACTAGACCACGGCACCCAGTGCCACATCCCGTATTTCCTTGATCCTCAGGGCGACTCCAGCACCTCCATGGGCAGCCCATTCCACTGTCTAATCACCCTTTCTGTGAGGAATTTCTTCCTCATGTCCAGTAAAACCTCCCCTGGAGCAGCCCAAGACGCTCCTCTGGTCCCAGCACTGTCTGGGAGAAGGGCCCTCCGTCCCTCACAGCACCACCCACCCAGCAGCCACAGACCTGGGCTTGCAGACTATCCCAAAGACAACCGTTTTTCCTTAAAGACCAGGGATTTTTCCTCCAGTTGTCTGTGTAAGACATTAAGAAAAACAACTGGCAGCAACAGAGGTAACTCACCCTGCAGGAGAGTGGACAGCCAGGCACCAGGACTGTCCACAACCCACACACAGAAACCCCCACCTGACCTTTCCACCCACTTTCACGAAAATAAACTGTCCCTGGAGTGTCCCATGGCAGGGGCTGGAATTGGGTCATCTTTAAGGTCCCTTCCAACCCAGGCCATTCTGTGATGCTATAGCAGATACTTACTTCAAAATGTACACTCAGTTTCTCAGCTGAGACAAAATTCCACCTCACAATCAGCAGTCCTCTCACTGCTGGTGGTATTTACAGTGTCTCTTTAGTAAAATGTCAGCACCTGCCAGCACACCTGCCTGCAATGACACTGAGCAGAGGGGTCAGAAGCCCTTCCAGTTAAAACTTCAGTACAGACAGTTCAGTGTGTGCACATTTTTTGACATTATACTACACTTACAGAGGTTTCTTTGTTTGTTTTTAATAAGACATGGAAGCCCCTGAATCACATACCTGATATTAAAATTGAGGAAGTTTTACACAGCCTCATTTTAGAAGAAGTGGCTGAAAGGCATTTTTCAAAGGATGTTTTTCTTGCTGTTGATCCAAGAAGGATTCTTCCATGCCAGGAGAAAATGCGAATTATTTCAGATGGAAATCTATTGTTTATTACTCAGGACTGACAACAAAGAGGACTAAAACACCAAAACTCTCAGTTTATACAGTGATGAACAGATGCACTGATGTACTTTGCAGTGTCATCCCCAGAGCTCATTTCTGCAATGTCAGAACAAACAGCCTGGCCTCGAGAAGCCAAGCTACACAGAGGGCACCTCAGTTACATACAGAGATGTGGGTTGCTTAAAGGTGTAGGAATTGCACTGTTGGCCTCAGTCTTTATTGATTCCAAATTAAAATGTATTGAAAGCCTCCACGTTCAGATTCTAAAGAAGGGCAATTCGAGCTGAGTCCCAAATGCACAAAATTTTCAACTAAATGTTACACAAATAACATTTTTCCCCACTGTTTATATTACTCAAATCTAAAAGCCAGCAACCATGAAAAGACAAGAAACTTCTGTAGAGAAACTGCACTGACATGGACAACACAAGGACACCACTGACACCAACACTTTCTTTCCACAAGGGAATATTTTTTTTTCTTTTTCAGCATTCACATATAAACGTCAAATCCTGCAAATAAATACCTGTCTGAGAATGCTTCACAAGCACTCCAAAGAAATCTATCTACAAATAATACATTCAGCTACTCCCTCCTTCTCAACACTTCCAAGAATCATCACTTTTACATGTGTGACCTTCCCTAGCTGGGAAAGATGAGTGTCAGCTACGGATTTAAGGAGCACTAGTGCTTACTGTCTGAGGACACTCCACTGTCAAGTGGCTTCACCAAACACTGTTCTACAGACAGGAAAAGCTTAAGAGATGTGTGTAGAAGAACCACTGTCACACTGGTTCATGGCCTGCCTATCCAGGGATCACACCATTACTTTGAAAGCAACTCAAGAAGAGTCATCAGAGTTGAGTTCAAACACTGACAGTGGAATTCTGGCCCCCACATAAATCTGCAGGAGAAATACCAGAATTTCACCCCTGATATATAAAACCTTGTACAGAAACATTAGTAAACAAAGTTTTTTTTAAGAGTCAGGAAAAACTGTTACAAAAAAAAATCCCTTCTAAGTCATAAAAGCCATTTCAATGTGAAATTTGCAAAATATCACCCTATTTAATTCTCTAAGCTTTTCTGGCAACATGACTCTACTATAACATACCTGTAGAAATCTGATGATTAAAAAGTAATTTTTCTTAACTGTAGTTACTTAAAACATTTGCCAGTTTGGAAAGTTGAGCTAAAGTCTCTTTACAGAGCAAAACATTGCACACAGTTTTCAACCTTTTCACTTCTGACTGCCCCTTTTCACTGAGGGAACGGCACGTAACAGTCTGGGGGGGAGCCAATGCTGCTCACGGGGCTCCGCGTGTTGGACTCGTAGGAATGGGCAGCAATTCCAACCACACCATCGTTCTGAGGGGTTTCTCCTTTCAAAAAGTCATCATCTTCATCTTCAGAAATTCCCTGCATAAATTGAAAAGGATTGGTGAGAGCAGAAAGATACACTCAAATCTTAAGACAGAGCTGGAATTCACACTACAATTGTCATGACTAGTTGGGACAGTAAGAGAATTAATTAGATGTACTCTCACTATGAAATATGGGAACTAAATCACATCTAGAGTGGATTTCCCAGTGACATCATCGTGTCCATATTCTGAGAGTGTTCATAAAGCTTTCACAGGGATCCTCTGCTGCAGAAGAGGGGAAAAGTGCTCTCAAGGTAAGAATGAATCAATTCCTAAAGCTTCCAAACTTCAATCACACTTTAGTGTACTCATATTTACTTTAAAAAAAAATCCTGCAATAGAAGCAGCTGATAGAGATCTAGAAAAAGCTAAAAACTGCATTTTCATCAGGAAAGATTACCTTTTTAATGGGTTTCTTTAGATTCTCAAGATCTTCAGCACTCAGCTCTTCCCAGAACTGATAAAGAGGGTCAATGGTCTTCTTTGACCTGAGAGAGGAATCAAAACACAGAATAAGTTAATATATTCAGTAGAAGTTATTTTTATTTCATTTTAATAATACAATATAAAATGCCTGACACTTTGATAGCCTTCTCTAGGGTTTTACAAATTACTCAATTAATCCCTATATAATCCTCAATTAATCCCATGAAAAAATACCTCCATTTTGCTGATGGGTATAAATCACAAAGGTTTGCTTGAGGACTTCTGATACAGTCAGGTCTCCTAACTGGGTACTTTTAACAGCTACACTGTGCTCATAAAGAAGCAGAATTTTCCTTCCAAAATTTTAAAGATTATAGAAATATTGTTATTAATGCTATTAATTTGTTGTTATATGAATATTAATCATTGTTAATAATTTGTAATTCTAAATAAGGTCTCCCTTCTGTGGAGATGGATTTTTTTTAAGAGACTAAAAAAAGCCAGATTGTTTCCCTCTATCATTAAAAATCAAGGTATTTAAAATAAGATGAAGTCTCCAAACAAGAAGCAGCACACTCACAGTGCAAAAAAATCACAACAAAATGACAAAAAAAAAGACACATCACCACTACAGTTCCAACTAAATAAGATTTGGGCTAACAGGATACTTCAGAGGCTGCTTGTAACAAGGGAAAACAAAAAATCACCTAACATATTAACTAGATCTTCCAGGAAACTGGATCCTGTCCTTCTTCACTGCTCTCTGTCACACCAGGGGGAAATTTCAACTCAAACCTTTGACAATCCCTGGTTAAAATATGTAACATGAGAGGTACTGAAGATCAGGGAGGAAAGAGAACTGTATAAACACTAACAGTTTCCTACAGTTCCTATTCCTTATTTCCTGCAAGGCAGAAACAAGTTGTTTATTTTTACACAATACCTTTTGAGTATGTAGGGGTCAAAGGGGAAGAAACTGTCCAGTGGGTTGGTGCAGGTCTGCACAAGGTCACCCCCCGTGCCGCTCCGAACAACCGGGATGAACTGCCTGTTGTTCCTCTCGATAATGGTGTAGCAGAACACCAACTGGTATTTCCTTTGAAAAAGGTCAGAAAGAAAAGATAAGCACTTCCAGCACACCCAAAGCAATTTCAGATGGCATTAAAATACGAAGGTAATTTTTAAAAAACATCACTTCCATTTGCCAGCTGATAGGAGGAGTTTCAAGATAGTCACAAGGTAAGGAGTCTGTTCTCTCTTCCTCTATACTCGTATGAACTTTACTCGAAGTAGAATCACATTGGCTCAAACGCAAAGCAATCAGTTTCATAGCACTGCAGGATTTAATTGAAACTGAACCAGAAATAAACTTAAACCTGGAACATGGACAGCGTTATGTCTCAGATAATATTCAATCCTGTGCCTACCAAAGCCCCTGTTCTCAGTACTGTGCTGGTTTTAGATACACACGAAGATGTGAAGCTGAAACTGAAATAAGTGAGGAGGTACCTGGTAATGGCAGCAAACAAGTTGACAACAGAGGGGATACAAATCTTCAGGGGGTTGAGCTGACACATGACAATGCGCTCGAAATTTAAACTCTGCAGATATGACAGACCTTAAAAACAAGAACAATTGACAAATATAGGTTATATATCATATAAACTGAACTTAATTACTAAGAATGCCCAGTATGCCAAGCCTGCACCTTGCACACCACCACAGGGGCACATCCTGGGACGCTCTCTCCCCATGGAGATCTGGCCCACAGCTTGTTCAGTAGAGAAGTTACTCTAACAACAGTAACCTGCCAGAGATGAGGGATCCTCCAAACACACACACTACATTTGCACACCCATTAGAGGCACTGATGGAGGCAGAGTCATCAGTACAGATGATTAACTGAAGCCTATGCTTGTTTTCTACAGTTATCAGCATTGTTTTCAATAGTGGGGAGAAAGATAATTTAGCCTGCTTGCCCAACATGTGTACAAGCCATCTCATTTTATTTTAGAGCACGACAACATAAACTTGCCATCAGATACTTGAAATGCATCCTTTCAAACCTAATATACTCACCTTTCCTTAAGTTTCCATCCAAAAGTTGTTTATGGCGGAAAATAAGTGTATAGAACACTGCCTGACATGTAGAATAAAATGGCCCATGGAGAGCTACATCACAGAAAGCATTAGTTCCTGTATCCTGATTATCAATGTATTTATGCATCCAGTTCACCAGAAGATCCAGACATGCTTTTACTGTCCTATAATGGAGAGAGGGAAAAAAGGAAGTGTAAAAATAGACACTGAAATGATGCAGAAAAGATGTTAAATGAGCATGCCAAGTATCTCTCTGGTTATAAAAACATCAGTAAGAAAGTCTCATTGTAAAAATGAGATTCTGTTGTGAGCTTTGTCCTTCATCTCAACATCAATGAATCAATCTCCACTGCAAACTGCAGTCAGTGAAAGCACAAGATGCCAGAAGAGATCAACCCATGAAGGCACCTTGTATGTGAACACACAGTAAACAATTACAATCCTGGGCTACAGGTGGTACAGAGAGATGTTTCCCAGGTCCAACAGGTAATTCCAACATCAAACTTAACTTCAGCGTTAAAGTCACTGTGCCCACCCTGAACAGCATAAACATACAGAATGTGTACATACAAACACACACATTTTCACCCATCTGCTTGAGTGTTTTAATCCAGCTGTATCAAAATACTAGAACACCTGATTTCCCCATCCCAGTCTTCATAAAATGCCTACCACTGGGCAATAAAATCTCTGCTTCTGAACATCAGATACACCAGGAATCCATGGCTCTGCCTGAAGTCAAAACAACCAGCCTGTGCTCAGCACTTCTTAGCAAATGAAGCCTTAAAGAGCAAGTCATTAAGCCCAGCAATCATTAGTTTGCATCCTGTACATGCAAAACTTTCCAGGAAACTTCCAGACAATACTGAAACAGCACTGCTGAAAGGACAAACAAGATTCTTGATTCAGGCTTACTGACAAAGCAGTGGGAATAGAAGACAAACACTGAGAGTGAAGTTCAGCAATCAGCAAAAAATATTTCGTTCTGCCCATGTATCAAAACAACTTACACAACTGGAATAAATTTAGCTCTTGCCAAGAAGCTGCCAATATAACTCCCAGCAGTCTGCCTGATCACTGAAGGATTGTTTGGATCCTGCAGTTTTTTCCAAAGATGGTCTAAAAATGCCTCAGCCAACCACTGGAAAATATACACAGAAATTGTGAGTTGTTATACTGATAACACTGTTTAAGTAATAAATTCCCAATACTCAATTCCCATAATTTCTATAACCAAACCATTAAAAAAAAAATCTACCTGTAACTGTAGTAAATAACAATTCCTACACATGATGGAAGAGGACTCATTTTTGTGCCTCTTTCTACACTTAGTTGTAAAATGCAAGGGGAACCAAGTCTAGTAAAGAGTCAGGAATAGATACAGGAGAAGTGTTTAAAAACAAGTGTGATAAGAAGGTAAATATGAAGTGTCTGTTCACAGAGTGTGGTAGCAGAAGTAGTTAGGGATATCCAAGGAAAACAGCAGGAAAAATAATTTAGAGAATAAAATTCTTCACCTTAAATGGTTATATTGTGGAACCTTTTGCCACACAAGTTCATGATGCCAAAAATTCACGTAATTACAAAAAGCATAGTATCATGAGATACTCTCTCCTTGAATCTGTCCAAATGTTGCCATGGAGGAACATCACTTTGACTCAGAAGTCACCAGGCTGCTGGGCAGGCTCAGGGCTCTGCAGCCACACGTGGCACCTGCTGGCCCCATTCTGATGTTCTTCCCAGCTCTGTTCCCCACTGTCAGAGACAGGGCAGCAGCTTCACTGGCCCTTCAGTTACTCTCATGCAAAAAGCATGTCTGTTCTCACTTTCATGTGTAAAAGAGGGGACAAAAGTTTCTTGAGAAAGATGGGAAAATGAGGGGGAAAAAACAATCGGCAGACACGATTTTCACAGATAAGAGCTAAAAGGACAGGTTTTTTTAAGAGTTTTGGGATGCTGAAGAAACTTGCTGGAGCACCATGTTTTGGGTGCAGGAGTCCAACTGATTTTTGTAAAAGAGGTTCATTTTAACCACACTGGCTCAGACTCCATCCTTGTGCAGTTTATGAACAACATGGCAAGTGCAACCACACAAAGAAAAACTTTACAAAAGGAGTAACAGAGAAGGAAAAGAAAGCAAAGGTACTAATGATCCTGATGTACTTCCTATATTCAGGCTAGAATTCCAGCAGAAAACAACTATTTAATGTAAAAAAAAGCCAAAACAAGGATGACAGAATACACTGCATTTTAAAAAGAGCTTTTACTCACCAATTTGAAGCTGCAGATGTAAAACATAAAATACTGCACGTGACACGAGGCATGAGTTGGTAAAATGAGCTTGTCAAAAACAGAAACCAGATCCCGGTACAAGTCCTTGGTGGTGTTGATATTGAGCTTGCCTACACAACAAAGAAACAGCACAAAATGAGACATTTCAGGGGCTTTTTGCCACCCATGTGCTACAAAAGTGGTATTCATATCTTCCTACACCAGTAAGAAG
>JAWWEV010000034.1:7501130-7543501 GCA_035583235.1 Hafferia zeledoni | reverse complement strand
AAGGAACACTGTCAAACTGACTTTTCAGCTTATCTGACATCAAAAAAATAGTGAGACCTTGCAAGTCTTCAGTTCCATTGCTTTTTAAAGGTGGTGGATACGAAGGGTATCTGTGTGCACACACATATAAAACTGGCAGACATGCAGATTTTCCAATACGTTAATTCAGAAGAGTCAGAAAAAACCCCACCAAGAGATACATCACCTGACTTACATGGAGAGGATACAGTAAAATGGCTTCTAAATACTCTGTTTTAAATATACAAATTTAAGGAATTCAAACCCTTAATACACACCAGTGTGAGAGATTTCTTTCATTTTTTTCCCCTAACACAAAGCCTTGCTGTAGCAATTCCAACTGAGTGACGTGTCTGGCTGTTATGATTTACTTCCAGTCCTTGTAACATTGAAAGGATCCACAATTCTAACACTCAAGTAGAGCAAATGATAAAACACTTATACCCTGGCACAGTCTGGATACAGAGTCATATTTGTGGAATCAGAAGGTCTCCAAATGAAGATTAAATGTTTAAGCCATAACTGTATCCCTCTCAGTAGCACTGGCCAGAGGACTAGAGGCTGCTGATGGCAGAATTCTGCTCTATCTTCCAGCACCAGAAAGCAAGAACTCCTCTTTTGTGTTTCTTACTTACCAGCAAAAGAACAGATTTGGGTATAGTGCAAGTGTTCTTACCATCCATGTGGCAAACATCTTTAATGTAGGAGAACAGGATGGTCATCAGGATGTCCAGGCGCTCTGCGAGTGGGTGGGCCATTCTCTCACTGCTGCCAGACACAACTGTGCTCCCTTTCCTTTCTTCATCTTCCTCCTGGGAGATAAAATGCCACATGCAGCTTTTACAGACACAACAGCAGAGAGACAGCAATCACAGGAAAAGTGAAACTAAATTTATCTTTCAGTGATATGCTAAAGTTTCATGGTTTTTTAAGAAGAGCAGTATCTAGTTACACAGTATGAGCAAATTTGGGTGAGCTGAGCCAAGCACCATGAATTCTTTAACCAGCTTCAGCCACAGCTGCTTGTGCTTTTACATAAGGAAATCGATCCACTGCATGTACACTGGGTGTTTACATGAATAAAGTCAACACCTGAGAACACATTAATCATTTCTTATCTGTTCAGGTCTCAAGAACTGTGTGCAGTGCAGTAACAACAAAGCAATAATGAATTCCTACACTTCATAGCCACCTCAGAAGTGAAAATTTTACTAAAAAATAATAAATTTTAGAATTTAGGTTGTAGAACAAGATAGCTCACCATGTCAAACAGTCCCTCCTCTGCAGATTTCTCCTCACTACCCGAGTTATTAGCAGTTTCTTCAGCATCTTCAATATCTTGCTGTGGAGTGCTGACCTACAGTTGGAAACAAGAAATTAATTTTTATAAAACCATGACAATAATATTAAACCCTTTTATTATTATTTCTATAAAAGAAATGACAACACTAGTAAGTTCTTCACTAGATTTTGCTCTGGACTAATTAAACATTTTAAAAGGGAATATTTTAAAAAGAATATGCCATTATAGAAATGCACACTCCAAACTGCCTGAAACTTTACCTCCCAAATATAAGCTCTCCCCAGACTGTTACATGCTGAGGTAAAAAGCCTCGATCACTTCCAGTGCTACCCCTCCTGTCTTTTCTAAGACTGTAAATCCTTTTACTTCCTAGAGATTATATGACCAATCAACCCCATGAAGAGAAGCACCTTCTCTGCACATCAGCACCGACCACCACTCTGCAGTTGTTTTGATTCTGGCAGGGAGATTCCTGCAGAGTGTACCAGTGCACACCACACAGTTCCAGTGGCAACATCTTAGGCCTGGGAATGGAGTGTAAATTTGGCTGGTTTTAATTCATGATCACAAGCACTACTGCAGCAGAGTTTCTGTCAAGTTTAAAACTGAAGATTATTTCATTTCCTACTCTGTCTTTTAACACCAAGCTTCCATAAAAGGCAACACAAAATAAACTTACATCCAACTTTAGCAGCTTTTCAATAATAAGCTCCAGAATCTGAAGCCTCAGAGTTGGAAGGTACACTGTGACCCTTAGCAGGTTATGAACATAACATTCCTGGAACACAAAATTAATTGGTATCTGTAATAATGTTAACACGAAGTCTAAATTCTGCCAAGGATTTTTGGAAAACAAGTTCCTTCAATTATTACCTAATGACCCAGAAATAGGTTTGAACAGATTGTATTCAATCTAGAATAAGTTAACATATAAACATCAACTTTCAATTGGTAAGCTGTGCTATCATTAAGCACTTAATCTACTATTTTCATGCAAATTTTCCCAACTACCTCTAGAGTGTAAATATTCTACATGAAAAGTTATTTCCATGGGAGTTTGTCTAACTTCCTGTAGGAAAATTAAGGCTATTTCCCACTGCAACTAGAACCAGTGAGACCAAAACCATCTTTATTTCAGATTATTATAATACACCAACAACAATTCTAAATTCCACAGGTTTGCCTCCTCAGAGTCATTCTGATTGTAAATCAAGCAGGTTAACAGACAAGTTTCGTGAGCATGCACAGGCCCACCCATGTACACACAAGTATCTACAACAGACAACGCTGCAACTTTCAGGCAGCAGAACTGTGAAGTCAGTACATAAAATCAGGTAAAGCCCCACACTGAAGTACACCACAGTCCCTTTGTGAATATGCATTATAACACAGCCTTTAATTACATGAGCACACAGGATTTTTCCACAGGCCACCTGGCTTGCTCAGCACATAAAATGAGTAGCGACAGTTTAATAAGAAAGCATAAACTGGAAATATTTTAGAACAATGCATGGACCTATTTTATTACACTTCATTCATGCCTTGCCCTGAAAAACAGTTACACGTTTCCTGACTTGTTCCTCACTGAGCTGCTAAGTAAGTAAATAAATCTTCTCCAAACACCATCTAAGAGCTATTATCGCCCCATTTAACAGACAGGCAACTGATGCTTAAAGTTATTTGGATTAAAACAACAACAAAACAAACAAACCTAGCAAGATATACAAAGACCTTTGGGGATTTTTCAGCACCTGATGTGTTCAAACACAGCTCCACCTGCACCTGGCTGGAGGAGCAGGGCTCTGCCTTTCTGTAACAGCAAATGCCAACATAACAAGTTGGAACAAGTAAATATAAAGATGACACGAGAGCCATGCCCTGACAAAGTTTCCAGCTTGTTTCTCAGCACATGAGCCCTATACCAAAGCTGCACTAAAACACTACTGGCAATTTGGATTTCACCTGTGATGTCATGGCTTCCTGTCTGCTTATCAAATGCCCTGTTCCTCTGATAAACACCTTCCCCTTCTGATAACAAATGAGACAGGTGTCCTACCGTCTCCTCACTACACAACCCTGAGACTCCTCCTCAGAGGTCCATCGAGTGCACTGAGTAACAAAGCAGCCCTGTGGAAAAGATATGCAGTTATGTCATCAAAGACCTGCATAATGCTTATGCACAGGGAACTTCAGTATGCTTGGACAGCCTTACACTAAACAGGCACAACCACATTTTTATATATATATATGTAAATACTCTCAAGAATCAGCACTCAATGCCAACAAATCAGTTGTAAGGCTATTTAGTACATTTATACATAATAAGAAAACTACTGAACAAATCAACAAAAATTTTCACGACTCTTACCAGAGTTCTTTCTGATTTATTAATGAAAGGAAAGTATTCCACAAGTATGGGCATGAGAAACTGTGGTGTCCTATAATTAAAAAAAAACAAAGAAAGATCAAACCCAGAAGTTATAGGTTATTACTATGAGAGCAAATATTGAACTCCAGCACTCTGAAGACATACTGGAATAAGCTTATTTCACATTAATGTTATTTTTAGGTAAGTAATTGTATAAAATATGTGTTTGCAAGAATCTCTGGGACAGATACTAAGTGGCAAACTTTCACTGTGCACTTTTTAGAAGCCACTTCAAATATCACTCTAGAATAAAGCAGAATATAAAATCCATTACAAACACAACTTTTCCTACTTCCTGTTTTCATTAACAGGACTTTCAGCTGCTGATGCCTATGGAAATCTCGTGATGTTTGGATACAGCATTCCACTTGTTAGTGAATATTAGGAAAAAACATGTAACGAAACCAAGTATTGTAATTCTAATTAAGAAAGGAAAAAAACCCATCAGTTCACGAGCTTTAAACGTGCAAGACAAGGGCATGCAAACCCATGGGATTATATACTTACGAAGGGACATATCTTGCAACAGTTTGCAATGCTCTGTGGCATGTATTGAAGTTTTCAGAAAGGTCTAAAGGAAGAAAGAAAAAGGTATTCTCATGCATTTGGTTACAGAAAATTAAATCAGAAACCAGTAAAAACAGTTCATACCAACTAAACAATTGAAAGATTCACAAGGAACCCACATTTGCCAAAATGTTATTTTGGGGAGGGTGCACATTGAGGTAAATAAAATGGAAACCAAACAACTTGTAACTTTTCTTAAGATTTAAAATAACCTAGACTAGGAATGTTTTCCCATGCATTCTATTCCTACAGATGCTGCACAAACAGGAGTATTTTGAAAATCACAAGGAGTGGGTCAGCACACAATTGTTTTGTATACAAGAAAGTCTTTGACTTGGGTATTTAAGGATGTACAGTTTAAGGTTTTACTTGAACTGCTGAATTAATTTTGTAAAAAAGAAGCAACATGCACTGTTATACTTCTGCAGTAAAGGTACTCCAGCAGCACATATAAGCCATGCTTCCTGGATACTCACTTTCATCATCATCATCAGAGTCGGAAATATCCACATCATCTTCTCTGATGGTTATTCGAGCTAGCAAAAAGTGAGATCATTGTGTCAGAATTGTGTAAATCTTACAGGTAACAGGTTCAATGTAAACATACTGGACAACAGCTTTCATCAGGACAAAAGCATCATTTAATTGATTGTCACGCACTGTACTTATACAGGATTTATCTGGGGAAGACATTTTGAGGAGAAGCAACTCACGGGGGACAAACTGCGACACAATCATGCGGAGGCACGGCCTGAGATGGACAGTCTGTGCTGACACCAGATTGCCAAGAAAACCCAGATATTCCTCCACTACCTCTCGGCTCCTCCTCAACCATGGCAGCTTCTGAAAGGAAGCAAAGATCAAGATGTCAGAGAAAGATGTCTTGAGTACTAAATTCTTAATCTTTCCATGTAACAAACTGATATTTACCAGTAAAATGTTGACCAGTTGTTCAAGCTCTTTGGTCAAATATGCAACAGAAGTTCGAAATTCATGGAGCCAATTAATGATCTGGGCATCCTTTAAATAAGCAAAAAAATAGATAACTATTACAATAAGCAGTATTACCTACTAATAAAAACCAACAAAATCCTTAAAAGTCAAATATTAAGACTGCAAATAGAAATTGTTTTCACATTAACATGCAAGGAATTCTTTTAAGTTTGTGTCCGCACCAGAGGAAGTTTCTGAATGCAAGAATAGGTGCAAAGTGACTCCTAAACCAGCCAGCCTGGAAGGCTCCAGCTGCGGACTGAGCAAGGCATGAAACCTCACTCACACAGAACATACTTAAAAGAAATGGCACTCAATCTTCATTTTCTTTTTTTTCCCCCTCTAGTTTAAGCAGAAGGGACATTCAAGTCTTGAAAGATGATATTGAAACAGCAACAAATCCACTGATTTTTGCCTGTATGCTCCAAAACCCTGCTAAAAACAGTGTTTTACAAAATGTCCTCTTAAAGAGAAAAGGAACTCCCTATAGCGTGGTGCTTCCTGCAGCACTTTGCTCACTGCTTTGTGGTTTAATTAAAAGGGAAAAAAAGGACACCAAATGTGGTGGGTACAAGCAGCTGTACAGACATGCTGTAAAACAGTATTTCTGGGTATACTACTAAATGCATATGTATGCTACTGCCTAATTAAACAAGTTTTTAGGTAGAACATAGGGTAAAATTTGGTGCAATTTAAAAGGTTATGAAAGTTACAAACCACAGTTTGATTTACAGAAGTATATCTAAAATCAAGCATCAGTGCCTGAGAAAGATGGTATCTGGAACAGACTCAAAGGTTTCCCACTTATGAGACACCATTTATGAGATCCTGGATATATGTATGTGTATAAACAGACAATTGCTTTTTTTTTACATTTAGAGTTTTAATTCTGAAAGTTTCCACAAGGCAAAAAGCTATTACGTGCAACTAAATGTTTAAAGCAAAATATTTGTGTAAGCACCAGAGTGACTCTGATGATTACACTCAGACTTGAAATCATCAGACTCCTGACTACCAAAGCTCTTACCTTTATGTCTGGATCTGACAGCTGATGCTTTAACAACTCAAAATCTGTGGTATCACCCTAGCAGGGGAAACAAAAATACGTAAATATTCGGTTTTTTCCCAGCAATATATACCAGTTTCATCAACATATCTGAAAAACTATTACTGCTGAACAGGTACATCAAGAACACAAGGCAGACTGTTCAGGGGAGGCTGAGGCAGCAGTAAAAGGGTGCTGAAAGACACCTGAGCGCTGGCTCCCGTCCAGCAGCAATCCCTGCACGCACAGCTGGATCCCTTCGGCATAAGCCAGGCTCCACATCCACCCAGGCTGACTCACGGGGGAAATCTTTTCACTGCATCCAGCTTTTTTCCCTAAGTCTTCAGACACGGTCTTGTGCAAGACGAAACGAGTCTTCTCCCCGAATGACCCCCCCGGGACCCGGGGGGACGCAGCGGAGGCACCGGTGTAGCCGCGCTCACCTTCTCGTACTTGAGCAGGATGTCGCTCAGGGTGCCCCCGAACCGCACCGTCTTCCTGGGCGGGGAGCTGATGAACTCGTCCGCTCCCAGCATGGCCATGGCCCCGCGCCTGCGGGACGGGGAGCGGCGTCAGCACCGCCCGGGAGTGCCCCCGGCCCCGTCGGCGGCAGGAGGAGCCGCTCGCCCCCTTCCCGAGGGTCTCCCCGCTCTGTCCCCCCTTGCCTTGCGGTGCCGATGCCCCCGCCGCTACCGCGGCCCGCGGCGCCGCGCCCCGCGCAGCCCGCACAGCTCGCGCCGCCACATGTCCCGCACCCGGCGGAAAGGGAGAGCGGCGCGGCGGAAACGGGGAGCGCTCCGCCCTCTGCACATCATCCACAGCCTGCCCTCGGAGCGCTCCGCCCCCCGCACCTCATTCAGAGCCTGCCCTCGGAGCGCTACGCCCCCCGCACCATCGAGAGCCGGCACTCGGAGCGGCTCTACCGAGCGGCGAAACGCAGAGCGGCTCCACCGAAAGCCGGCACATGGAGCGCTCCGCCCCTCGCACCACTGAGAGCAGCACACGGAGCGGCTCCAGCCGGGAGGGAGCGCAGGGACGGGGCGGCCGCGGCTCTGCCCCCCGCCCGCCTTAGTGCGGGCACACCGAGCGACCCAGGGCATGAGCTAACACAAGGGTGAACCCAAATACGTGTCTTGCCTTTTACACAACTGTTTGCTTGCTGAATTTTACATCTTGCCTCGGCAACTCGCTTCCTGTTTGTCACCCTAAAGTTGTATCCGATTGCTCTTTTTAAGCCTCCTCAAGCACAGTTAAAGGGGTCTGTCCACACTTGCAGATGCGCCTTATAACTCTTGCAAATCTGCTGTCTGCCACCAGCTCCCTCTTGAGAGGGTTCATCTGGGAACCTCATTTTTTTCAGCGCCTCCTTTCTCGGTGTGTGAGCGGGGTGGCACTGCTGGAACAGCTGAGCGGGGCCGGCGCTTTCCGTGCCGGTGCGCGGGGATGGAGCGGGGCAGGAGCCGCGGGAAGCTCCGCAGGCGGCACCGCTCCGGGTTTATCGCTGACTCCCGGCGGGAGCGGTGGCGCTCCCAGCGTCCCGGAGTGTGGGAGCTGATCCCAGCACCGGAGGGTAACAGGGAAGCGGAATCTCAGTTTAACCATAACGCCATGGTGGAGCGATCCGAACCCGAGTTCAGGCACAAGCGAGCGCTCCCTGACCCCGCGAGCAGCTCCCCCAGAGCGGTGACAGCAGAGGTGACACCAAGGGCATGGCCAGCCAAGACACGCAGGGTTTTCAACTCAAAACTAGCACTGCAAGTCGGATAAACTAAATTACCCAAACAACTTGCTTGATATTAAAGAAGGCTAAGAACCTGCACTAAACAAAGCAGAATGAAATTTGGAGGCAATTATGCATTTGCTACAACAGAGAGGCACAGGAACTTTAATCGAAATTTGTGGATGCTTTCATCCTCTCCTTGTAGGCTACGTCTATTTTCCTCTCAAAGCATTCTGTACACACACAGAAATACTGCTACGGCAACCTGGATAAGTATAAACAGGGACATGCATTTCCTCTGTAGTTCTTCAGTAATGCCCAATCCGCTCAAAATTTACTTTGTTTGAATATGTAACATTTACTTCACCAATTCACACACAAACTAGTTCCAGTGACATGTGACACTATTTGACCTTAGCCCTCTCAATCAGCTAAACACTTTGGCTTATTCTTTACACAAACTGCTTGTGTAATAATCACCTCCTTTCCAGCAACTCTCACTACCAGAAGTCACATCAGACAGATTTTTGTAGTTACTAATAATTTAATCTTTCCTTGATGAAGATGTTCCTATTTCAGTAGACAACATATACCACATGAAAACTTTCTTTATATGCAGTCCACAATTAAAGAGTTTAATAAGCATTTAATCCATCTACATAGTTAGAAGTTGGTGTTTTTCCTTTAGTGCAATAAAATATGCTATTTTGAGCATTAAGGATTAACCAGATACAAAATACTCTTGCATTCACACTCCAGGAACTAGAGTTTGGTTCTTTGTGATTTTGGCTATGCATAGAACTGTCCTCAATGCCTGAATGAATTCTAGTTTTAGCTGTAGACCTCTGTGCTGACACAACAGCAAGCAGTTCTAAACATGTACAAGTTTCTTTCCAGTCAAGAATGTAAAAGTTCTTTGAATGGACTTTGTGCTGCTTTCACCTACAGCTGATAAGGATATCATGAGACTATAAAATAGTGTTAAATATTTGTTAATGTTTAACAATAACTCTGTTGTCAGTCTCTATTTAGTATTGGCCTTCCTTGTTTAAAAGGCAAATTGATCGTATGAAACAGTAACTGATTTACATTTTCAAAAAGAAAATAGTTACAATACTTACAATAGGTATCATTGCTCCACAGCAAGGACTTCCTTTCTCATTGTTTAGACACACCATCCCAGTAATATTCTGGTGCTTCTTTATGCTTAACATTCTTAAGTGATAGATCAGCTCCTGTATTTCATTTTTAAAACATACATACTGTTTATAGTAGTAAACATTTGGATTCCACACAATTTTTCAATGAAGTTGCAGCAACATACTGGCTACACCTTATGCAACAATCATTAAGCATTGGTTCTGGATTTAAGACTAATTACACTGCAATATACAATGAATGCAAAGCCCTGCTCAATTCACTCTGGTAATTAGGATTGCAACACTCAAATCAGAAAAAAATTGCTTCGCACCAGACTAAGTATGTGAATGGCTGCACACAAAAGGCTTGGTTTAACTTAGAGCTGCTACTAATCATTCCACTTATTAAACACTATCTCATAGTTCCCTTTACAACTGAAACCACAGGGAATCAGCAAAAGCAGTTCTCTCTCTCCAGAACAATGAAATGAAAAAAAAAAAAAAGAATTCTTGCAAACAAAAACTGATCTCCAGATTTTAAGGGAGGAGCTTGTTTGCTTTGGTTTTTAATCAGAGCATTGTAGCACCACAATGTCGTCACATTGCAGTTCCATTAAAAGGAGGAAACAATTGCACACGCCTCCTAAAAACTACAGTCAGTACAGAAGAAATCTCATCACAGAACTTCAAATTTAGCATTCTTCTAAACTTGTTAAAAGACTGAGAGCATTTGGAAAACATTTAAGAAGAGAAAAGAAGTCATAGAAAAGAAGTCACTTGAATAATTCACAATAAAACATTGAAAGACACTTCAAGAGTTCACAAGGAAGTACAGGCACAGTGTTCTTTGTACATATTTCCTTAACTCCACCTCTAGTATTCAGTAAGGTGTGGCATAAAACCAACTGTACATTGAAATTTTAAGACCTACTGGTAGTTGTTGATGTTGGGCTCAGACTCATAGTTCAAAAACAGAGGAACTCATGAGGAATTTCTCCACACAAGAATTTTCAGTATCATTAACATAAGTCTTTTTCCAGGTACTGTTTGTTGATATTTTATAAAGCCTCAGAGTATTTGTTTATCAACAGGGTTTCTTTTGGTCATATCCCCTCCCTCGAATGCTTCAGCATCAGGAGAATAATTCCCAATATCTAAAAAACTAAAAATGCCTTTTGCAAGAGTAACCACATTATGTTGTTTGCAACTACAAAGACCATACTGGTCTGCAACATCTCTAGTTTCACTTGTCTACTTATAAAATCTCAAGTTCCACGTTATTCCAAAATAACAATGAAACTTAACAATAAGTTTACTTAACAATAGTATACTTACACTATAAACAATTTCTACTACACTTGCAGCTTTGCATCAAGAGTTTAATATAGATATTTTAAAAGCACCCTTACAAACAAAAGTATTGCACTGGCATTATAAAAATTCACAGTAAGTTTAACTTCCAGACCTTGGTAAAGCAGTGCAAGAGCTTTTCATTGTGCAAGAGCTTTTCATCCAAACCTTCCAGGTTATTAAAAATAATAATAATTTAAAAATTCATCTGTATGACAAGCTGCAGTGATTTCTCTGTGAATTGTGTTCGATTCTTTTTCAGTTCTCACATCTTGAAGAGTTTTTGTGTTTGTTTTGGGTTTTTTCCCCACCATTTCAAAGCATATCCAGTCCAACACTGAAATAGGTGTGTTTGGCAGAGATGTGGCTCCATGTGTCCATTTTATGCAGAGTCCACAATGCTTGCAGAGATTATTCCACAATGAGAGAATCCTTTTCCTTTGAGTAGGGAATCCTCTTTCCGTAATTTGCAGCACTTCCCCTCCTTTTTGAGGCAGTAACTTCATTAGGTGTGTCTTCAACAGACTCTGAAGATAACAGAGTAAGAAAAGGTTACTCAAAAATAGTCATATAAAACCCTAAACTGTTATCTGAGATCCATCTTAGAAGTAGTTTTCCTCATGTTTAACAGGCAATTGGGACCCAAATGAAAGATCCAGCAAGTCAACAGCCCATCTCCAATAGCATCTGAAATCTCTTTTCAGGCTCAAGAAATCTAATCTACTTGTTATTCCTTTAATGGAAATGTTCCACACCTTGAGAATTCTCACTGTTCTCAATAATTTTTACTATATAAATTTTAAGATGGGAAATCAGAACAGAATGCAATATTCAAACTTTCAAAAGTTATTAATGGAAGCTTTTCTAGTGGCCAGTCTGGTGAAAGGTTTTATTGTTGGTTTTGTGGTGTTGGTTTTTTTTGGGGGGGGTTGGTGGGTTTTTTTGGGGGTTTGTTCTTTTTTTTTCCACATGTGTGTGTGTATGTGGTGCTGGTGTTTTTTCCTTCCTCTCTCCTAACAATATCTGCCCAAACACGTTTAACCCGTTTGGTTAAGTTCATAAATATCTCCAGATGGGGAGAGGATTTGGTCTATCAGTAAGGAATGATCTGATTCAGACAGTTGTTTATGAGAAGATACAAAGTACTTCAGATGAACTTACTTCAAAAAGAAACTCTATCTTTGGAGGTGCAACCACTGTTGTCCTTTATTCTACCTTGAAAGTAAAATCATAGAGTTTTATGTTACAATGTGTAACATAACTCTTATTACACTCCCTCTGTTTTGGTTCCTTCTGACTTACCATTACTAATCCAATTGTACTGAAGATTGTTTGTTGTAACATGAGAAGCTGCATTTACTTGGGATAACTTGTACTAAAGTACTATATAGGAAATAATATACCTAATTAGAACCAGGAGTAAGACTTAAAATATTTAAAAATTATGGACAACTCAAGACCTGCAATTGCCATGATTTTTACATGAAAAACGTCATTCACAAATGTCATTTCTTCCCTGCAAATATGGATCTCTGCCAACCCTAGACTCACTTTAAAAAAAGAGAAAGTCTGAAAAGAGAATGATTAATTTTCAACAGCCTGTTTTCTAATTGCAGATGTAGTTAATAATAAACTAGTGAGCAGTATCAAATCTTTGAAAGTTGTGTTGCTGCTGCTCTTCTCTGCCTCCTACAAGTTTTCTGTTAAGCAATACGTAACTATACTCAATCTCCTTACTTTTAAAACTTCCTCTCAGGAAAAATTTTGTGGCTTTCATGAAGGAAGATGATTTCCAAATGAACTTTTCTGTAAGCCACAAGAGTAGCTCCAGTATTTAGTTTCAGGGGCAGACAAAAAAGCTGGTCTTGTACACAGTGAATCAGAACAGCAAGATGTTCAGAAGCCTTGAAAAATTCAAGCACTTAGTGCAAAACTGTATTTACAGTTCCTTTGATAAAGGATTTTACATAGTGAAGTGACAATTTGAGGGTTTTCCCCCATACACATTTTCAAGGCATTAAGCATGCTTTCCTTCCTAAATGAACATGCCATGTAAATGGAAAAACTAAGGATATTTTGAAAGGCTTGATGATCATCAGCTGTGCTTTGAAATGGGACTTAGACACTTTCTTTGTACATTGGATATTATCACACCTTTTCCAGATGTCTGAGGTTCAAGACAGGTAGTTTAACTAATGATTGCATTTACGAGTTTCAACCCATTAGCTAGAACTCTGCCCCCAAGTTAAATGCAAGTCAGCACTTCACCGTTCTTGTTGTCGAAGAAGGCAGCAGTTCGTGGTGCTAAAGAGGGGCTTCCTCTCACAAGAGCTCCTGTGGTTAATGGCTGTTTCACTACCCACCATTTATTTCTGGTAGCATTAAGTTACTGTCAGGACCAGTTCAGCACCAGAAGCGTTCTGTGCTGTGCTGACACAAAACTCCATCACGCCCACCGTGCTCTGCTCCAGCTCCTCTCCCGTTCTTAGACGGCTCCAGGAAGCGCCTTCCCTGCCGGAGCACAGTCGGGCCATCCTTCTCCTCGGCTTCTGTTACCGCCGGAGCTGAGAAAGATTCCCCACCACCTTTACTTTAAGAAGCGCCAGCTGCGAGCAGATGGTTTTACACAGCAAATACTAACTCCAATCTCAGGCAGGAGAGCTTTGCCGAGTTCTGGCCAAACTCACGGCTCCCCCTCGCCCCGAGGCTCCCCTCCGCTGGTGCCCCCGCGGGCTCTCACCTGCCGGGCTCGGCGGGGCGGCCCCGGGGGGGCGGTTGCAGCTCCATCTCTGCGGGGCGGCCCCGGGGGGGCGGCTGCAGCTGCAGCTCCATCTCTGCGGGGCGGCCCCGGGGGGGCGGCTGCAGCTGCAGCTCCATCTCGGCGGGGCGGCCCCGGGGGGGCGGCTGCAGCTGCAGCTCCGTGTCTCCGGGGCGGCCCCGGGGCGGCTGCAGCCCCGTCTCTGCGGGCCGGGCGGGCCTGCGCGCGGCCGTGAGGCGCAGGCTGAGCCCCTGCACCAGCCGCCGCAGCAGCGTGTCCCCGCGGCCCTTGGGTGCCGCCAGCCCCACGTCGTCCCGCAGCTCCTCGGGCGGCACCTCCAAGTTGCCCGCGTACCAGAACACCCACCAGACGAGGCTGAGGAAGATGCCGATGCCGCCCGCGTAGATGAGCAGGTCGGAGAAGAACACGTCGGCGAACACCCCGGCCAGCAGCACCGCCAGTCCCAGCGCGTCGAACGCCAGCGCCAGCCAGAAGGCGGCCACGCAGCGGCCCAGCCCGCCCGGGGCCGCCATCGGCAGCGGCGCCGCCGCCTCGGACCGCCCGCACCTGAGCGAAGGCGGCAGCGGCGGGAGGGCCCAGCCCACCTGGGGGCACCTCCAGGCCGAGGCCACCGCACCTGAGGGCACCTCCGGGACGGGTCTCCCCGCACCTGCGGGCACCTCTGGGCCACGCGCCCCCGCACCTGCGGGCACCTCCAGGCCACGCCCCCGGGCACCTTCAGGCCGCACCCCCCGGGCACCTCCGGGACGGGTCCCCCCGCACTTGCGGGCCACGCCCCCACCTGCGGGCACCCCCAGGCCACGCCCCCCCGAGGACACCTCAGTTCCCGCCCCGAAAAGGCGGGAAACGCGATCCCCTCCGCCGGCCCCGCGGTGGGTGCTGGACGTGTCGAGGGGCATCCCGGGGCATCCCTGGGAATCGCTGGGAAGGGCCGGTCGCCGCCGCCTCCTGCACAGTGAGACGGGCACGGCCCGACCCGCTCAGCTCTTCCAGCAGTGCCACCCCGCTCAAACACCGAGAAAGGAAGCGCTGAAAAAAGCGGGTCCCCAGATGAAAATCCACTTTGTAAACCCCCACACTCTCGAGAGGCTGCTGGTATTAGACAGCAGAGATTTGCAAGTTATAATGTGCATCTGCAAATGCAGACAGACCCCCTGAACTCTTTGCTTGAGAAGGCTTAAAAAGAGCAATTGGAATACAACTTCAGGATGACAAACAGAAGGCAAATTGTTGACTCAAGACGTAAAATTCAGCAAACAGTTGTGTAAAAGGCAAGACATGTATTTGGGTTCACCCTTGTGTTAGTTCATGATGTGGTGCACACCTGTTAACACTCCAAGTCCTCAAGCACAGCAACTGTTTGGCTGCAGGATCCCTCGTGCCTGTTCTTATGTCTCCAACAGTTTATTTAACAATGGGTAAGCTACACTGTTCAGTAACTAGGAATGCCAGGCTGATGGAAAGTCTGACAGACCAAGAGCACATGGAGCTTCCCTGTTTTGGGGAAGAACAGTGTGCCAGGAATGAGGCTACTGAGGAATATTCCTCCAGTGACAGCGAGTGCTGTTGGTTTACTGTGACCACAGACTCAATTCCTTTTATAGCAGTTGGTTCACAAAACACTTGAGAAGTTACAAACAGGGTTACAACAAGTTGACGAATCAAGCAGAATCTTTGCATATTCTTGTTTCTTTGACCACTTTTTGCTCAGCACCAGCTTACTTCCTGGGCAGCCAATATGGGATGGCCTAAAAAGGAGGTGGGAGGGGGCTTTTTGAATGGCAAATTAGGCTGGTTACATCCTGTTGATTAATTTTCTTATCTCTTACCAACTTTTTCCTATTTGGATTTCAGTTTTTATCCCTAGGACATTTCAACACAAATCTGCCTTGGATTCTCACTCTGAGGATATAAAGTGATGGTACAGAGAACAATTTGGTTGTTCTGTAAAATTTCAAGAATATCACCTTTCAGTCCTGACATGTGTTTTTCATGCCATTATGGGACTGGTTCGTTTGGCTGGCACACCTGGAACTCATACAGCCTTTGGCTTTTTTCAGATAGAAGAAACAATGGCACTGGGACCATCATGCAGGAACATCCTCAACTGTTCCAGTAGCAGAAGAAAAAGCCCACAAGTGAAGGTAAGGTATTGCTTGATGTCATAAATTATAAATGGTTAAAGAAAATTTGCCTTGTGCCTTTCTATTTTTTTAACACACAAGTATCCTAGATAAACACAGCTAAAAATTATATTGTTTGGCTTGGTATTGGGCTGGTAACTTAAATATGTGTAGTAAGATCAACAGATGTCAACCTGTCCTAATTAATTGAAAAAATTAAGAGGAAAAAGTGGTAGCAGCTATTTCCCCTTTAAAAACACATGCAGATTGCTGCTTCTGGCATGCATTCTTCTTGCTTCAGACCCCATCTGTACCAATCTGTGCTTCAGGAAATGTCACATAAAATATTTCTCAGCCTTTTTCCCTGGAATAGCCCCCTCCCTGCCCTTTGACACTTGAAGAAGTTGAGTGCTTTTGTTCTGGGCCAGGAAAAAGCAAAAATTGATAGGGCTGTTAAGACTGAGTTTATTTGTACCAGCGTGTAAATTAGAAGGGAAAGAATTGCATCATTACAGATCTTGGTGGAAAAAAGCCCTTGGGATCAGATTTCTTAAGAAGGTATTTTACTTTGTCAATATATCTGTTTACTAAAAATACACCACTGAATGACTATATAAACTGTGTTACAACAGACAATATTCACACTGACTGTGGCACTCGCCCTTTCTTGGCTGCTTGTTTCGGTGGTTTCGAAGACTTCTTGGCTGACTGGATTGATTTGCCAGCTTTGGGTGTTGCAAAAGACTTTGCTTCAGGTTTTTTTGGAGTCTTTTTCATGTCTTTTTCTTTTATTACTTCCTTTGGCTTGCTGACCTGCTTTGCTTTTTTCTGTTTTGGTGATGGCTGCAAGTCTGTGTGCTCTCCTGGAACTTCAGGTTTTGATTTTGGAGTCTCTGGAACAAGAGGCTGCTTCTTTCTCTTCCCAAGGGGTGTTTTACTTTTCTTGCCCAAGCTGTCAACCTTTTCTGAACTTGGTTCCGTTTTCTGTATTTAAGAGAGACAAAAAAAATTACCCTTCCACCTAAGAAATGTATTTCAAGCTTTTCAGGAAAATGAAAACTATTATAAATGACAAATCCTTTTTATCAATGAACCTGAAAGCCTGTGCTTGAAATGTGTTAACACACACTGTTCCCTAAGGAGAAAAGAACAATTTAAACAGTTCAAAATCTTTAGTTTTAACTGAAATATGAGTTTTGCAGCATTATGAAACAATTACCTTCAGCTCAGCTGGGCTCTTTGTTTGTATAGGCACCAGTTGTGGAATTTCTTCATCATCATGATCACCTGGTTCTTGGACTATTTCCTCTTTTTCTTTTATTGCAGACTCCTGAGTAGCAGCAGCAGCTTTACTCTCAGTTGTCTCAGTGACTTGACTTGACTTCAGTTTTTTAGCTGTCTTCTTTGGTTTCTTAGGTTTTGTCTTCTAGAGTTAATCAGAAGTTTATCTCAGACAAATCCCCATGATATTTCTACATGTATAATAACTGTTTTAATGTGGTTAAAAATTAGAAGGTGTAGCAACATTAAAGACCCTTGTCCAACAGACCCAGACTGATCAACCATATGTAAAATAAGAAAAAATGCATGGCATGCAGGTTATTATGAATAACTCACAACTATAACAGTGTCAAGATTACAGTCTTTAAGGTGAATATTCATGTTCCAAATTTAGTTCAGACAAACTAACACAAGCAGAACTCAGTACAAAGGAACAGCCAATTATTTTTTTACAAGTATAAGCCCCCCTAAATGTACAAATATATGAGCTTATGAATTATTCAGATGCCACTGATTAGCCAACAAAAACAGATGCATAGTCTGAATCCACATATATGTTAATGAGCGTATTTTCAGAAGGCAAATATGAATAAACAATACTAGCAAAGTTCTAACACTGAATTTCACATCTCTTTAGTTTGAGACTAGAAACATTCATTTCCAGTTTGCCTTACAATCCCTCAGGGAGTTTCCATCATTTCATCATTACTGAGAAACTGAAGTGCTGAGGCACTGATGGCCTAACCCATAAACACCTGGGACCAACTGCTAAAATGTTTAAACCCAACACTATAATGCATAAAAGGAAGACAAAGAATGAGCTGCACCAATCTGACTTTATGCAAAGTCTGAAGACATTTTGTTTTACCTTTACTTCCTTCTTTTTGAGACGTGGTTCTGTGTCAAGCTCATCCAGGTTGGAGACATTTGCAGTAAATATTGGAAGTGCGACTGATTTAAGTGTTTTGAGGTGAAGAATTTTTACATTTTTCCAGTTCTGCAACAACAAAAACAGTGCATTATGTAAGAGTAACAAGGCTGAAGTGTGAACTTGGCTTTAACACAGTCAATCACCAGTACCTTTGGCAACTTTTTAGCAATCACTTGTGCTGCTGCAATGATATTCTCCAGGATCTCATCCACTTTCATTCCAGTGTGACCTATACGTGTTGTACTGAAACACAAGAGTAATATTTATATGTGGGCAAATAAACACTCTTTGTTACTTGTATTTAGGCATACCCAGAAATGGAAAAATCCCATTTATCTACAATTATTTTACTTTTATAAAGGATGGATGGCTATTGCAGAAATCTTTTGTAATAGCAGTTAGAAGACATTCACCTGTATTTTACTTGGATATGGGACTTCGGCCTTATATTATGAAGCATATTACCAATTTAGAACCTTTTAGATACACAATATATGAAAAAAATCTTACTAGATAAGAGTATTTTGAAAATAGCTTTTAACAAAAATATTTTTCTAAGGTTATACTTGCTGTTTGACACTAATAGGTGCCTACAAATTCCTTCAGTATAAGGAAAAAGAGGTGAAAAGTAGAATTTTACAGTAAAATTTCTTAAATAGAACTACTGATTTCTTTATGCAGGTTAAGGTTCAAAATGACTCCTGTTTGGAATGGTGACCCTTAACATCGTTTATTCACATATTAAGGGAATAAAAAGAACTCACTTAAAATTCCTAGTTAAGGTACAACCATCCTTCAAGTGAAGTATTAATATATTCATACTTACTAACAGCACCCTTTGTTGTTAACTGGGAGTGTAGTCCCTTGGATATGTTTTTCTAGTTCCTTAGCAAGATTTTTGGCTTTCAGGTTTACAGATAAAGGTGCCCTAAAAAAGAAAGGGAGAGGATAAAAAAAAGGAAATAATTAGAAAACCTGAGGCAAAGCCAACACCCTGCTTTATTAAGAATATGGTATTAAAAAAAGGTAACGAGAAATGGATCTACAAAATTTAAAGACCTACTTTTTCTTTTCATAGAAGTGTTTTCCTAGATGTGAGGGCAAGAGCCTCCTGATTCGGTCATCAGACAGAAAGAGATCGAAGCTGTTCAGGAGGCGCCGCTTCGCTTCAAACAGTTTATACTCCTTTTTGAGAGTCTTGTAGGAGATGATCTGCAATGCAAGTAACAGTTTAGTCCCCACTGCTGAAATGGCAGCCTGGAACACTTCTTAGAACTGCACAGAATTATTTTAGAATCAATATATAGAAGACAATCAAAAGGCACTGATCCTTTTCCTACGGTTTTAAGAATCAAACAATATGTACTGTTGCATAGTGACTGAACTTGAGTAAATGACAATATCTAAATCAAGGGTAAATACAACAATAAAATAATTTTATAATTTTATTACTAGTAGCATAAACAATCCAATCCAGTCCAAAGGACTCTATTCAAACATTCTGCATTTTTCTAGTTGCTTACTCAAACTTAATACTGAACATTTATCTAGCAATTTTATCTGATTGCTAAAAACTCTGTTTCACACTGAAGAAATTATTCTGATTAAATGTTGAATTTCAGAAACACTACAGTTTGAATAGTCAGGAAAATCTTAGTAGACATCATTAACTTGGCATCATTGAGATTAGCATATTAAATAGCACAAAACAACAACTACTGTCTCTTTTTTCTGGTACAAGAGAAAAGACATGACATGCCATCAAGCACCTCTCTTACCTGGCTAATACTTCTGATCCCATTCTGGATTAGAAGTTTCCTGTACAGATTTTCAGTCTGTTCTGCTGATAAATTTGGCTCATCCTTTGTGAACAGGCAAACCTCAGCTGTTTCTGGTCGAATGCCATGGGGCAGTGGTCTACAATGAGAATATGACACAGACAAAGAATGTCTAATAAGGGAAAGCATTTTTGTCCCAGACCTAGATGTACACTGGGGGATTATTACTCTTTAACACTACAGGAAAGCTCTTGTATTTAGATTCTGTTAACTACTAAACATCCTTAGTGGAACCTCGGTGGATTTATTTTCTGGAGTTTCAGAACTAAACAGTAATGCACAGAACCTGTATGCTCTGTGATTAAGGATGGCACAGCCCAGCTCCAGTTTCACCAAACTGGGGGCAAAGCAGTGCTCGGACCGGCCGTTCTCACCCTCGGCACGGGCGCTGCCAGGAGGGGCCGTGTCAGCCAATCCCTTACGCTCAGAATCAGCAAAGTGCTCTTTTCCAAGCCAAAGGACACGAGCAGCCCCTGAAACCACACAGGGTTAGGCCGGCGCTGAGTTTCTTACATTCTGATGAGTTTTGCGACCTGCGGGACCTTCCAGACCGTCACCAGGAGGTGGACACTCTCGCCCTCGTTGAGGAGCAGCGCGTCCCTCTTGGCCTTGCGTCTGGAGAAAGCCAGGAGAGCCTCCACCGCCTTCTTCACCTGCAACGGCACCGCAGCGGCCAGAGCCGCAGGTTAACCCCAGGCCGGCCCGGGAACGCTCCGGGTGTTCCCGCCCGGCCCCCCGCGAACGCTCCAGGCAGTCCATCCCGGCTCCCCGCGGTCCTCGGGAACGCTTTAGGGGCTCCATCCCGGGTCCCCGCGGCCCTCGGAAACGCTCCGGCTGCTCTTTCCCGGCTCCCCCCGGTACCTGGGCACGCTCCAGCTGCTCTTTCCCGGCTCCCCGGCCGCGCTCCGGCCGCTCCGTCTCTCCCGCCATGGCCCCGCCGGCTCCACGTGCCGCGGCCGCGCCTGCGCGGGGGCCCTTTCCGGGGCACGGCGGGCCCGTCCGGGGCGGTGCCGCGGGCAGGGCGGATGGCGATGGCGATGGCGCTCCCGGAGCAGCGTCCCTGCCCTCGCACGCAGCTGTGCCCAGCGCGGCCGCGGGCTCAGCCACCTTGGAGCGGAGCAGTGCCCGCCGGGGGTCAGGGCTGTGTCCTGCCCGACCTTCCCGGCTCCAGGGAGGGAGGGGGAGAGGCCGCACTCCCCGTCCGGGCGGCCTGTGCCGATGGCAAGAGTGCCCTCACGCTGCAAAAAGGGGAGTTGTGGTCGCCTTGTTTTATTGTTGGTGCTGTGCTGGTCCGGGCAGGGACGATGTTGGCCCCTTTTGCCCGCAGGGAGGGCGGTCAGGTGGCTCTTGTTCAGCTGGGCTGTCCCTCGGCGCTGCCTGCCCGGCCGCTCATTGCCGGTCACTGCCCGGCCGGTCACTGCCCCAGCGGGCTGTGGTGTCCCAAATCCACGCTTGCAGCTGCCCTTGGTTGAGCATTGACAGATTTGTGCTGCCTGATGGCTGCGGGCTGTGCAGGGCCCTCTGTGCCTGTGCCCAGCCCTCAAGGGCAAGGATTGATCCCCAGCTTTGATGCCACCTGCAGACTTGGTGTGACCGTGCTTGGGTCGCTAACAGAGATACTAAATAGTTCGTGTCCCAGGATAAATCGTAGCAGTACTCCATTTATTACTGGCCTTCAGGTGGAGTACAAGCCATTAGCTGTGCCCTCAGAGCCCTGTTCAAACAAACCTATTTAGTTGGTAGCTCAACCCCTCGCCATCGTGTTTAGGATGGGCATTGTCTTCAGATTCCTTCTTTGAAGCCTATCCCTAATTGTACCTCCTGTGTTACTGTCCCTTTGCACTGGAGTGCTGTTCTAAGTTCCCTGTTTAGCCAAGCCAGGCTCTTTCTTCATAGATTACTTGTTTTTCTGACTGTCAGGAGGGACTGTTGTTATGGTTGGAGGAGGACAACCTTAAAGACCTTCTGCCAGCTTTGCCCTTCAGAGCTGCCTCCCACAGGATCCTGCCTGCAGGTTCTCTGAATAAACCAAAGTGTGTCTCATGGAGTCCAGGTCCTGCCTTCTGCTACTCATCTTCCCCAAACACTCTGTGTCTTGCACTCTGCTGTTTCTGGGTTAGGTCTGTTGAGGCAGGCACGGATTGTCACATGCCAAACCATTTCTTCCTCACGTGTGACTAATAAAGGCAGGAGTGCTGCATCTCCTGTTCACTTTAGAAATGCATGGATTGACATGGAAGCAGCTTAATTGCGAGGTGCTTATTCCATCGAGTTCCATGCTGGATAAATACATTGCTCTTAGATAAAATCTAGCCTGGAACTATTTTGGCCTCATTCCCAGAGTGCTGTATGTGCCCTGGCAGCTCTGGCTTGTCTGCATTCACCGCACAGGTGAGCTGCTACCTGGGTAACACAGCTGTGCATAACCAGGGCTCAAATATGCATGAAATCAGGAGTCTGAGTCATTCACTCATCTCTAGATTTTTCCCTGCTCTTTCTATTTATGTTTTTATTCCTTCTCATCAGAGGTCTTGCAACAAAATTTGTTGCTCCATCAGTGTGCCAGTAAAGAAACTGAAATACCCTAGTTTTGTGACAGGCTTCTTTATGTAGTACTTTATATTTTCATTCTGCTGTGTTTTTTGAGAAACAGTGGGATAGTTGATGGCTTCAAGACATGTCCAGCCTTAGGAAAGAACTTTAGGGACATATACTGATTCTAAAGAGTGAAAAAACCTGAATCCTGTTGTGATATTTGAACAAAATAAATGAAACTGGCTAAGAAAAGCTGTGCTTTGTTGCCCTGTTTTATGAAGTGTTGATTAGAGAAGTTAGTGAAGGTGAGAAATATGCTGGGTAGCCAAAGAGGGCAGACATTATCATCTTTTTAGTACTGGTAGAATTTAGGCATGTGATCTTAGCTGTGCTGTTTTATATTCTGATAATTGTATTAGCCTTGCTTCCATCTTTGCATATTTTAGAGCAGCTGTATTTCAATAAAACATCAACATACTAGTGTGACATGTTAAAACAAAATAGAAAAAGTCAGATGATTGGAACATCTCTCTGAAAATAAGCCAGGCTTGTCTTGTAAGATGTGATTGAACAGCACATTTGAAGCCTGACTGTACTGGGTCAGTATAGCATTAATAGGATAAAACTAAAAGGACTATTATTAGTGATTCAAATTCAAATTTTTCACATATCAGTCTCATCCAAGTACATTTTTCTGAACAATTTTAGGTCTGACATGACTGAATGTTACTAGATGTGGTTTAACAGACTTAGTATAATCATTTTCTCCTGAAAGGTACTTGACATAGCTAACAGAGCTGTCTTGGAAAAAATAAGTTAATCTCTGGATAAGAAATATTTCAGCTTAATACAGCATGCAATGAGTATAAGAGAGTGCACTTTTAATTTAGCGAGTTCATCAATTTACAGTTACTCCTGCAAGGAAATTAGGTTTGTTAGGTGAGTGTCATTGCTGTACACTATCCTGCTGTAGCTCTCAATGTAAATTTTTCAACTATGAAAGTATATATTTTTCTTTAAGCCATTTGTGTCACTGATTTAAATGCTAAGATTTAAAATAATTGCAAGCCATTCTACCTAATTACTTACATGAGGTATTTCTCTATATGCCTAATTTTATACTTTCTCATAGCAAAAGACAAGTACAAATAGCAATTGTTTCTGCTGTAAACAGATCTTTGAGGTTTACAGTTATTCAAGTTCCAGGTTTATGTTCCTCCAGATTATTTGATGGCAGATGTCAAAATCCCAGGTCTCTGTAAGTGCACTTCTTGCAACAAAACTTGCACAAAGACTCTGCAGAGATTAAAACAGGAGTAAGGAGTCCTTTGTAAGAGGGCTCAGAAGAGAATCTCTCCCCAGATCAGAGTTCAAGACTGGTTTTGTTTAGGTGGGGTTCCTCTGCAGCCCCCGTGGCAGCCCCAGCTGTTCCCTGGCTGGCAGGCACAGGCTGCTGGTGGGGCAAGTCATTCCCTTGTTC
Source organism: Hafferia zeledoni (assembly GCA_035583235.1). Taxonomy (NCBI): domain Eukaryota; kingdom Metazoa; phylum Chordata; class Aves; order Passeriformes; family Thamnophilidae; genus Hafferia; species Hafferia zeledoni. The sequence goes on along the minus strand of JAWWEV010000034.1, from coordinate 7,519,971 downwards.
CAAGACTGTTTCACAACTGGCTCCTGCCACTGTGACAGGACCTTTCCTGTTCCAATGCTGTGCCTATCACCACTTCTAGAGGCTTAACAGGGGACAGGAACACTGCCCCAAGTACTTTTTTGTCATCCAACAGTTCACCTGGTATGTCTCTTACCACTACTTTTATTCAGAAGTACATGGACTTTTTCAGGTGTGTGTAACTGAGGGGAGATGTAGAAAAATCCAATTTGTGCTGGAAGTTGATACTTTTCAGGAAGGAAAGGTAATGAAAGGATTTGTATTATGAAAAGATATATATACACAGACAACAGATTTGGGGTTTGTTAGCATAAATCTCCATTTTATATTAAGACTAGAATCTTTTCTAGTGTTTCTTCAGAGGAAAAGTATCTTGTCAAGTTTATAGTGCGTTAAAATAAACACAAGGAAAGAAACAAGTTCACAATATAAAATCTTCAGTAGTAACTCCAGTTTTGTTGGTATATTTTTCTGTACCAAATCCTCTATAGGGTATACAAAAACAGAAGAATAAGTAAGAGCCTTTAAGTACCAGTTCAGGAAGAAAACAGTCTTGTCTGGAGTACATTTCATCTGCTTTATCATCATAATTTAAACCGTCTGCATTAAGAACCAAAAAGTCAGAGTAATACAGAATCAGGTACTTGGGACATTGAAGCAATCTTTTTTCCTTAGGTAATATTCAGTAATAAACACTTATAAAATCACATTTCCATCATAATATATGGACTGGTGCCATAAGTAGTCTAAAACAGAGGTTGTTCATTGAGCACTTTTCACTGAGCTTTTCATGCCACTGAAAAAGATCTGCAGAGAGGCATGAAAGTCACGACCAGCAAATATCCCCATGGATAAACCTCCTTAAAGCAGCTGCTTTTGTTACAACACTGTTACACCATCATCAAGAGCTTGCAGCTGTTCAGGAATACAATTTACTACCAGAGCAGGTGTCTCAGGAAAGCAGTGTCACCATGACTGTGTTTGAGTTCCTGATTGTCTGCAAAGATGACCAAGGAGGCTGGAATGGTTTCAGGTGGGCAGCTGCTGGCAATGTTACCCATTTCTCCAGAGTGTGCTTTACTTCTTGTCACTTACAGAAACAAGGAAATATTTTCCTGTTGCCAAATAATTAGTACTGTTGCACATTCAGATTTTTTTTTTGCTTTACATTTGTTACATATACCAAGGTTTTCAGTTCAAAGACGTACAAAGTCTTAATTTATAGAATTTTTTGTTTTTGTAAGTTACATCATGGCTAAACACTTAAGCCATATCTACACTACAAACCTTGGGCAGCAATCAGAGGGAAATAGGTATGATCCTCATCACTGTTTTAATGGGGGAAAACCCCACCCAAATTCCTCCTTTCTGCAGAAACACTCTCAGTTTTGCTGGTGTGAGTTCCAGCCATGCCAGGACCCAGGAATGCTCTGCCAGTGTCTTGTGCAAGCACAGTTACCCTGGCAGTGCTCCTGCTGCTCCTGTAGCTTCAATTCAACTTCCAGTTCCTTCTTTTCCCTCTTCCTTCTACCTGGTGTGGTCACACAGCTCCGTTAGTTTTGTTTCATCTTCAAAGCAGCATACCACGTTTTCACACAAGGAAGTATTCAAAATGGTCATTTAAAAAAGTTTATTACATCAGTGAATCAGCAAATAGTATTTATTTCCAACAAAGCCACATTATCTTTATTTCTTTCATCTAGATTTAGCTGTACTTAATAGTAGTAAAAATGGGACTATAAAATGTAGAATGGAGATGAAATGAAAAGGTTGAGATGTGATCTGAGGACTGTTCAAACACAATGTACTTCCAGCTCTTCTACCCAAAATGCAGCCAAATTGTGCAGATTTATTATTATATTTTCATATCAGTATATCTGCTATAGAATGCAAGTATTTTATACCCAAATAAAAACTTCCTACAGGGTACCAATATCTTTAATTGCATAATGTGGATTCTGTTAATGGATTTGTAATAACACAGCCTCCCTTTACAGACAAGGTGACATTAACTGCATTTATGGAAATGGAATCAAATGCTCTAGATGGGATGAGTAATAGAAATACTCAGACTTTCTATCTACTGATATTCCAACCCACCAGATGATTATTCAGTTTAATAATAAATATTCAGTCCAGCCTCATAATAATGAGGTTTTACAATCCCTCATTAAGTTCGCTCAAAAGTGGAAAAATTCTGCTGGAGCATCATGTAGTCTTCAGATGCATTTCAATGCCTTAAAAAAAAAAGTTTTAAAAGATCTAACAATTTAGGAATCTAAGTAAGTATTCTCCAATAATGGTCTTTGCAAATTTCAAATCCATGAGCTCATTTCAAGACAGCAGTCAGGTATCTGGCAATCTTAATCAGTCCAGAATATGAACAAGACAGTAATTTTCCTTGGATTTTAATTTCTTCATTAGTTTAAGATCCAAGGAACTGTGAGCTTTGTTCTCTTGGTAGGGAAAAAATTTACTTTTAACCCTAATTTACCAAAAAAAATAAAAGCCCAGAGGTTTGCAGACATAATAAAATTTATTTAAATTCCATGCATTACGGTAGCTACAAGTGTAGTCATATGAAACTGAAGGACAATAACTTCTTCTGTCCATACAATGTAGCTGTAAGTGAAATGAATGGGAGTTCCACAGTTACAAAGAAACAAACGAAAAACCCCAAAACAAAACAAACAAACAAAAAAAAAACAAACCCCAGAAAAGGTAAATCTGTTTCAGTTTTGAGTTATCTGTGAATTCAGACACAGTCACGAGACTGTAAACTTTTGGGGGAGAAGATGGGCTCACCACAATTGTACAACTGAAAATGTTTAGTTCAGGAGTCTGAAGAAGCTCTGAAGATACCTTTTAATAATTACTACTAATACTCTGGGAAATGAAAAAAATCCCTTAGCCTTCATCCTAATTGTTAGAATCAGGACACCAATTGCAGACAGTCCACTTCCAAAGTGCAGCTAAATAGGGTTTTATTATGCAGCTCCTTCAAGTTGTACTGAGTAAGCTTTACTTTGAACCAGTTTTGCTTTAATTTCTCAAGAAAAACTTGACTGGTTCTCATCAGCTTACATTGCTTTTGATATGCAAAAATTTACAGACTGTGCTTGATTCTGACCCTCCCATATTTCGGTCTGTGCAAATTCATAGGGATTTAAATAGTCTTTCTCCCTCTCAGTTCAGACTGATCTTTAAAACAGCAAGGATTATCCAGCCCTCTAAATTAAAGACAGGGTGAACTGAGTAATTTATATAACTGGCACTTTTTAATTGGCCCAGTTCTCCCACAAAATGCAGCTCTTATAAATACTAATAGGCACTATTGCCACAGATTCTCTTATTTTTGCAAGTTTCACTGATTTACTGGTTGTTAGCATTTTCTGCAGTTAGGAATTTAACAATGCTGAATTTTTATAAAGTCACAATATGTAGTTCTAGCCTTCAAAATTGACTTATTGTGTCTAGTAACGATGTTAAGTCAACCTAAATTTGCTGAAGATACTAAGAAATGTAAAGCTAATGAAGGTGCCACATTTCCATGACTTTTTTAATTTTCAGAATGCATTCAACAAAGGGAAGGGGCAGACTGAATTATTTTAATACAAACTTGGTTGAGTGCCCAATTGCCTCATTTAAAACTGTGTGTGTGGGGAGGCTGAGGAGTTTAGAAAAGTCCAAGTAACCAACTATCTGGGTTACTGGAAAGTTAAAAATCTAATGCAACTGTGTTACATCCGGATAAAAAACATTATTCAAAAGCAATTCCAATACCGAAAAAGATTTCAAATTGAATAGTTTATTAACATGGTAGTCATCTTTGTAACATGTGCACACACACTCGCACACTCTGAATGATCTGCCTGGAAAAAAGAGGTCTTAATATATATGCTGGGGGAAATTAAACATTAAAAATCCTTTAGATTTTCATAATTATAGGCAATTATGTCCACATCACTTACAAAGCTATTGCCGAATCTTTCCAAGGAAGCAGAATTTGGGAGGAAAAAAAAAACTCTTTTTGGGAAAATTCAACAGTGGCATAGCAGAGCTCTCAATATGAGAAAGCTGACATAATGTGGACCTTTGCTGTGAAATTTGTCTTTGCAAAATATGGGGAGAAGTTTATCAATGGGCAGAAAATAAGAAGGCGGTGTGAAGTAGGCTTTTGCTGAGTCGATTTTCCTCACAGTTTTGTGCGGGGTCATTGAGAAAAATGCTTAGTCCTTCTCTGGAACCAGTTTCAGAACTTTTCCAATTGCAATGGTCTTACCTAAACCAAGGAGACAAACAGTAGAGTTACATTTATTGTGTAAAGGATGTGTGAGTCTCCAAGTACATGAAAACCTTCCCCAAAATACCGGCTCTTGAGAGTATTAGAAAATATAGAGAAGAAATTGTTATATTGTAGAATAAAAGCATCAGTGTGTTTCAAAAGCAGGAGAAAATCTTAAAAATAGTAAACCTGCTGTTCTCACAGCAAAGAACACGATGTGCCTTGTGGAAAGGCTGCTCTGCACTCATCTAAAGGCAAGGCACAGCAGAATCACCACCACATCTGTTTACTGCTTTTAAAGATCATTTATTTTAAATACTTCCCACAAATCTGCAAGTTTTACCAGGGTGTGCATGAGTTAAAGACCAACACACAACCCCAGTTCCTGATATTTTCTAACTTTAAATAGTGAAACTATGGTATTCATACTGTAGGTGGACATTCCAGGACACACTAAGAAAGCAGTGCTGGTAATCTTTCAAATCCAGCCTTTTGCTTCACAGTGCACATTTCTGTACATTATTCATCTAAAATAAAGCTTTCTGTTACTAGCAAGAACTCTACACAATGACAACAATTTGCTTAGATTTACTTTTCCATTGTTACCCAGAGAGTGACTTTCACTAGATAGCAGCATTTAATACCTCCCTGCCAGGCATGATGTGCTATTTGAAGTAGCTGTACTTTTGCAGCAGTCAGAACTGCTGGGGAACAGCCTTACCCTCATCTCTCAAGGTGAAGCGGCCCATCTGAGGGAAGTCTTTGAATGTCTCAAGGCAGATGGTTCCTGCTGTCCTTAAACGGGCAATGCAAACTTGATCCTGTTTCACAAAGCGGGGCCGTGTCTTACTTTTGTCTCCTGTCTTTTTGTCTACCAAGCAGATTAAGGCCTGTACAAGAAGAGAATTAATAGTTGTGATTGCTAAAATAAGGGGGATTTTTCTTCATGAACAAATTGAAATCTGTCTAAGAAAGAAAATACTTACAAATAAATATGTTGTAAAGAAACTTCCAAGATTTACTGTGCAAGAGTCAGACATGACCTACCCCACCCTCCATAGAACTCAGCTGAGTTACAGCCACTCTGTTTGTGTTGGGGCACTGACCAAGAATGCCAGTCAAGACTGCAGCTTTGTTGCATTAGTTGCTCTACAGATTTATGTCATGACAGAACAATTCATCCCAACAACTGGGTTGTGTATTTCCACATCACAACTTAAAATGACACTTACTGTTATCTCAACTTCTTCAATACAGGTGTGGATGTGCAGCACAGCATTATAACCTGGGCAGATAATGGATTTGTGCTCAATTATCACTATCTGTAAAACAATTCAAAATAAGTGCATTTTTCCTAATTTCAATTGTAAAAGAACAGAGAATAATGAAATGCAGAACTAAACTGTGTGTATATTTTTCAATTATACATTCCCAAGTTTTGTCAAAGAACCAAAGTTTTTAAGTTACTGACTTGTTTGTAATATGAAAGTACAAAAATTGAAGAACTGGCCCAAGGAGATCTTGCTTTCACCATTATAAAGTATCTAAAACTTCACTGAGAACTTAAATTAAAAAATGTATTTTAAAAACTCATATTAATGATGTCAGTGTTAAATATTTATGTCACTGCCAACTTAAAAATATGGTAGTGAATAAGAAATCTGAACCGAAACTTCAAATTACTGAAGTTTAGAATTGGTGAAACAAAATATTTTATGGTTTTTACCCCCCTACACAGCAATTAAGAGCTTTTTATTGTACCTGGGCATCGAACGTGCGTCCAGAATGACAAAGGTTGTTGAGATCACACAGAATAAATCCTGGAAGGATCTCTTCCTCTTCAATTCCCTTCAGTCTGATTTTTAGATTTTCACCTGGGGCTACTGAATCAGTTTCTACATCATCAGAAAGAATTCCAAGAACTTCCACATTGTGCTTAAAGAAAGCAAAAATGTAGTTTTGCATTGTGAATATTTTAGTCTGGTATAAAAATCAATTTAATATAGCAGTATTTCAATAAATCATACATTTCAACAAATCATTCCATTACAGTTTAAATTCATTATATTTGATTTTGCAAGCTTCAGAACATTGAAAATATTTGAATGATGAGTTACTAAATTTTTTTTAAAAGAGCTTTTTTTTAAAAAAAGGTTTTTTCCCCTTCTTTCCCTTTAAGGGAAAGGGAAAAAAAAAAAGGGGGAGGCAGAAAGAAGTAAACCTTGGATTAATATTAAACCAGAGCAAGAAAAAGGTTTAGTAAGCTACCTGTACAAATACTAAGTAAAACACAGTTCAGGAAGTACAATGACTTGTAGTCCAGCAACTGAGTTTCCCAAGGCAAGACAACCCAAGTTCTGAACACTAAGGGACTATTCTGTCCCCAGAAACACCATCCCTGTAAAACCTGAGAGCTTTGTTGTGCTCAACAGAGCAATACAACATCTTCTGATTTAGAGCAATGCATATCTTTAAGAATCAAGCTCTTTTTTTAGGGTAGCAAAACATACCATACCTTGTTTGGCATCATCACAAGCTGCTGTCCTTTGCAAATAGAGCCTGACTCCAGCTTCCCAAGGACCACAGTGCCCATATCCTTCACAAAACAAAATCATTACAGAAAAATTGAAAATATTTTCCTAAAAAGCCTGCTGTATTTATGACTTAGACTAAGTCTGATTACTTAACCCTATGAAGTTATCCACCACTGCTATGCTTAATATTTTGGAAACTGTTCTCATGAAAGATTACAGGTTTTAAGAGTTTCATATAATGACAAAATTATTTACTTCCCCTTCCCACCTTTATTTTACAGTTGGAAATGTAACATTAGCAAAGAAAAAAAAAGATATCCTCAAAATACTATAAATAGGTCATTTACTGCTCCCTGACAACAGTCCATTTATACTTTCCATCCTATTATTTTAATTTGTACCTTATATTTATCCACAATTGGCAGCCTGATTGGTCCATCAACTGAACGGTTGAAGTTTGGCAAATTATCCAGGTATGGAATAAATGGTAATCCACTAAAAGAGCAGAAGGCATTTGTTTCAATTTTGTGAGCACCCTCCCATGAAAAAAAATGACTCAGAATGGATAAATGCAGTCCAACAAAAGGAATGATTTTCACTCTGTCATCATAATGAACTGTGACCTCTAAGACAGTTAATTCTATCATAACATCCCACCAGTTGTGCCCACTTTACCCCAGCTAACATGTTAATACCCAGGGAGTGCAGGTTTTTAAGTTACATCACAGGCACATTGTACACAAATTAATTATTCCTTTGTGGATCATGATAGATGTGCAATGTAATTTGGAAATACAAAACTTTAAGCTGGGTCCAAACATGATTTCCATTAGTACTTTTTAAGTACAATGAACAATATTGAAAGGTATGACATCCACTGAGAGACAGCTTGGCACTGATTAAACAGAACAGCTTCAAGCAAACTTTCCACATCAGGTAATTCCTCATTCCAGCAACGTGCCAACTGCAGCAGCACCTGCAAACTCCAGTGCTCGTATGGCACTGAACTCACACAGCCACAGAAACACTGCTGATGTTTTACTAATAGTTCTCTGCAGGCAGCAAATGCTTTTTGTTGGCACAGTGTATGGCTGTGTTCTTGCTGCCCTCACTGTATTTCCTCAAGCACTTTAGAACACAACTACAATGTACCACACTATACCACTTCCTAACTTCACTGTAGCATTTACTTTGAAATACAGCAAATATTCAAGTCACTCAATTTAAGATACATACATATACCAAGGACAGAATTCTGACTGTTCTTTAAGGTTTGCTCCAGTCAGTCCTGAGCAGGGCATGAAATGAATATCCTTTTTGGGATTGAAGCCAACTTTCTTCAAAAATGGCACCAGTTTCTCTTTACATTCCTCATATCTATTAAAATGACAAGCAGATCAAGGTAAGTTTCACTTATTCCAGCATAAAATACTGTGATTTAAAGAACCCCAACACACCCCATGGACACACCATTCACATCAGTTAAGTGACTTTGTGAGCAGCAAGCAAACCTAATACAGCTTAGTGGTCGATTTGCATCTTCTCTCCAATCTTTCCAGCACAACTTGGTATTGTCTATTCCCCCTCATTCCTCTGCTCCATAAAGCACCATCAGTTTTGTCCATATACCTCAATTATTGGGCTGGATAAGCAGCAGCACATGCTGCAACTGCTTTAAGCAGGATATCCAGGCCAACACAGCAGGACAGTCCAAGCAGTCACCGAGGTCGTGCTGCAGCTTTCACCTCAGTGCTGGCTTGGTCTCCTCCAATCTCCTACATCATTTCTGAAGGTTTCCTGCTATTTTTCCTGTTACACTCCTTGCTCTCGATTTCGGCTCAATTCAGTAATGTCAGGGGGTCAGGGCAGGGCTAAGGGAGCAGAGCTGGGCACGCCTCAGTCTCTCAGTAAAGTGTGCTCATGTTCTGAAGTTGCACAGGCCCTCAAGGCTTTCCTCAAAACCTTTCACAATTCCTGACAGCACACACAGCAAATTCTCTGGCAGCTCTGGCCAATTCCACTGCTGGAAACAGTCGCTTCCGTTTTGGATTCAGTATAAAGTTCCCAAGTCAACAGTTAAACTATGTTAGAACACATGGATTTGTTAGATAGGTCTGCAAGGACCCAGGCAGTTGAAAATGAATGTTTTAGAGTAATGCAAAAGTTCAAACTTAGTTAAAAGGCACTGTCCTGGGCACTATACTTCTGTTTTTCCTGTTTTCCTGCCATTTTTATCATGTCTTTAGTCCACCAGTTTACCATTTTTTCAGCAAAAATGGGATAAAAAATTACCTAGAAATAATTTTATTTCAGTGTCTTTCAATGATGAATAATTTTTTTAATATTAAACTCACCTTTCATTACTCCAGTTTACAGTTGGATCATCCATTTTATTAATAAGAACTATTAAATGCTTTACACCTGCTGTTTTTGCTAACATGGCATGTTCTCTTGTTTGTCCACCTTTCTCAAATCCAGTTTCAAATTCTCCTTTTCTTGCAGAAATAACCTAATTTAAAAATATGTATTTTAATAAAAGTTCTGCAATTCTGTCAACAGGACAATCAACAACAGATAATATTGCCTTATTCAAAAATAACTTTGGGTAGTCCAAACCAGTAAAAGCTTTCAAAATATACTGGTATATCCCATTAGTTTCTGCACTGACATAAAGAAATCACATGACACCTGTGGACAATTTTAAGTGTCTTAAATTACTCCAAAACCCACTTAACTTGGTAAACTTAACATTTGAAAATTCCACTGTAACTAACCAAAAGAATAAGAAAGCAAGCAAGCAAAATCAGAAGTCAAAAGTTTAATTGCACAGTATAGCCAAAATAAAAGTATGTGATTTGTCCTTACCAGCACAGCAAGATCAGCTTGAGAAGCCCCACCAATCATATTTGGAACAAAGCTCTTATGTCCAGGGGCATCTAAAATAGTGAAGTGTTTCTTCTCCGTCTCAAAATAGGCACGACCCACTTCTACTGTTTTACCTTTGTCTCGTTCTTCTTGGTTTGTGTCTAAGGCCCATGAAAGGTACCTAAAAAAATCCCAACCCAAATATGCTGGTTTTATATTAATTTTTATTACATTTATATATGATTTATGATAAAATGTCTTTTGTCCTGCCCAATTATTCTAACCATGTCAGCGTTACCAAACTTAAGCATTTCCAAGACCAACAGTGACTTTCACTGACTGTTTTATTTACTCTATTGTGGACATTTTGATCACATCAACTTGTTCCCTCCCAATTATATTTTATCCTTTGACCACTGACAAATTAGATTTGAGAATGGTGAGGAGGACAATGGTTGTTTGGTAAAGTGAATGTGTGTCCCCCTTTCTGTTCTCTCCCTCACACACAACACTGTCAGTTCAGGTCAGTGCCCACCCTGAGTGCCCCATCCCTGCTCTATCCCTAAGGAAACCTTTAGCTGCTCCTTTTCCAGAGCCCTTTGGACCCCATTATCCTCCACCATAGCCAACAGGAAGATTTCAAAGGGGAAATGAATTTTCCAGGAGTTGTTTGAAGGAGAGATCAGGCTGCTCCATGTGCTGTACATACACACACTGCCCCCCAAGCCCCAACCAACCAAAACGCAACCACAGAACCCAAACCAGGCACGAGCCACCAAAAATCCACCCCTGACAAGGGCATTGTCCTGCTGAAGGAAGGCAGAGCTACAGGGACAGACTAAAATCTGCTTCTCATTTCACTGCAGTCAAAAGAGCAAAGTGTGCTGTTATCTTCAGCAAGTTCATACCATGTTTCTCTGTTTTTTTCTTTAGCTTCTCTTTCATATTTTTCAAGTGTTCTTTTGTCAACCATTCCCGTCAAATACCTAAGAAAACAGGGGAAAAAAAAGCGCAATTTTACATAAAGCAGAAACATATTTCCAAATAGTTAAATCCTTATGGAATAGTTTGATGTTATCAGCAGTGGAATTTTTTCTCCACAAAAAGCCACACCTTTGCTGACATGTAAAAGTACACCAGCACCACTTCAGCAGAAGCAGGAGGAATGTCTTTTTTTTTTTTTTTTAAGTCTAATTGTAAAATGTTCCACAGAGGTAAGTTTTCAAAAGGAACTACATCTGTTAATTCTTTTTCTGAGATTAAATCAATATATCAAAATTAAGTGAAAATGGTGACAAGATTTCACACCTCCCCCTCCACCCCATTTCTGAACTGTACAGAACAGTAACTTTGGTTTCATTCTTTTTACACAGAAAAGGAAACTGATATTTCAAGAGAGAGCTTTCAGTTATGAAAAGAAGCAAATGCTGTAGTTTTATTATATTAAAACATTACTATTTTTCCTCAGGTATTTCTACATGATCTTATAACATTAATCTCCTTTATAAGGACAATTAATGATAACAGTAAATAATGGGTTAATGACAAACTTGGTACAAGCACCCAATTTTTCCCCCTTACACTAAAGGGATATTGTGCAAAAATGAGAGACCACAAAAAGTTTTAGAAACACAACACATCAGTAGGAGTGTTAAGAACAGGCATTTCCTTGTACAAAGAGAATACTCAGACACATCAGATAATAAAATGCTAATTTGTTCTAGTATGAACCACAAGGTTAAATGCAGCATGACAATCCCAACATTCCAATTTGGTCAAAACAAAACAAGATGAAAATGCCAAGACAAAGACCTCCCACTTTTGCTGAGAATACTATTGTAAAATCATAGAAACATTTAGTGTCAGCAAATAGCATTTATTTCTTCATGTACTGATTTCCATTTTTAAAAACTGTAAAATCTATCTCCATTTATTTAGTTTTATCTCACATTGGACATATTGTCACATTTTGAAATCAGATTATGTCTGGCAACGTTGGCACTGGGCAGTAAAGACATTGAATTTTTTTAGTCTTCTCAGAAAGGACAAAATTTAACAAAAGGTATAAAACAGTTTCAAATAGCATTTTAAAATAATGGAGAACAGCCACATTCTAAGAAAGTGATTTATTTTTTAAAATTAAATGATGTATGGTTTTGTATAACTGTTTTCATTAAGTAAAAAACCTATAACAGTAAGATTAATCTGCTGGAATTCAGAAGTTATGAAGACAATAAGTAACTAAATTTACTGGGATAGTAAAATTATACAAGTATTAATCTATGCTGATTAAAGCCATAAAGAAAATATTACTCATTTTAATTAGGTTTTTAATTCACAAGAAATCTAAAAATTCAAGTTTCCTTACATTATTTGTCCTCCAATAGTTGACTTGCCAGCGTCTAAAAAAAACCAAAACAAAAACTTAAATCATGCACAATTTTAAAGAAAATCCTAGAAAAAATAAAACTATTATGAGCAAAGTAATCCATTTTTTAAAAATACGTTTTAACCATAATCTAAGTTTTTTGAAGCATCTTGCACCTTCCCTTGTTCCCATAATAATTCGTTGTCAATTCAATTACACTGACTATTGAAAATTCTGTTTTCATACATACAAATTTGGCATTATCTGTAACAAAAACCCTCAGCAAGGAGTGATCCAGCTAAGGCAGGGGTTAAGAGTGTGGGAAGCTCTTGCAGAATCCCCATTCCTGCTTCCTTTATCCGTTGTCTCCAGCCTAGGTGGGCTGCTCTCAGTACTGGGATGTCCCTCTGCCCTTTGCTCTGTGTGACTGCTCTGGATTTACCCAAGGACTAAACTACAGGGCTTTTAAGGTGTAAGAGGCTGTACAAATGAAAAGACAGAATTTACTCTGTAACTTCTGATTCAGTAATTCTTCTGTACTTCTGACACCACCTAAGTTCTTCTGAAGCCTGTTGGAACTATTAAATGAGGGTATTTTGATGTAAGTGCTCCTTTTAACTATGTATTATGTTAATCTATTGTTTGTAACTCGACAGTTTTTAGTATATAAAATAGTGATTTTTGAATCTAGTAGTAAGAACCCTTACCCTTTTTATTTAAAATAAGCAGAAAAGAAGCACTGCTTTCTGATTGTGTTCTTTAGATCATGAACACACTTCAGCACTCAGTAGGAGCAGGTACTTAAGAAATCCTGGGCACAGGCACTGCTGTGTCCAAGAGAACACACTCTACCACTGGCATTCTACCCCAGCAGAACTTCTTTAATATTTTTCATTTTTCCAGAGCAGCTTCATTAGAAGCTTCTATTGGCCTCAAGGCACGGTGAACAAACAAATCCCCACAAAGAACAGCATTAATTTCTAATCCTCTGAGTGCCAGACAATACACAACACAAAGATCCAGATCCCCCACATTCACTTCCAACTCACCTACGTGTCCAATGAATACTACATTTACGTGCTCTTTTTTAGGAGCACCTGGAGGTGCTACAACAGATTTGGGTTTTGGTATCTCCTCCTCCTCTTCCATCATTTCCTGAGCACTTTCTTCCGAAGGCCCCGCGTCCCCTGTGGGGCCACTGCCAAGCTCGGCTTCGCTTGTCTCCTCTTTGTGGTCCCATGACTCTTCTGGGGACATTTCTGTCTCTCCATTTTCCACTAAAAATCAACCAGTCAGATAGATTCAAATAGATAAAGAACTCAAAAGCAATTCCTGCTGGGGAAAGCCCCTGCCCCAAAACCACAACCAAAAGGTTTCAGCTGCCTGTCTGGTAACGTCTTCCTAAATAAAAAGGGACAACTGCAGCTTGTTTCTGAAATGAGTAATACCAGGAGATTTCAAATGAGCTTGTGTGCTGACATAAGAAACCTGTGATTCACAGGGATTAAGAAACTTCTGATTTAACCAGGCAACAATTTTACAAAGAAAAAGCAAATCTGGAGATCCACTCAGCCCATTACTCTGGTCTGAAACCACACACACACTGTTGTATGTTTAGAAAGCCAAGGAGAGGCACTATGGTTTAAGTTCACTTATAAGCCATATTAGAACAATGAGAAAGATACAATTTCCATGTTCTGATTGCTCACATTACTGATCACTTTGAAATTTTTGTTAATCACCCTTCCACACATATTAATGAGACTACTTGGTAATATGAAGCAATTTTTTAGTAAAGCACCGACATTTTTGGGGTCCATGTGATCTGATGCACCTGTCAGTGCACACAAGAGTTCATGACCTCTTTCCTCATCCAAGTACAAAGACACAACAAAAACCAGTAAGGACCAAAAATGTAAAGGCTCTTCTATTTTGTTTGCAGTGATTCAGCAAAAGCCCTATAGTAGTACATTGTACTGCTATCATAGTGAAAAGGAACAATTCTTATCTTACCAACAGATTCTGAAATTTCCATGTTAACAGCAGCATTTGGACCTGCAGGGAAAAAGAATCATTAAAGACACATAAATTTACTATGATAGGATCAAGAACAAAGAAAGATGGAGTGACTAAATTAATAAAAGAATAGTTCAGACATTTTGGCATTTGCCAAAGCTGTTCAATACACAGATTCAATTTCAAAAATTCTGTTTCATGCAAATTTTATGATCTTTCATAAGCCACTTTATGCACCTTGTTCAACTGCCTATAAATCTGTAAATAACTACAGATAATCACACTGCCTTACAATAGTAGTTTGAGGATAAAGATAATGAAGACTGTAAAAGGTTCATAGAGATTTTAAAGAGGAGATTCTTTGAAATAATTTTTTAAAAATCATGTTTAATGTTGCTCCATCAGAACACAAAAACAACTACCTTCACAAGAGGCTGTCTGCTCCTCTGGAGAAGTCTCTACAGATGCACCTGTGGAGAAAAAAGTTTAACTTTTAAAATACAGTGAGGTAACTAATTTCCAAACTTTGGCATAAATGACCATCTCCCAACCTTACTGCATCAAGTGTAATGAAAGAACAAACACCTCTCTCCCCACCAAGGAGTACCAAACAGCCTCTGAGCACAAACACTGCCTACCAATTGTGAAAATAATACACCAGTTCTAAAAGCAGGCCATTTATCATCCTACATGGAAAGATACACTTAAGATACACTTAAGGCAAGCAATTCTTCTACAGGTAGTATTTTACCTGCCCACCCTTTTTGGACAGCCTGGATATTTTAAGTTTTAGTGTCTAGCTGGTGTTTGAGAATGTCAAAGCAGTTTTATTGTATCCAAAGCAACAATGTGTGTGTGGTGTCACAACTGTCTGGGAGGCTGTGCCAGCTCCACCTCACAGCACATCAGCTCTGCTGTGTGTGCCTCAGTGCCACAGAACGCTGAGGGGAACCAGAACCAAGCTAGGAGGAATAAATTGTTACAGTCTCCTGGAGTTACTGGGGCAAGAGATGATAAACTCATTCAGATGCCTGTACCTTTGCCAGTCCTCTTAAATACCATAATAAAGTCACATAACTTGGAGGGCAATCTCACCAGTCACCTGCTTATCAAAGCCACAAGTGTGGGTTTTTGGATAAATCACTCAACCATCTCCTGCACTAAACTAAATGCTGAGGTATAACTAATTATTAAACTACCAGGACTGATACATTTCTATTAGCAATTACACCACTTGATGTTTCAGGACATTATTCCACATGATCAAGGGACCTTCTATAAATATCCCTAAAATCTTAACCTACTTAGCTTTCTCTTGGTATAAATTCAACTTCATAATTCTTGGAAACAAGTTTTCTTTTTTCCAGCCACATCCCAAACTCATCCCCTCTGTTAGCTGCACTCCAGCCCTCCTTCAGCTCAATTATAAACACAGATCTTACAGCATCACTTGCTCTACGTGCATGATGGGCCCTAAAGATGAAACAAATCCTCTCAAAAGAACAAAACCACACAGAACTGATTCTAAGCCTCTTTGCTTTTGCCCTGTTTGTGTATTTGCTGCAGACTCCTCCAAACTGGAGCAGCGCTGGCAAAGCTGGCGCAGGGCCAGAGGACAGAGCAGGCAGGGAATGTGGGTCACAGCACTAACCAGGGGCCAGCCCAGGAGGGAGCTGCTCCCCACACGCCTGTGCTGGACCCAGTGTGAGCTACACTCCCCAAAACGCACCAACACGACTGGGAGAGAATTATTTAATACAGTAGGTAAAAGCATAAGAATAAAATCCTTTGAGATCCCTTGAGAGGAATGATCTAATACTCCCATTTGGGAGCTGGAGAAGACTCAAATCAGCCCATTTATGAGCGTGGTAAGCAGGTGGCACAAAACCCAGGTATGACCCTAAAACCTCCATTTTATATCTCATCAGAAAATTTTTAGCTATTTCACACACACTGTGGTTGAGATGCAGAAATATTTCCATTACTAGACCACTTCAACAACCTTTTGGTTTCACTCCAGAAGTTTATCCATAACGAAAACACATCAAAGGACAGCATTTATGCACTTGTCTTGAAAAAGAAGCTCAAGAAGTGGTTGAAGACTTAGTTAATTTCTTAGAAATACCTTGTTAATCAACAGCATTCATTAAAAGTTCAGTTTTTACTTTCCAGTCTGTAATACAGCAGGTGTGCAGACAGGAAAAAAGTTACTTCACAACTAACAGAGAAAGCAGAAAAAAGGTCTCTGTTAAAATTTGTACAAGTCCAGCACACGAGAGAGTCAATAAGGCAGTTTGTGCATGGATGCTCAGGAGTACCAGTGCCACACAACCAAAGGGCAGCAGATACTCACTTATAACCACAATGATTGATCAAACTCTGGTCACTTTGGTACACAAGTGGCAGGCAGGCTTTGAAAGAGGACATTGAATGATATCAAACATACAGTTTCTTCAAAGCAGAAAGAAACACAAGTCATTCTCTAAGAGTTCATAGTTAAGAAACCAAGTGAAAAAAAAAAATCTTAATTTCAAAACTAACATTCTCTAACTGATAAACACCTTCCTCAATAATTGTTTACTTCTGATAAACAATTTCAGTTTATGTCAGGCTATTTCAGGCACTGGTACATTTCAGACAAAGATACAAAGGTCTGACTTTAAGGGGTCAGGTTTCTCGTTGCTCTGTGTGGAAGGGAACACACTGCCCGAGGTGTGCCTGCAGTCACTCCCCTGGAAAGCAGGATGCAATCCCACTGCTCCCTGGGTGCTCCATTGGCTCTGTCACCTCTGCTCCAGTGACAGCTCCACAGAGGGAGCTGCTCTGACCAGAGCTGAACAAGCAAAGAACCCACCAGCTTTTGGGTGGAGCAGCACCCTGAAACCACCTGTCAGCTACAAGGACCGTGACAGCCCCAGGAACTCAAGGAAAACCACCTTTAAGTTTCAGTTCTGAAACACCTTGGAAATCTTTGGATCACATAAAAAGGAGATGACAATTCTGAATCTAGGTGAGATGGGCTTACCACCTCATACTCAGTGCTGAAACTGGCCATGGGAAGAAGTCCAAACTCCACACTGTCCCTGTGGCAAAATGTTTGGACAAATCCAGCGAACCGAAATAACCTTGTTTATTTTGCCCGTGAGATAAAGAGTCACTGTAAGAAAATACCTTTAAAGGTGAAGGAAACAGAAAGGTTCTAAGTAGTCCTTCCAACTTACCCTGATCCCTCCAAACCACTGAAGTAGATAAGGCAAAGTCTTCCATTTCGTGTTTTCTGCAAGCCTGTAACTAACTAACAACATTTATGCCTAACATAGTTTTACCTATTATTTTAAAAACATCATATACAGCAAATTAACCACAAATTAGAAAAATCTGTAACACAGCTCAAGTTCAGCTTGAAAAGTCTAATCTGTGTAAATTATTCAGATAGGAATATTGTCATATGAGAGGAATGAAAAATGTAGTTTCTATGAAATCTTGTTTTAAACTCAGAACATGTCTTAAGTGATGCCATTTTTTTTAAAGTAATGCCTCAAATTATTGGGTTATATGTGATAAACAAACATTAGATTTTACACAGAATCCTCCATACTCCATCTCTCCTCAAGCCTTAAGTCAAGAACTGCCATTGCAACCTTATTCACAGAGTGAGTGGTTTATCTTTAGTCCTGATCAACATCAGAGCCTTAGGACATTTTTTGGAATATCTTTGTTGTCAATGCCAAAGGCAAAACTGGATACACATGCTGCATTTAACTGCTGGTGCCATCAGACAACGACATTATATAATTCAGAGTCTTGCCTGAATCAGGTAATTCTTTTGGGCTTTTTAAAGTAAAAATTCACTGGAGGAGTGTGCACAGTGCCAAAAAAGTGCCCAAAATTGTACAACTTTTGAAACACGGTGATTGATCTCTTTAAAATGCAGTTCATGTCCTAAAGATGTACTGCAAGAATCCACTCTGCCTACTTCATTCACACAGACTTCTACTACAGCTGATAAGTTTGTTGCATATCACACCAAGCTTTGTACTTCTATGGATTTTTGTTGTACCATAACCAAAGCTGCAAATGTAGAACAAATTAGAAATTATCACCCAACCTCTGAAAGTTCTGTTTCAAGAGAGTAAAAGCCAGGAACTTTCCAGCATTAACAGATTAGAATGCTTGCACATAAACAGTAAAAAAATGCTTTTTAATTAAATTTATATTAGAATGCAATATGTTTTTCATATATAGGATATGTACAGCTGGTAAACTAGGAATCAATATCAGAAGAACTGCAGATAAAATACAGCACTAAATTCAAACAAGTGCTAAGCAGCAATGCCAACTTCCACCTTTGCCCAGCCTGCAGTGCTGACCAGAGGCACAGGCAAAGCTGATCCCCACCCAGGCAAGACTGCTGGGGTTAACTGGGGGGTCCCTCAGCAGCCGTCCCTGAGCCACGATGCAAATGCCCTCACAGAACTGATGGGAGGCACAAACTGTGGCCATGCCCGGCAGCGCTGCTGGAGTGGGGAAACCTGGGCAGGGCTGGAACCTGGGGGGTTAATGACACTGCTTGGCCACAGAGCAGAGGGATTTAAAAAACAAAACAAAAAAGGCAAATTCAGTTTAAAAGAAGCATCTTATCTACAAAACTTAGAAGGTCTCTATAGAGAATTTGTTATGGGTCCAGAGAAGAGCAACGAGGCTGGAGAAGGGACTGGAGCACAAGTGCTGTGGGGAGAGGCTGAGGGAGCTGGG
>JAWWEV010000034.1:7459059-7493906 GCA_035583235.1 Hafferia zeledoni | reverse complement strand
TTATTATTATTATTATTATTATTATTATTATTATTATTATTATTATTATTATTATTATTATTATTATTATTATTAGCCACTTCTTTGGGTTAGTTATTATTGTTTAAAAGACAATCCAGCTAAGCCAGATTCAGTAGGAGTTGTCAAATATGGAGGCCCTGGAGTGGAAGGACTATTAGAAGTTACTTAAGAAAAATAAACCCTCAACAAACCAACCCAAAAAGCGTTGCTTGAAGTGAAGTGTGTTTGGGGCAAACAAGCAGAGTTTGGTTCCTGGGCTGCCCGTGGCAGAGTCTCATCCTGCAAGGCTCAGCCTGGGTGTTTGCAGGGAGACAGAGCAGGGAGTTCCTGGCAGTGCTGCCATGCGAGCACTGACTCATCTGCCGCGTTATTTATATTAGAAGGCTGGAGGACGGATTACAGAGTTGTTTTGAGAGCAAATGGGCTTAGAACTACAGTGCAGAGGTCTCCGTTTGGGACAGAACCTGGTGCAGATTTGATTGGAGAACACAAAGTCTCCTCAAGGGGCGTTTAGGTGACAAAATCCTGGCAGGAGAACCAGAGGGTTTCTGGTTGGACACCAGAGCCATGAGCAGAAAATCCTGTCTGTGTCAGTGGAAATGTGGGCTTCCAGCTGATCATACACAGGGAAACACTATTGTATAGGACAGGGCTTAAAAAATATCCCCTCCAACATCACAGCAAGTTCATTTTGGAAGAAAAGTGTAATTCACAACGAGAGACTATATAACTCTGCTAAGTTAGTCTTTTCTTCAAGCACCACCAAGAGCTTACCCTCACCAGAGCCAAAAGAATGAGTTTTAAACACCTTGTGAAAGCCACTCTGGGGTGCAGTTCCTTTTCAGTTTCCAGGCACAGATTGCCACAGTTTTTACGGTTCAAACTGAGTATAATTAAAGGAGAGTCTCACCTGTGTTACTGTTGTAATACTTAGAATTCTGTTAAACTGCCAGTAAGTTTCTCATCTATGTGTGACAATCGTGTTTCTATTTTAAAAATAGAAATAAAAACAAAAGAAAAACCCAAACAAATAATGTGAGGTGAGATTTGTATTCGTTTAATACCAACCTTTGCTTTTAGGTGACATTTAATAACCACTAGGTGTCTGATACATTTCATTTGGTATGGAAACAAGGTAACACCATTTTGAACAACGATGCTCAAGGGTTATCAGTGTTGAGTAACACACAAAACCCCAGTGGAAAGCAGAGCAAGCTTTGTGCATTCTGCTGACACAGTGGCTTCTTGTTGAGCACTTTTTACTGTCACCCCGAGCATTTAACAGCTCAGGTTCATAATGACTGTGACGCTGCATTGCGAGTTTGTGTTTTGTTTGAGCCCTGACACAACTTACAAGGCAGGAAAGGCTTCACTGGAGGCAGGTGCTGTATTTTCAGAGCAATTAAGGCTTTACCTTAAGATTACCAGCACACAGAACACATAGACAGCAAATCTTACACACATCTGGGCATTCCTCAAAAAGGCTTCCTCAAGGTTTTTGAAATGGAGCTTCACTCTGGTGGCTCCTGAAGAACCAAATTGTGATAATTATTTCTTTTTTGGGGGTGCAGAGAGTAGAGCCAAATATGTGTTTGATGAGGGGCATGGAAGTGCATATTATGGCTGATTTCAGGGGAAAAGGATTAGTTCTGTTACCCAACCTTTCTTTCTTCCTTGACTGGTTCTTATTCCCTGGGTACTTGCTGGGATATAAACAATTAGTCCACAGAATTCAGAAGATGCCAGATGTCCTTCAGAGTGTACAAACCTGTTTTGCAGGCTGCTGCACAGAGGAATTGTGTAAACTGAAACACTAAATTTTTACCAGGGCCAGAAGTTTGTTTTTCCATTTAGGAACAGCTGGTACTCAAAACAAAACCTAAGTGGAATCATGATAATCTTGCTGGAGTGTAAATGGCCCTGCTCTTGTGGTTTTAAAGCATTATAAAAGCTTTTCTTGTTTAAATCTCTTTTGCATCAAAATGTTTAGAATAAATATATGAGAACCACGCATATAAATCCAACCTCACATCATGAATGACTTCAGTTATCAAAGCACTGCTTAGAAAAGAAGTGTCTGACCCATCTTAGGGTTAACATTTGGGGACGGGAGTGCAGAGAAACTGTCCCCACCACGGTCACAGTTCCACCATCCTTGTGCTGCCTTTTGCCTGTGTGAGACTCTTTACTGAGTCAGTTTAGGTCATTAAATTTAGCTACAGAACAGTCCAGTGTATTTTTCCTCCTGGGCTACTAAGATGAATCAACTAAGAGGTATTTGACAAATGCCAGAGTTGGTAAAAAGTAAGAATGTGGACCAGCTCTTCTTTTTTAGTGAGAGCAAGCTACTCACATAATGAACTGTCTCAGGGTGGCTTCACCACTGTTTGCAGCCTGTGGTAAGTCAGTCCTGTGGCAGGGAAATGAAGGGTCTGTACTTTAGTAGTAACTTCCCTCCAAGGTTCTCACAAACTCTTTGCACCCTGGCAGGTACACCCAGGTGATTCCAGTGCTTTAGTCATGGCAACTGAAGAAGAAGAGAAGGAGATGTTTCACTAGAAGGCTTCAAACAGGTGAACAGCTTCATTTACCTGCTCTCCACCTCCAGGTAACTTATTAAACTCCCCAAACCAGTAGCAGTTTTAAAAGGGAAGGGGAGGAGTTTTAGGGTGCTGGGTTATGAGTCCATTGACTCAGTTTACCTTGAGCTACTGCAAAATGGGAAAGAAACCCTTGGGCTGGGATTGGGAGGAGCAGCAAAGGAGGACAACTTCCCTTTCTGGTCTGGCAGGAAGCTGGAATCCAGCTGACACACTGTGAGCCATGCCCTGAAATTTAAACGTATTCAAATATGTACAGTAATTATGCACCTAAATGAGCCTGATATTTAGAATTGCTTTGAAGTCAGAATGAGCCTTCAAAATTACTTACAGGGGAAAAAAGACAGGAGGTAAGAGGGGAATTATTAAAAGCTTGACTAGGTGCCAGGAGAATATAAACTCATATTTTTAAAGTCTGGCAAATTCTCTTTTCAGGTAGTCTGTGGAGAAGTAGCTGAGAAATAGAGAACAGAAAACACAACTGTGTTTCAGCATCATGGGTTTGTCAAGAGCCAAGTCTCTTCTGAGCTTTGCTGGGGTTCCTGTAAGTGCAAGTGAACTCTAAAGGGGCTTTTATATTTACACAAGTATAATCCAAACTAAAATACCTTTCCCTGGAAACATCTTTTCACTAGTTTGTTTGTTCTGACGCTGCTGTTTGACAAACGCTCCTCCTGCTGCTCTCCCTCTGCCGGACACTGACGGAACTGCCGTCTCTGCGTTGTCTCCCGGTAATGAGTTTGAAGCCTTTTGATTGAAAGAGTTTCAAATAAGTCTTTAATTTTCCAAATGTGGCACCAGAGCATAAGCTCTCTTTCACAATCCATTGTAGAATTACTCCAAGTTCCCACTGGAATTTAGCAGCTTAACTACCACATTTCATTGAGGTGGTGGTGAATACTTCTGAGCTGGATTCTTTTTGAGGCCTCCAAGCTGGAGTTGGAGCCATTCTTTTGGAAAAATTGAACACGTACTGCAGACTTCAAAAGGGGCATAAACCTAATTGTTTTTACTTTAAATAGCAAAAGGAATACATGGATCTGTACACAAAAATACCCCTGTGTCCATCTTCTCATCTCTCAAACACTTCACATGCTCAGCTCATTATTTTCCAAGGTTGTCATGTATGTCCCTCAGTTTTGTATATATACACAATCTTCCTTTCTCTCTAAAAATAAAGACTGAAAGCTCTTCTTTTTACAAGCACCATTCCCATTTTCAGGTGGCTTTAATGGGAGGCTCAGAGTTTTCAGCTGTGTGATCTCT
This sequence comes from Hafferia zeledoni, assembly GCA_035583235.1. Classification (NCBI taxonomy): domain Eukaryota; kingdom Metazoa; phylum Chordata; class Aves; order Passeriformes; family Thamnophilidae; genus Hafferia; species Hafferia zeledoni. The sequence goes on along the minus strand of JAWWEV010000034.1, from coordinate 7,490,019 downwards.
TGCTTAGTTATTCTGTATTATTCAGATCTGTAAGTTGAGTGCTGGCTGTTTTTTTGTTCAAGATGCCTTTCTCTGAATGCACAGTCATTGCAGTCACTCCTTAGACAGAATTTCTTCTGTGGTTTTGATCCCATGAGCCTCCAGAGTGAAAAACAGGAGGAGGAGGGTGGGTTAGGTAAGTAGTTTTGCTGTCAAAACTGTTTGTTAGGTGTCTGTGCTTGTGCTATCAGAGCTCAAAATAAACAAAGATGGGGGTTTAGGTGTGCACGTTGTGAAGAACCTACAGATAGTTGATAAACCTCCTGACAGTTAAAAGTGTTGTAAACAGCAGAAGGATTGCTTAATGTGGAAGGAATGTGCTGAGCAAAGAATGCATCCAAGGAAGGGGAGAATGAGATCACTAATGATGTAAACAGGGACTGAGTTGGGATTAGAAAGGTTAGAGACAGGAGGGCATCTATTTTGAAGAAAGGCAGAGACCGTGTGGTGTCAGGGATCTGAAAGCCAGGTGTGGGATCGCTGAGAGGAGGCATCATCTCAGTTAAAATACTGAAGCAGCTGAAAATAAATCTTGTTAAGTACAGTCCAGATCTCTGCTCAACTGTTTTTATGCTTTTATCTAGATTAGCAACATTTTGATTAGAAAATTAACCTTCTGCTTCCTTAGGGTAAATCTGTTTTCCCTGTATATCTGTAGGATGTGGAGATTACAGATTCCTTGGAAGTGGTCAAGGAGTATTTTTACTCCCTGAGAGAAATTTGAGAATCCCAAGGGCTGATACGCTAAGGTGACAAAGCAACAATGATAACTTTTAAGTACCAGATCCTTGGGACATGCTCTGCCATGGGATGTAAGCTTGTATTGTTCTAGCAGGAGACAAGTAACAAAGAGAATTTGCAATTCTGGGCACCACCAAATTGTCAGTCTTGTAGCTTGATGTACAGGTAAAACAATGCAGAAAAGGGCTGGCATTGAAAGTGAGGCTTTAGTCTGACACAGATGCACAAGGCCCCAGAACTTGTGTGGCCAGCAGGACCAGGGGACTGACTGTCCCCCTGTGCTGGCACTGCTGAGACCCCTGGAGTCCTGTGTCCAGTTCTGGGTTCCTCATGCCAAGAGGACATCGAGGTGCTGGATCCTGCCCAGAGAAGGGCAACGGAACTGGGGAAGGGTCTCAAGCACAAGCCTGATGAGGAGCAGCAGAGGGAGCTGGGGGTATTTAGCCTGAAGAAAAGGAGGCTCAGGGAGGACCTTATTGCTCTCTGCAATGGAAGGTGTAGCAAGGTGGGGGTCAGTCCCTTCTCCCAAGTAACAAGCAGTCGGACAAGAGGAAAAAGCCTCAAGTTCTGCCAGGGAGGTTTAGAGTGGATATTAGGAAAAATTTCTTCACCAAAAGGGTTGTCAAGCACTGAGAGTGGTAGAGTCACCATCCTTGCAGGTATTCAAAAGGAACATAGGTGTAGCACTTGGGGACATGGTTTAGTGGCAGTGCTGGGGGAATGGTCGGACTTGAAGATCTTAGAGGTCTTTTCCAACCTAAACAAATTCTGTGATTCTAAGGCAATTCTCCATTATCAAACAATTCAGCTTTACCTTGTACAAATTTTTCTGGACTGTTAACAAAGAGTGATTTTGAGATAGTGAAAATGTTGAACTTAGCACTGAAAATACCAATACAGGGTGTTAATGCTGGGAATGTAACATGCTCTTTATTCACACCCTTCCTTATTGCAGTGACTCTGACAGGGAGAAGCTCAGAGTTACCGTGTCCACTGCTGGGTTCCATAAAATCTCTAGGCCAGATCTCCTCTTATAAATGTGTGAAAGTTTTAGAACACATTTCATATGGAAAGTTTTACATGCTGACTGTCTGTCTCCAGGGAGAGGGGAATAGAAAACTAGTTCCATGTGGGATTTTCATGTGATTTCTTTTCACCTTCTTAGTTCTCTGGAATTCCAGTTGAGGGAGCATGTTGGCCATTAGAGATTCCTTAAGAATTTACTTTCAGTAATGACCAAAGCAGAATGGCAGTATTGTTATGAAGAAAGAATAACAGTGTCATGGGATTTTTAAAGCTGTTCTTCTATGGCTGGTTAACATGTTAACGTTGTTGCAGAAAATAATTAGTTCATTATGAAATTGTGAGAATGAAATAGTGAGCTCGTTACTAAATAGGCCTAATTACTCCAGAAATATTCTTTGTCAGTATTCTTATTGCAGAGAAGTCAATTTGCTTGGGGAATTATTCTGGAATGGCAATAGGTAAATTAATTAGAATTTTCCTTCTGTCTTAAGAGAGAGCACATATTGGCACCGTGATGCTGTACATGAGAATTTAAAAGAATTGTGTGTTACTTGAACTTCTCCACAAACACTGAATGGCTGGAGAATTTGGTTAAAATTACCAGAAGAAAAATTGTTTTTAGACTTTAGTGTGTGCCAAGCACTTCACATCACTCACAATTGTTCATGCACATTTATTTTCATTGTAACTCCATTACTCCTGTTTGCATTATGCCACTTGTTATTTTCAGTTTGTTTTGTCCATCTGCAAAGTCACTAAAATAGTAATATGTGGGAGATTATTTTTCCAACACAAAATGTAAGTGCCTGCATTAAGAAATGAAGAAAAAAAAAAGATGTTTGCATTTTGTAAAAACTATTGTACCAACATAAAAATGTCACTGGCATTCTAACAAGCATTTGCTTAATCCAAACTTGCACAATTCCTGTTTTATGCATTGTCCTTAGTAGTTACATAACTATTTTGGCACATATGAAATGACAGAAAAATAAAAAGGTATCTTCTTTCCCCAAGGGGTTTGCAGTCTGTTAGCACTAGTTCTCTTTTCCATAAGTTGGTTCCCAGCTAAGTCAGCTTTGAACATTGTAGGGGACACAGAAGTTGTCTGTGATTCAGCTGACAATGTTTATACTATTGTTATTTTAATTACTATTTTAAAGGAACGTTATTCTCTTTGGTTGTTTTGTTCTTTAATCTCTTTTGGAAATACTGGATGTAGCAACAGCAACATTGCTCTTTTCAAGGCAGTCATCTAATTAAAATGTGCTGAACCAAACAGACAAAATCCATATTGTTCTTGATTTTGCCTTGTGTGCAAATGACATTAAACAGTATTTTGTCTAAAAAGAGCATTGTTCTGTGCAGCTTGTAAAAGTTAATGAACATGATGAATCCTGTAATGGCTCCTTTCTTTCATTTACTAGCAATGTGTACCCCATTCCTAGAAGAGCTTATCTCCTCCCAGCCATACAGCTCAAGGACACACCTCACAAACCAGGGATTTCTGAAAACAACTGTTTCAGAAAGTTTCTACACTTTTTAGGAGCTGACAGTCTGTAAGAACAGCTGCTCCTTCAAGTGCAGTAATTCTGGGGAGAAAAATGGTGGATTTTTTGTATTGGTCTCACAGATTTTTAGGATTGTTGAGATGAAGTGTTTTATGAGGGACTTTATTTTTTTGGACCTTGTGTGTAAATAGCTTTAGAGAATTGGAGAGGATTCAGACCAAGCCTGTACTACAAGATTTGACAGTGTAGGTCAGTTGCCTCAGTGAGTGGGAAAAAAAAGAGCTGTGCCAGCACAAACCCACCAATGTAGAAGCAACTATAGAGCCAGAAGAATTTCTTTGTCAGCCTGGCTGGTGTTGTTAGTGAGGGGAATGCAACAGTCCTAGCAGAAACTCCTCTTTCTCTTGGTGAGTGCTATGTAATTATGCCAGCAGAATTTCTGAAGTACAGTCAGGCAAAAACGCTGGCACGAGCAGGAACTGAGAAACCTGAGCTGTGCCAGAACAAAGCTTTGTTGTTGAAGTTATGTGTGGTAAATAGACCTTAAGTTGCTGTTCTGTGACAGATGAATTTCAATCTTTAATTATTGACATGATAGTACTACTTGCCTTGATTTTCCATTCAGAGATTTCATTGTATTATTTCGGCTTTGATGCTCACAGCAGCTTTTTCAAGTTAAATAGTGAAAGATAAAACCCTCCTTACCTTTTTCAGGGGACTGTTTTCTGTCACGTAATACCAGTATAATACCAGTTTAACATGTTAGAAATTATTGTGTTTGAAAAATCCTCTTTTATTTGGTACAACTCTGCTAATTTCTGTCATCCTTTTGGAGCAAAATCAAATGACAAGGAGAAAGCATTTATTAGTATCAACATGTAACCATGTGGAAAGTCAATTCAAGCTCTGTAAATACCATAACAGAAAAAAAGCTGAAATGTAACTTTGCTGGTAAGTAAGCCAGATATTTATTATTGTCTGAAGGTAAATATCACTGTAGGAGAACCATCATTCCAGTCATCTCATTTGTGTGTGTGTGTTTGAACAGTCTGCATATAAACAGTGTTCTGCTTAGAGGATTTAATGTGTATTATACAAGGCAGTGAATAAATAATTAACATAACATAACTACAGTTCCTAGGTAACAATATAATGATATTAATGTCATTTAATGAATTTATTCTTAATGCTTCTTGTTTTTGTTTAATTTGTTGGCTGAATCCAGTATTTTGCTTTATAAACTGCTTCTGAATTCAGGTGTTTAATTTCTCATAATTAAGCCAGTTGGTATAGTACACTTTTCCCCCAAAAATGCTTAAAGTTTTGTCTTGTTTTAATAATTTTAACTTCCTTCTATCAAATTTACTCAAAATTGAAGGTTGCACAGGAATCTTGTTGAGATAGAAAATGTATTCCTTATTCATGGATATAGATTTTGAAATAACACTTGTTTGAGATGTGTAGCAAGAGCTGTCACTGGGAACTGTTGCTTATGAAGACCTGATTATGTGCCTGCTTTCACAGCCTTGAGAAGCAGGACTTCTGAATGTTAGGATGTGCAGAAAACAAAGGCAACAGGCCATGGCAACTGTAATTCCTCAGAGTTTTTCTAACTGTTTGTTGCCTGTTCTGTCTTTCCATGGACAGACATTGTCTTCCAATGGAACTGTGCAGAGCCAAGAGGCTCTGACTCACATGCTGGTTGTTTATCTCAATGGCACATTAGAGACCCTTTACTATCATTGCTCCTATGTGGGAAAATTGTATTGCTTAATAACCAAGGATTTGTCTTTTGGGAATTAGTTGATCCCTAAAAGCTGAAGGCTTTGGGAAATAGCAGTCCAACTGTAGGAGGAAAATTATCCCTGTAAGAGGCAGCATCATCCTCCAGAGCTCTGATGAAAGGAGCTGTATTTGGCCTTTCCACTGGGGGGAAGTTTCCCAGAGTTTGATTGAAAATAAGAGACTGCTTTGTATTTACCTCTTGCCTTATGAAAAGTATGTTTGAACTCTAACTACCCATGTAGGAAAACTTTCTGACCAATTGAGAGTGCCAGTGTGTCTGCCATAGTATCTTATGACCCCATATATCAATATCAAATAATTAGACACAAATTAATTTTTACTGCACTTAGGGTTTGACAGGACCTTTCAAATGAAGACATGGGTGCATTAGTTTACCAAATGTGTGCTTCCATGGTTGGCTGGATTTCACATCCCCATTAGTTAATCAGCTCCGCTTTTTTTTTTGGTGTGTTTTTGTGTTTGTTTTTGTTTGTTTGTTTGTTTGTTTCTGGCCTTTTTTCCAGGCCCCAGGAAGTAAAACTCCACGAACTGCCTGGATAATGAATTAAAGCTTCTTGCATGGGGTCAGGTAAGCCCTGGAGCCATTCCTTGTGCTTCAGAGGGGAGAGCAGGACTATCCCTTTCACCAGCACCAAGACTTTTAATCAGCTCAGCTGTATATAATCTAACCACACCTTTGGTGACCTCCAGACCAGTCTTACTGACTAGACATGAATCATTTGTGTGCAAAAATAGTCTGATTTAGAATATATCTCATTACAGTTGAGTGAGAAAGTATTTTAGGAATCACCATGTTAACACTTGTGCATATCCCACAGCAGATGGACCAGAGTTCAGTGACAGGCTGCTGTTTTGGAGAAAGAGGTATTTTGTGTAGACAAGAAAAGCTCTCACCAACAAGAAGAAACAAATGCACTTCTTCTGCATTAGGAAAACAGAGGAAATAATTTAATAGCCAAAATAAAAGTAGTTGTGAAAGGTCTAATAATGCTATCTATGACAGGAATTACAGCATGTAGTTCCTTTCATTGATAATTGTCTCACAAAGTAAAGCCAAGCCTTACACTCCTCTCTTTAATGCTTTTCCCAGAAGTCCCATATTTGGGTTACATCTACTGGGAAGCACCAACAGCTCATCTTAAAAGTGTTCCACATAACAGCACTGAGGTTACAATACACCTTGAGAATCACTGTTGCTTTTTAAAAAATAATACATGGTCTATGCAGTTTCTTCCCAACTACTGTCAGTTTGCCCTGTCAAAACATGTGCAGAGGGTTACGGAAAGGGTAAGAGTGTGCATGGCCTGGAGGACATAAAGCTACAAAGATGGTTACATCGTCTGTTTGCTTCCACTGCCCCTCTGAGCTGCTCTGTATTTCCAGGGACACTCAGCAAGAGCAGCAGCCTTGGGTTCTTTTCATTGAATACATCAAGAATTCAGTTGCTTTACCACAAATGTTAGTTTCTTAATCTGCTGTAGAAAAGCAGTGTTGATTTAATCACACCAGCTTCAAACTTAGAAATACAATGTGTATCTTACACCTCACTGAAATGTTTTGGCTTGTTTCTTTATTTGTTTTGTTTACGTGCATGGGTTTTGTTTTGTGTTTTTTTTTCTTTAAGGTTACACAGCACTTTAAAAGGAAAAACTGAAATTACTCTGTGCATAAGCTACCAAATGGTGCTTCATCAGAAACAGGAATGATAACTGAGCCATAATCCAGGTTTCTTCCCCAGGAGTGTGAGTCTATAAAGGAAGTCAGAACCAGTTTTATGACTTCAGCACCAGCATTGACTTCCTGGTGAAATTTTTGGCATCACCCGTGGTCTGTGTCCTTATTTTCTTTCATGACACCTAAATCAGATTTTGTCAATTCCTATTTGAATAGGAATAGGGAGAAAAGCCTGTAATAGAAAACCTCCAGCTGTGCACCTGGCCCACAGAAACAAGTGCAGAAGATACAATAAACATTTCCATCTGCTAGAGACTAGAATACAGATTTGTCAGACTGTTCCCCTCCAAACAGTTTGTGTACTCCCACATGGTGTGTTTTGTGGGAAAATAAGTCTCATATATAGTACTGTGGTAGGAAATCACAATTTCTTACACAATGTTTTTCTTCTTCTGTAGCCAAAAAGGGAACTAACTTAAATATGGCAAAGAGAAATTTAATTATAAATAAGCCTGTAATTCTGACCCAGGTGTGTCAGTGATACTGGATAGAGACAATTATTGTTACCTGATAGATATTACTGGTTAATATCTATACTTAAATTCTATTAGATTAAACCTTCAAGATACAAGTTAGCTGTGTGAACTGTTTCCATTGTGGCAGTCTGTTGGCAAAGCTTTTTCTTTTTCCTCTGAGAAAACCAAATACATGTTCAGAAGTTACATTCACTGCCCATTCATCCACCTGGCTGGGAAAGGTGTTACATACACCTGTTTTTCCATGCTGGGTACTGCAGTTTGAGCACAGTGACAGTTCTGTATTATGGAAAAATAAGGGAAAATGCAGATAACGGTTTTAATAAAAATTGTAAAATATTAATAAAGGTTTTCTTTCATGATTAGAGTGTAATATTAATAAAGTTCTCATATAACCATAGTTATAAGCAAAAAATTAGCAAAGACCCCAAAAATGAACCCAAAAAGGACCAGCCAAACCTTATAGATGAGATAAATGAGGCAAATTTGGAATTGATGAGCAATATCATAGAGATTGAATCTCTAGATTTTGTCATTCCATTATACCTGAAGGTCTGAGTAGTATTTTAGACAACACAATTATGAAGTACTTGTTGAACTTCTAATTTAACAGTATCTCATTTAAAATCAGAAACCCACCCATTTACAAGAAGTAATTCTTTCATCAGCCATGTGTTCTAAATATTGTTGTCCTTCCAGGGAAACAGGTACTGTGGAAGTTGTCTGAAGTTGTGGAGTGAGTCAGTGGCAAACACAGAAACTGAATTACTCACGTCTTCTTACTTTTTTTCATCTTATATTTATGTTCTTTGGACAGGGCCAAAAAGTAAGCATTGCATATTATAAGAAAACATATTTACTGCAGCCCATCACCAGGAAAAAAGACACAACAAGTTTTAGAGACAAGAACAATTATTATGAAGTCCTGTTTGGAGATCTTCTTTTCTATGGTTGTAAAGTTTAGCACCTGTCCAAGAAATGTCTTCTATAAATAACCACTTTCTGTTTCAGACAAAATTGGTGCAGCTGCTCAGTTTTTCTACAATTGTGAATTGCCAAAAAGGGAGCACTAATTCCTTGGGGACCTCAGAGTTAAATCCTTTTTATGTGACATGAGACTCTGCAGTGGAGCTGTGCTGGAAGTCCATTAGTGCTGGCTGTTCTTGGAGTTGCTCAGACTGAGAGCTGAGAAGTCCTTTGCAGATGATCCTCACTCTTTAACAATTTCTGTGGCTTTGTAGTTCCATAATTGCTGATCCTGATGGCTCCACCCTGCCCCAAAAATGAATACTTTGATCATTTGCTGCTGTCCTGTACCCCCTGTCAGCTCCGCTGTCCCGGGACGCCGCCGCCTGTGTGTGAGAGCTACTGTGAGCAGAGTAAGTGAGTGCCTGACACACTCTGGGGGCATTTCTGTGTTGGATTTGACACAGAGGTTCTGTGTGTTGGACATGTTTGCTGTACATTAGTTTTGTTTATGATTAATTTAATGCATCTCTTTTATTTCATAAGGTACCAATTCAAGTGGAATTCTTTGGATTTGTTTGGGCTTAGGAGTAATTTTAATGCTCGCTCTGTTCACCTTAATGGTCTTCTTTAAACGGAGGCACCTAAAGCAACTAAAAGAAAAATTGGACAACACAGGTGAATAAATAAGATTCTTTATCAATAATTTTAGATCTTTTTACATTTTAGTTACTCTTACCATGTATGAATTTTGCATATCACTAATATTCCAGATTCTGATGACTGTTGTATCTTTTGTATTCTTCAAATAGTCTCCAGGAGGTTATCAAAGTTATTAGGCAATAAAATATCCAGATGGTCACTTGCAAAGCAGCAATCTCTGTTGGTTCTGGATCCTGCCAGGATTATATTGTTGTATTTTCATACTTTGGTTTACTTGCTGGTGTTTGAGAAATGATTTATGAACCCTCAATAGCAAAAACCTTTATAAGACTTTCATCCTCTTCTCATTGCATGCAAAAGGAATTCTACAGAGGTAGAGGATACACATTCAATATTAGCTTTGCATCATATAAGAATTTAAATAATTTTATTTAATATTGCAGTGTGTGAGAAGTATATGTGGTATATTTTGTGACAGTGAAAAAATTAAAGTTACTTTTACATTTTACAAGTACTGTATTTAGAAAGTATGTGTTTGATGACTTCAATGCTCACCCTGAAGTACAGCAGTTACATTTTCATAGAACAAAACATTATAATATATAAGTACACCTTAAAATTTCACTATATCTTAAAACTTTCACTAAGGTTAGAACATAGTTGGAACATAATGAAATTTGGATCTTTACTATCTGTGTGTTTGGTATAACAGGATGTATGTAGTAAGTGAACTTCTGTATATTTACAGACTCCTCTGTGGAGCCCAATAATGTTCTCAAGGCTAATGCTGCAAGCAGTGTGAATACAGAAGAAATCAGACCCACCCTTCAAAGTGAAACATTAATGTACTCAGTGGAAGAATGCACTTGCAGTGACTGTGGCTTGACAAAACCTCAGACTGGCTGTGAAACTTCATTTCCATTACCAGCTACTGAAGAACGAGCTACTGTTCTGGTTACCACAAAGTCTTTTGATTATTGCAACTATGTTCTGGGGGTTGGATGACTGTGAGAGAAGTATATTCTTACTGTGTAATAATGAGCTATTCCAGTAGAGTTCTTAATCTGAATACTTGCAGTCAGTGGAGGAGTACACCATCCTTATGGACCTTCCACTGAGCTCCCATTAATATTGTCATATTATTTCTAATTCTAGTATTTCTTTAGTCAAGCATTTCTACATAATTCTCAGGTACTAAACTAGTTGTTGGAACTTTTGATTTCTCAAAGTCCTTACACAGGACAGCTTTTTCTGCCTTTAAAGATTGTATCTACTTACACCAGATATAACAAATCCATCAATAAACAATAAAGTATGTACTTCATGTTAAACTCAGATCTTGTGCAAAAAATTACTTGATGGTACACAAGGAATGTTCCAAAAGGCAGAAATGAAGACCCACAGTACATCCTCAGTGTTGCAAAGAATAATTTCAAATGGCCCCTCTGATACCTGAAATAGGAATGTCCTAGTGATGGATCCCTGTAGAGTGTGGAGTCCCCTGAGTTCAGGAGGTGTCACTGGGCCACTCTAAGGGAGGCTGTGGAGCACCAACCACAGAATCACGGAATATCCTGACTGGGAAGGGACCCACAAGGGTCATCAAAGTCCTGCTCCTGGACTTCACTGCAATCCCTGCAAGCCCCATGTATTCACTCACCATACAGGCTTTACTTTCAGTATTCTATAAGATGTATTTCTCTTTTACTGATTTTTACATACCTTTGTCATATTTACAAGGATTGGTGTTTAGAGTCATGCTAGACTACTGTGTGGCCTAAAATTAGGAATATAGTTCTGTCCTCTTGCCTTCCAAGCATTATTTTCCTTATATTAGGCCAGTTTTAATTCCCGGAAAACTGCAACAACAACAGAAAAGACCGTAATGATCTTTATTCATAGATAACTTTCAGGTTCTTGCATGAAAGACGAATTAAAATACGTCAGGACTAGTAAATTATTGCACAAGATCAGTGAACAATCCACGTTACAGCATCTTTAGGAGGCTGACACAAAGCTTGGGATTTGGCTGCACAGGTGTGGGCACACTGAGCCAAACCCCCTGAAACAGGCCTGGATACACAGCCATTAAATTTACACTGCAATTTTGATTTCTGAAAGTCCTTACACAGGACAGCTTTTAGAGATCAGGCACACGAGTAAAACATCAATGTACCCACTGCAAGAACGGACTTGCAGTGACCAGGGCTGGGTGAAAACCCTGGAGACCAGCTGGGAAACTTCATCTCCACTGCCAGCTACTGAAGGATGGACTCTGTTCCAGGTACCACTGAATCTTTAGATTATCACAGCTGGGTTCTGGGTGTTGGATCACATTTTATTTTATTTCACTAAAGGTTCCACAGCTTTTGTATCCTTAAAAAACCAAAACAAACAAAACAACAAAAAACAAATGAAACACCCTCCCCAAGGAACCACCCTCCCCAACAACAACAAACCCAAACAAACCAAACCCAAACAACCTCCCTTAAAAGACCCTTTCCGAGGTTTCACCTCGCCCAGCACAGGACGGGTTATCTCCACTTGTCTGATTCCTCCTTCGGGCAGCGTCCCTGCCCGGCCGGGGCTGCGGGGCCGGGGTTCCGTGAGGGGCTGCAGGGCCGGGGCTGCCGTGAAGGGCTCCGTGAGGGACTGCGGGGATGCCGTGAGGGGTTCCCGGACTGGGGTTCCGTGAGGAGCTCCCGGGCCGGGGCTCCGTGAGGGCCGCGGGGCCGGCGCTGCCGCAGCGCGGGCCGTGTTTACCTTCCGGGGCACGGGCGGGTTCCGGGGCGGGCGCTGCCGGCCCGGCGGGCGCTGCCGGCGCGGCCGTGGCGGAGGGGACAGCGGCGGGGACAGCGGAGGGGACAGCAGCGGGGACAGTGGCGGCCCCGCGGCCGGAGCCCCGCGGGCACCATGAGCGGTGAGTGGCGGGCACGGCCGGGGGTGGCCCTGCCCCGTCCCCTCCCCGCGCCTCGGTCCCCACGGCCACAGCCCGCCCCGAGAGTCCCCAGGGGCTGTTCGACCCTCCTGCAAACCCAAACCCAAACCCAAACACTGCCCCTGAGCAGCCCAGGGGGTGCCGGGCTCGGTGGTGCCTGTGCGGATCACAGGCAGCATTACTGTGAAAATAAATGGCCAAGAGAGATAGAAGTAACAAAAATTCGCTAAACTGTAACAATTCCCTGTCTGCCGTTGGTGGGAGGGGTGAGAAGCCTGAGCAGGGCAGGGAGCGGTTCTCGCTGCTGTTCGGGATGTGTCGGATGTGTCTCCAGTCCCGGCGGGATGTGGCGCCTGGATGTGGGAATTCTGCCCTCCTTGGCCGGGGAGGGGCGGGGGGAGCTGAATCCCGAGGGCTCTGCCGGAGGAAATTCTTTAAGAGCTTTGCCTGGGGATTGTGACCCATGAACTGCAGGGCTGAGGAAGCAGAGCCGCTTGAGCATGAAGAGTTGTTGGGACGGGGGAAGACATTTTAATAGATTTTTCCTATAAATGTAAAGGATAAGTGGTAATTACTTAATATGTATTAAAACACATTGGCAAATGTTTGTTTCGGGCTTCTGAAGAAGGGAGATGCTTTAGTAAATACTTCGATAAGTTCCGTGTACAACTTCAGTAGTGGAAGTTGCAGACGAGTCTGTACCTGGAAATGAGATGCTGTTTATCCTCCACCTTGATTTATTACCTGGAGAGATTTGTTGCCAAAGGCTGTAAGGAAATACTGAAGAGTTAACTGGAATAGCTGAATGCTACGTTTTATGGACTGCAGTAATATGTGAAAATGAAATAAAAATTAAAACTGCTTCAGTTGTATTTTTCTCTGTTCTGTTCTCAAATCTGTGGTAAGAAGAAATCAGAAGATTTTATAATGAAGAGATGAGGCAAAAAAAGATATTGTTTTGGGAAAACTTGCTAATTGGCCTTGTGAACATGCAAGTAACAGTGTAATCTTTCAAACTGTGGGAGAAGAAAGTTTCTCAAATATTTCAGATCTTGACACAATATAGACTAAATCCTAACTATGAAATTTGTGAGAGTATCATGTTGATATGGAAAACTTTGGCTCTTCACTAATGAGTTCTGGCTGGGACTATCTTTGTGCAAATCAGAGCCCGAATCTTCCTAGGACACTCATCATTGGGAGCTCTTATAGGGATTCTGTGACTCAAGAGGCAAAGTCGCACCTCTTGTGGCCTAGAACTCCATGATGTAGTTACTTTTAATACCTTTAATCTTGGTTGTGTTTTTTTGTTTGGTGTTTTTTTTTTTTTAAGACAATGTAGAGGTACAGGTTTATGAGGAGAGAAAACATTTAATTACTTAAAACACAATAATGCCTAAGGTGACATTACCTCAATTGCTTGGTAACCTACCCATGTGTAGCCCCTGCCAAGACTTATAAGACTTTTCCAGTAATTTCAATTAGACAGAAATGTAACAAAAACCCCCACTGATGCTGCACTTTGCCAAATATTACTGTTATACAATACTGTACTGTATTTTTCCAGAATAAAAAAAATGAAATAGTTCAGAACAGAGGAATATCAATCATTGTCATGCTTGTTTCAGATAAAGGAGACAGCTCATGTTAACATCAATTTTAACCACGTGCTCCTTTCAGTGTCTCTAACAGCACTGTCTGCACTTATTTCCTTGCTCAGTTTTAGCCCTTAAAATTCAAAGAGCTGTTCTTAAAATAGAGATAAAAGAACCTCTTTTCCTAATGGCTATAATTATGTTCAGTGTTTATTTTTTTTTAGCTGCAGTGTATTTCTTGCTGATGTGAAGGTAACTTCCTGTTTATTTAAGCATGACTTAAAAATTACTAATGCTGCTTATTAATTACATACTCACATTTTATTGTACAAGTGCTGAATAGGCTAAACTTTAAAGGGAAGTAACGAAAGGAGAGTAGATTTATGTGCTTCTCAGAAATTAGGGGTGTTGTCTCTTGTTTAATGATCAGAAAACTTAAAAATGCAGCTCATTGGGGATGAGGCAGCAGAATCATCATAATGTAGCATAAGGTAGCATTTAAACTAAGTCTGTGTTTATTTTATTTGTACCCTCAGGACCTGTGCTAGAGGAAGCAAAAGGGATTGTGGGCTGAAATTTTGCATGCAAGACTTAAATGCAAGTAGTATTGAAGAGCAATCTGAGATTTATTTTTTTTAATCTGTGTGCTACACGTGGTGCTGAAGAGAGTTTTAGCTCTGAAGAATTGGATGGAAATCCTGTTTTCCTTTGCTCACATGTCAGTGTTGTGCTGCTGGTGGAGTGGATGTTTGTGTCAGGGTATGGAGAGAAGCTTGTTTTAAAAATAGGAAAGCATGACCTTAAACAACCCAGAATGAGGAGGGGCACAGAGGCAGGTGCAGCACCTGAGCCTATTTTAAACCCTTTTTGACTGAGTAGATGTTGATGGGAAGTCTCTCTAAGTCTCTTGGTTTTGCAACCTTGTACTTATGTTTTCACAATTATTTTTAGACTCATGCATGAACTTCCTTTTTTATTGGAATAGTCCAAATACAGCTTTTTTTCCTGAGTAACACTGTGTTTATGCATTCTATGTTTTGCATTTGTATGTGTGTTAACTGCAGTTTTTGCCACTATTCTGAATCAGGAGAAGGGTATTTTGGTCAGTTTGTAATACACTGTTAGTCTTTAAATCAGCTGGAGTTGGTCACACTTAATTGGTGCTCTTGTCTGAAAATATGCTTTTTTTTGTCTCCTAAAGACTTAGTTTAGAAAATGAAGACGTGAAAGAGCAAAATCTTAGAGTTAGTAGAATTTTGTTTTTACCTTCCACCTACTTGAAACAAAAACATTGCTAAACAGTACTATGTTTTCTAGGCTTATTGCAGAGAAGAATATATCCTCTGCTTGAAAAAACACACAACTTAATCTTTCAGTTTAAAAAAAATGTTAGACTTTGTGAATATTCTTTTTCTTCTATACAGAATTTCCCTTAAGCACAGCAGTAGCAGGATTTGAGATATGTCTAGAAGATAAACCTTGGCCAGCCCTCAGTGTAGAATTTATATGTGGCCTTTTAGCTCTGCCAGTGGTGAAGGTGATCTGAAATTATTAATTGTAGTCACGTGGGGCCATGATTTTTGTTAGTGCAAATCTGTAACTCAAGTAAAGATGAAATACTCATTGCATTCAGTCTGTGTAAATTTAGGGCTATTTGGTATCACATGCTTTGGTGTTTTAGAACAGCAATTAGTATAGTGGACATCTGTAGGGTTTCTGTATTTGTGCATATTTTATGTTGGTCACAGTTTGGAATCAAGTTGCAAACCATTTCTGTGTTACCAGATAGATACAGAGAGTCCAAAGAGATGTGAACCCAAAAACTGACATGTACTGCATTTGGAAGTCCAACTTAGCCCACATACCAGTATTTCCATTTGATGGATGTTTTTCAGGTCATGGAATTATTAATTACATGCATTTGTTCTGATGTAGTCTCAAACTATTAATATAAAGAGAAATGTTTAGTTACATCCATTCTTGCAGGTATGTGGGTAGCATAAGATATAAAAGTATTGAGTTTTGAAGAAAATCTACAGGTTTGTGTATATTCAGTGTCACTGAACATGAGGGGTTGTACTAAAAGTTGGAATTTATTTTGCAGTCATGTGGTTTATTATAAGGCACATGGATGCACAGACATGTGTGTGTCTCCAATCTTGGCAGGGTGTGCCTGGTAAAAACACTGAATGTAATTCAATAATTTATAACCTGTGGAGGAGCACAAAGTGGAATGGTGGGGATTGTATGAATTCACCCTTATCCTCACAGTGGCACAACTGGCAGAGTTGTCAGGAGTTCAGACCTGTTGGTGTGGGGTTTGTCCTGGAGTCCCTCCCCAGCCCTGAGCATTGTTTGTTCCCTGCAGTGCTTGGCTGACAGACCCGAACCTCACACATCACGTGCCTGCACAGTCTGAGTCAGAGTTCAAAACTGGAAGTAAAACTTCTTGAAAACTCTGTAATCAGCTAAATAAACATTGTGAAGCTTAGTTAGGGAGCAACAATGTTTGTCCTGTTTTCTTTCTTCTGGCATATGGTGGGGGGTTTCTTCTCCTAAGCTCATATTTAATGAATATACAGGGACTATGAATTACATTAATATATTTATAGGCAAATCAATATGAATATACATTCACACACTATATTAATACAATATATATTCATATATTATATGGGTATATATGTTTAAACAAAGAACCATTTCAGTAGGACAAATTCTGTTCTGTCCTGGTTTAGGAGCAAACTCTTTTGAATGGTATTATGAGAACAGATTCTGGAATTTGGACCTCACAGTGTTGGGTAGCAGGAAGAAGAGACACATATTCCTCGTATCACCTCTCTTATTAGAAGGCTTATTGTGTGGTGTTTGATTTTCAGTGTCTGGAGGAACTTGCTCATGCAGAGTTTTGATAATTGGTTTCAGTCTATACATACATTGATTGCATGTTCTTTGAGAGGGAAAGGATAATAGAATGACTCTAATCCCAGGGAGGTCACAAAGGTTTCTAATAGATATTTTGAACTTAAGCTCAGAATAAATAATTATAGTGGTAATGTAGGTTAATTAAATAATACATTTTACCCATATTCATGGGAGTTTATAAAGGATATTCCAACAGGCAAAATATGCTATTTGTTGTTGAAATGCTTGAGAAATTAAAGATTGTCTTGTGTAGTTGCTTGTATAGTAACAAACTAGATTTTACAAGTGTGACTGAGGAATAACTATGCTGGTGGTTAAATTATAAAGGATTTATTGTAACAGTGGCAATGCTCACCTGACTTAAAATTCTTTCTGCAGGGAGGTTGTTTGACAGTAAGAAGATATTCCTGCTGTCTCTTTCTCATTTTCCATTCTTTTGTTGTGCTGTGATGCTTTACCAAACTGGTGGTTGTCCCAGTGTGAGTGAACATTTCTGTGGTTGTGCAAGGTCAATCATGGACCTAATTCAACCCAAATCTTAAACTAGGTTAGTTCTGGGCTTGCAGTGTGGCCCCAGAGGTGGTTGTGCTGAGAAGCTTGAGGCAAACTGTGCATCAGCTTGCACAATTTTGCTGTATTTGGTGTTGCTGCAATATACATTATATCATGAAACCAAAGTCTTACTAAAATAAGACTCTATATTTGAAATATACTTGAAACAGTATTCCTGTTACAACAGGATATTGTATTTATGTATAACAGCATAGTATAGAAAGGCTACTGGAAACCTCAGTTTATACTGCATCAATTTACTTAGAGAAAATACATTAGTTAATTTAATGGAATAATTGGCATGGGAAGAAACTTTTCAGGGCCTTGTGTTGCCCTGAATGTATTTAAAAACCACTGTTTATTTTGAAATGATTTAATTTTGTTGAATTTCAGGTTCACAGAACAATGACAGTAAAAGACAGTTTCTTCTAGAACGTTTGCTGGATGCAGTTAAACAGGTAAGGAATCCAACCCACATTACTGTAGTGTCCTTACTCAGAGTTCTCAGTACCAGCAGGAACTGTCTTTGCTCTTTTCCCTCCTCTTAGACAAAGAGGAGGAATAAGAAGAAAAGGAGACAAAGAAGAACTCTTGACTTTCACATAGTACTACCAATTTTTTTTTGCTAGCAAACAACTATTATGCAGTCTTTGTTTAAAATTCTTGTTCTTGACAGATTATATTTGTAATATATGTATTTTAAATATATATATTACTGTAGAATATATGTTATGAACACACATATTTATAATACTGATATGACTGAACTAAACTGCAGTGTCCTGCTAAGGCTGACTTGGTTAACATTTTAGAGTTTTGTTTCTTTGCACCAGGTTTTTAGGGAATGGTTAAAATACATGTAAAGATGTGATTTATTTATTTATGTCTGCATTTTGCATCAACATGAAGCCCAGAAAGCAAATTTCACAGACTAGATTCAATTTAGGAGATCTTGGGAGGCAGAAGAATGCCTCAGGAGTAGGGCAGTGATGTGTTTTATAAAGAATGAGTCTTCTGTAATTGTAGCACTGGGCTGAATAGGAGCAATGTTTGGTTTTGTGGGTGTGCATTTAAAACTGAAAAGTGGTAATTTCCATTCAATTTTCAGTTTAGTGAAGGACCTGCAGGTGTGTTGCTCTGACAGGATATATTTGAACTGCAGGAGTAGCCCATGAGTGGAACATGTTGCTGTAGAGCAATTTTTGGTTACAGGCTGTATTTGCCAATGTTTTATTTTGTGCTGCTTCCTTTTTTTTTTTTTTTTTTGTTATGACTTGATGTCTTATGTGGAAGAAGTTCATAAAACTGGATTTGTTTAGTGTAACAAAAAAATTCTTAAAATCTGTTTATTGCAGTGTCAAATACGATTTGGAGGAAGAAAAGAAATTGCTTCAGACTCTGACAGCAGGTAAAAGTCTAAGAAACTTTTAACATCTTAGATTATGCATCATAATGACATAAAACATGGCAGAAAATACTTGACGTGCTCAAAAATGAAATGTAGGTGATCTGAAGCTGAAATAACATGACTAACAACCCCTCCAGCAGGTGAGGATGATTTCTCAAACTGCCAATTCTGACTGTAATCTTTGCCCCAGCTTTCCATCCTGCTGGTGAGACTGAGGATAAAAGCAGATTATCCTACTTGCAAATAATGAGATTAGTGCATAGGAGGGGGCTTTCACCTCTTATTAGAGAATACTTCACTTTACATTCCCTATTCAGAGATTTGGAATAAACTTGCTGTATAGAAACATAATTGGTTGTTCTTTTCTTATGATTTCTTCAAAAATTATGTTGCAGGGTGACTTGTTTGTGTGCCCAGTTTGAGGCTGTGCTGCAGCACGGCCTGAGGAGGAGCAGAGGGTTGGCACTGACAGCAGCAGCAATCAAACAGGCAGCAGGTTTCTCCAGTAAAACTGAAACAGGTAAGTGGTTAATTGTAACTGTGCTCTTTTAATTAGTCTATGTGTTCAATCAAGTGGTATAATTTCTAACAGAAGTTTTAAGCATTGCTTAAACTGCAGACTGTAGGTAGGATACTCAACACTTGGCAGTGTGTTGTTCTGCAGCACTGAAAAGGATTATTGCTTTCTTAATCTAGTTTAACTTTCATACCAATTTCTCTAGAAATTTTGGTGTTAGGAAATCTGCACTTCCTACAGTTGCATCATGTATAGTGGCAAATTTATTTTGAATTGCCAGCAGGGATAAATGTTGTGTAATTGTGCTGTTATGTTTTTACAGCAACGTTTTTGCTCTTACCTTGTCTCACTCCACTTTTTAACTGACATATTCTATTGCATCACATGTGTTTAAGTTGGAAGTATTGATGTAATTTTAGAAAGAAAAGTTGTATTACTTGCATTGCTTGTGTGGGTTTTTATTTACTTTCTTCACATTTAAAGAAAAGATCTTCACCTTGGTATTTCTTGTGTTTTTTTAATCAAAACTGTATGAAGATATTAATCAGTTTTGTTGAAAAGTTTGACATACAGTATTATTTTATGTTCTTACTCAGTTAGAAATGGGAATATGGCAAATACCAGGTGTTTTGTTGTACATTTACAATTACTGATGTAGATTTTTGTTACCTCCAATTGAGAAATTTGAGGCAACTGCAAAAAACTTCTATCAGTATTTGGAGATAAGGCAAGGAAAGTATTTTAGTGCAAAGAAGTGCTGTTGCCTGTTAAATGCAACACCTTTGTTCTTTTAAAATAACATGAATTTGTCCTTGTGAGTACATGCAAATTCTGGAGATATCCAATCCTTTGGATGGAGCTTCTAACACTTCACAATCAGCAGTAAGAGAGTCCTAAAGAATCCTTTTTCTTTGCATAATATATTTGCAGGTGAACATGTGAGCCTGTCCTTTGGATGAAATAGTACCTTAAGTTTGCTGTTAAATACGAGTGCTGTGTAAAAGCATAAGATCGAATCCTTTAATTTGTGCATTTGGCTTTTTCAGTGAAGTGAAAGGTTCTAAGTGCTTAAATAGCCAAAGTTCTGCAGAAATAAATAACCTGTTTAACAAGGGCTTTGCACTAGGACAGTAAATGATTCACCTTTGTCCAGAGTTACAGTGTTACCTGCTTGTTTGATAAATGTACATGTAAATGCATTCAGGTATGAGCTTGGTGGTTTCCTTGGTTGAGTTGCTGTTATTATTAGTTTGTTATTAAATTGCAGAGCCCGTGTTTTGGTACTATGTGAAGGAGGTGCTGAACAGGCACGAGCTGCAGCGCTTCTACTCCCTGCGGGCCATCGGCACCGACATCGGCCGGGGCCGCGCCTGGCTGCGCTGCGCCCTCAACGAGCACTCCCTGGAGAGATACGTGCACATGCTGCTGGCAGACAAGAACAGACTCAGGTACTGGCTCTGCACCTTTGCAATGCAGGCACGTCTTGCCAAATGAAGGGCTGAGAGGGAAAGAAACCCAGACAACCAATCAAAAGCCACAGCTGAGTAACACACCGTATTAATTGCTGAGCTGGGCAAGTCACTGAACTTGACGCTTTTGTTCATCTTTTAAAATTTTTGGCAGCCATTAAGACAGTGGCTTGTGCCTATATCAGCATGTGACCTGAAACTGGCTTCATTCTACCACATGAGAATATATGCTTTTATCCTCATCTTTCCTAACTTCCCTTTTCATCTTCTTTCCTATCTCCCATCCCTGCTCTTTCAGCACTTTTCCTCACTGAGACTTTGGCACCGTGCTTGGTGTCCCTCTTGTTCCATTAGAACAGTGCACAACTGCAGCCTTGATCAGACCAATTCATCAGTGGCAATTGCCTGTTGCCTTTTGGAGATGCTCACCCTGTAATTGCAAAGCTCCAGCAGTGAAGCAACAGAGAGCTGCTACTGCAGAACCCTTGGAAGTGGTTTGGGAACAGTTTGGGAACTTTTTGTTACAGTTACTGAGAATGACTTGCATTGCAAAATCCTAAAGTGCTTTGCAGGTCCAAAATGCGCTTAAGTTTGTAAACTGAACCCTACCTTTTTCCTCATATATCTTCAGCTCCTGTTCTTTTCAAAAAATTGATGTGTTCTCCTTCTTTTAGCAAGAACTGTTGAGCTTGATCAAATCCAGTGGATTCAGCAGAAAGCCATTCTTTCCATTTGCATTGATTAGTGGATGTACTGGATCAGTTTATTGCCAGAACTGACCTTATTAGTTCCTCCTTTTCTTTTCTTTTTTGTTCCAGTCTTCTGTAGCTTTCTTGCAATACAGTTTTTTATATAAAATCAAGTGAAGACAAATGAAACAATAAGGGAAAATCTGAAAGGCATTGTGAGGAAATTAGTGACTTGGATTGCTAAGTCACTAATTAGTCTCATGCTTGTAGTAATACTTGCACAGTATCAGGATTATCAGCACACTCTACATTGTAATGCTGTTTCTAAAAAGGCTTATTCCAGAATCCATTGGGAAAATCTTACTTATTTTTTGAGTTTTCTTGTTTTTCAGTAGAATACATATTATTCTAGGACTGCATATTCTTTTTTTTTTTTCCTTTCAAATTATAGTGTCTTCTATGAAGACTGGTCTTTTATGATGGATGAAGAACGTTCTAGTATGATCCCTACAATGGCAGCTGGTAAGACTTTCTCTTAACTATTACTGTCCTTGGAAAACTATTGTATTTTTGGGATGTTACATCTATTTCTGGTTGTGAGAGGCTTCTGTAACATGCTCTGCTTATGTGGAGAATGTGTCAGAGGCACAGTCAGGGTGAATTGTCAAGGTATTATGCCATTTATGCTGTGAATTGATGGATTGGTAAAATCCTGGATCTGGCCTTCCTACAGCTCAAAGTCTTTCACATAAATGTTTTAACTCTTCAACTGTCAAGGCTAAGTTAAAACTAGTGAAATTTGGAGAAAACAAAGTGGGTTATTCCTGACTAGAAGAGAGTAAGGATAGAATTTTGTAGTTGGATCTAAATTATAGGTAGAGATAAGAAAAGTAACAATAAGGAATGATAACACATAATTTACTTTTCTAGAGTTCAGTCACAGAAGTGATGCATTATTATATTTTATGCTCCTTTTCTCAGATACATGGTCACATGCTTTGTTCTAGAAAACAAGGTTCACAGGAGCTTTTGCTAATAGAATATAGGAACCAACAAATACTGAAGTTGCAGTGAAATGGACTTAAATAAAAGGTTATAAATAAGTTATCAGTACTTATTGCCTATTTAATGTGCAGCTGAACAGCCATTGAGATGAATTCAGAACTGATTGCATCAGCTTGAACATAGTCTAAAAAAGAATGAATGGTGCATGAAGGAATAAGAATTCATGCATGGAGAACTGTGGGAAATTTTTGGGAAAATTATTTTACATGTCATAGGTTTGTTAATCCTTGGGGTCTGTGTTTTTAGCTTTTGTGTGAAGTGTAAAGTGAGTTTTTGGTCTCTTTTTTATATGAAGGTCTGAACTCCATCCTTTTTGCAATCAACATTGATAATAAGGATTTAAATGGGCAGAGCAAATGCACCCCCACAGTGTCTGATCTGTTGAAGGAATCCACACAGAATGTAACTTCCCTGCTGAAGGAATCCACGCAGGGGGTGAGCAGCCTCCTGCGGGAGATCACGGCGTCCTCGGCCGTCTCCATCCTCATCAAACCTGACCCAGACACCGACCCCCTTCCTGTTCTCTCCAGGAATGTAAATGCTGGTATGGAAAAGCTTTCATGCACTGTTAGTGATGTTCAGAAACTTAAAAAATATTTAAGCATGCGTAAATAACTTTTTAATTTAAATTCAATGCAATTTTGTAGAACACGAATCCTGAAAGTGTGTGCTGCACATACAAACTGGTTGGGTGTGTAATAAAAAGTATGAAGTTTTTAGAACTACTGGTGTAAATACTGGTTGATAACTGTGTATTTCAGCTTTCTTGCATCACTGTGAGAGGGAGGCTAAGCTATCTTATTGGTAGTGCTTTGCTTGTGACCTGAATTTCAATTTCTTATTCATAAGATTGTGCTTTGCAGCTTGTGATATCATGATTTTTCATTTTTAATGTGTTTTGCTGTGGCATTTTATCAGTCAGAAATACACTGCCATATAGCTGTTGTTATATATCAGACACACCTCTTGGCTTGGAATCTTCCTCAAGTGGGGCCCCTGTTTGCAGTCTGGATTCCTGTGCAAAGCAGATAATGGCCAAAATCAAGATTCACTCATATGCTCCTTTTACCTTTGAATGTCTTAGAGTTACAACCAACTTATAGGATGTCAGTTACTAACAAAGACCCAAAGTCTTAATCTTTTATGATTTGAAAATAGTCAAGCAAAATGTGATTTTCATTATGTATTTTCAGTTCAAAAAATAGTACTGGAATATTTTATCATCTTTGTTTCCAGAAGTTGAGCTGAAAGATTGTTTTGCTTTGTAAAGCTACAAAACTGCAGAAGATTTATGTGCTTTTCAATTAAGAAACAAGGTTTTAATTTAGGCATTAAATTGTTTTGGTTATGGGAAAAGGCAAAAAACCCACATGTGAATGATATCCGGTAGAAATGGAAGTTGAGATAAAATCTGGGTTTTATTTGCTTTTTAAAATAGACTTTGTCTCAAAACATGTTTTTTAAAACAAATTTGTGGTAAAGCTTTTGTTGTTCAGCACTTAAATGAGATTACAGCTGTAGGTGATACTTGACTTGGGCTAACTTTGTTAGTGTAGAATAGGCTTGCAAGGTGAAATAAGAGAATAATTAACCATATATGCATATGACTCTGCAACATAATGTACATTATGTGTGCAGTGCATGTGTACACAGCACATAAAATGTGCAACTTAGAGTAAAATATCACTGAAATGAGTTTGCTCAAATGCAATTATATGTGGAATGTTAGAGCAAGTCAGATGTTTTCATTGAAGTCTGTGTTCTTTTTTGGAATTCTGTTTGCAAGCAGAATAGGTTTTAACGTCCTCTTAAAAGTATGTTAGTGTGTTTTGTGGGTGTAAAACAGCTGGACTTGAATTAAACAAAGCAGTTTAGTCCCACTGTGAGTTGTTTTGGTGAGTAAATTTCTGATACTTCTTAGAGTGTTTCAACTTTGCATTTGGCTTCATGTGAACAGAAGATTTAGTGAGAATAGGCACCAATTTAAAAATAAATGCTGTCACTGAACAGATCTGGTGTAATCAGAGGATTTTAGTTTACTTCTAGACTAAGAGCTAATTAGCTGATGGAGGGAACAAGTTTAATTTCTTTTTCTGGAAACTGACTACTCAATTTTTAGAGTATAGACAAAACTAACTTTATTTGATTGCAACTTGTGGATTTTGTTCATAGTGTTTGTTCTTTCCCATGTTTTCTCTCTGGAAGTGTTTTATGTTTTCTCTGTTAGGTGGGCCTGCTCTGCAATATACACTGGGTGTATTCCGTGGGAGAAAGGGAATTTAAATTTGATTCTATGAGTTTGTTAAACTTTTTTTCCAGTTCCAATCAAATCATGTTATGAAATACCTTCTAAAATATCTTCTAAAATCCTAATTATATAAGACAGACAAAATAAAACTGTCAATTAAATATTTAGAAGTTCATATGTATGGAAAGGTAATGAATGCCTTGTACATCTAAGTGGCTTTCTCTTTACTGAAGTAATTTAGTACATGAGCTCTTTTAAGGTAAAACCAGGTTTACTGCATTGTTTCTCCCTTCTAAGTGATATAAACTTTGTATTCTCACTAGATTTGAGATATAAAAAAGATCGAAAAAAGAAGAAGAGAGTGACCAATATTATCTCATTTGACGAAGAGGAAGATGAGCAAAATTTGGGGGATTCCACAAAGACTCTGATTGCAGGAGAAAGTTCAGAGGAGAGTGTAGACAGATCCTCAGTTCTTGCATTATCCTCATCTGAGAGCACTCTTGGAAAAAACTTGAATGGGGATGAAAGTAACAGTTCGTGGAAGAGCAACTCACTCCCTCATTCTCTCATGAATGGAGAGTGTGAGTACCAGAAACTGGATGTGAAGAGCATTGATGATGAAGATGCAGATGAGGATGAGCTGTATGGAAAAACATTAGGAAATAAAGGCACAGAAGGTGAAACTGAAGCTTCTGAAAAGTAAGTAATGGAGCAGGAGGTAGTGGGAAACTTTCCATGCTTTCCATCCAGCCTTCCCTTTCCTTCATGCGTACTGCCAAATTCATGTGTTGAACTGAACTATAGGTTTTCTCTTATTTTTTTTTCTATTCCTCCTCCTCCACCTTTTTTCTCTTTTTTTCTTAATTTTTTTTTTCTTCCTTTTTCATTGTTTAAGCCATTTGGATCACAGAGGTGACGATATTTGGCTTTCAAGTTGCACTGAAATACAAAATTTTGAGATTCAGTTTTCTCATTTTCCTTGAAGGTCTCCATTGTTAAAATTGTTGCATGATATAGCCAGGCTATAATTCTGACCTACCTGATGTTTCTTTACTCTTAATATGATATAAATTGTCTTTTGGCTTTACTATAAAAATGTGTATTATAAACAGAGTAAGCCTTTTACATCACAGGAGACAGTTAAACAAGACAAAACAGAGAGAGAAAGAATAATTTTAAATACTAATATGCTTTATTACTGACAAATAAGTTCATTTGCAGAAAAAGGCAAGCACTATTTGTCTCGTCTGCTTTGCAATGTCTCATCTTTAATGAATTAATGTGTGGCTGGCCAAGAAATTGGCAGGCAGATTGAATAAAGATTGCAGTGGTGTATCTGAAAGAAATACATGCATTATGAAATGAATATTGACTGTTTGGTTTGTTTGTTTTGAATCTAGGACTCATGAAATAGTCACATGCAATTCTCAGATATGCAGCTGGACTCCTCTGCAGGTCCTGAATGATGACTCAGATGTTCTGTTTCCTGTCAGTGCCGTTGGCTCTTACTCCCAAACAGGTGGGTATTGTAATTCTCAGAATTCCAGCAACCTTTATAATGGAATTTCTTACATGGGACAATGGTAAGAAATAATGGGATTGTAAGGCTTATGAAAAAGTGTAATTCAGTTCTGTGAACTCAGTGATAAAAATGTGAATCATAAAATAATGCTGTACTGCCCTCTACTGTATTTTAAAATGTACGTTCTAAGAAATGGCAGTGGTTCAAAATAAAAATAGAAAGTACATTTTCATTTTTTATTTGCGCTGCCACATTTTTCAAATTTATGAAGGAATGGATTTAGAAGACATTGTGTAGTTTGTGGCATCGTGTTCCCTTGAATTTTATGTGGAAACTGCTGGAGAGCATCCACAGGTTGAAATCTGGAGTGCAAGTAACTGTTCCTGTTTGTGGGGTGGTGTGTGGGACAACCTGCAGTTGTTGGAGCCAGTGGATGTCAGGAGGCATCAGGAGTGTGAGCTGGGGGTTTGCAGCTGAAATCCAAAGTCAGGAGGCTGAGCCAAGACTTTACTGGATACAAATGACCAAAGAGGACAACAATAACTGTAATGGGCTTACTTTTGTTGGGGTAACAAAGACTCTTGTTTGGTCTTGCTTCATCTCAGAACTGTTTAGAATACCATGCTTGGACCAGTAGAGCTGATCAAGAGGCCCATTCAGATCCCTTCTGGCCCAGCACACAGATATTTCCAGTTCTCCTGTGTCCCTGTCTGTGCTGACCCCTCTGGTCTGTCACACACACCGCAGTGATGGAGGGGCTGTCCCTCCGCCGTGGGAACAGCCAGGTGGGCTGTGCTGTCTGAAGGGCCCCTGTGGACAGTGTGGAGCTGACAGAGGTGCAGGCAGGGCTGCACTAAGTGGCCCATCCTGCAGCCCGGGGGAGGCACGTGGGTACAGTCAGACTGACAGTTTGATGAGATGGAAGCTGCCTTAGGCAGTTGTTTGCTTGGCTTTGGAAGTTACCCTTGTGCTGTAGGTGAATGATATCAGAAGGAACAAGCTTATTCTGAGGGCAGCTCAGCCCAGGAGCTGGCAAGCCCATTATTGTCTCCATTTTTGTTAAAACAAGCTTCAATATCTCTTGCAAAGTATGTAGTTTAACCCAATATTTTGGTTTGTAGGTCTTAATGCAGAGAAATAACAAGATAGATATATTTGAAATAGATTGCAGCTTAATCCATAGTGTTGTATGTTAATGTCTGTGTTTTCACTGTTAGTCTATTGCAGTGCTTCAGGGATGTGTCAGGTCATATAACATCTCCATGTAAGTAGAAATGAGGAAGCCTCAGTCAGAATTCAGTTGCTTGGAACAAAAATGGAGTAAGCATTTTAGGAACTGAGCTTCAGTAAACTACAGTTTAAAAAACGAATTTTCTCACCCATAGTCTTTCGGATATAACTCTAATTACCACTAACTTTTTTCCTAAAATCCCTGCTTTTTAAATCTGTGCTATTTTAGTTGATGATTTTAGGATACTCTTATAGTAACTTTGCAACCCTTACATAGGGAGATGCAGAAAACATCAATAAAATATAATTTTTGTTTCTTTCCATCCGAACTTCCTTAATGTCAGGCGCAGTGATGTGCATGTTTTGATCCCGACAGTTGTGGATCTGTGGACAGATGCGTATTATTCATGCTTTTTAAACAATGTCTCATCTGTCTGATTCCTGATGTTTACTACACAGACACAGGGAGCCAGAGAAAAGCTATGGTGCTCTGTTGGGAATACATAAAGGACTGGTGTCTTTGCAAGGTTTCGTGTGCTGGGAGTAACCACAAATTCTTCTCCTGCAGGACACAGACAGATTTGCAATGAGTATCAGATGCCATGTGATGGTTAAACTCCTGGGGC
Source organism: Hafferia zeledoni (assembly GCA_035583235.1). NCBI lineage: Eukaryota > Metazoa > Chordata > Aves > Passeriformes > Thamnophilidae > Hafferia > Hafferia zeledoni. The sequence goes on along the minus strand of JAWWEV010000034.1, from coordinate 7,462,273 downwards.
TTGCAAAAATAACATCAGTAAGAAGTCTTTGCAACACTGTCAGTGTCTAATGTACATATAAAATATAGTGTAGGAATTGTGCAGTACTAAGTTTTTTGATGAGGGCTGTGTTCCTGAGGGACTTCACAATCCTGCTGGCATTCAGGGTGAATGTGCAGAACCAACTCTGGGGAAGGAACTTAAAGTGCTTCAAACTTTAGTAAAGATGAGTATTTCTATTTAAAACTGTAACTACCTTACTTTTGGATTTGTTTATGTTTTCATTTTATTTTTTTTTAAGGACTGTAAACTCAAGAAAGCTAATGCTTGTGCATTCTACTTTAGATAACTTGGAGAATGGAGAGGGGCATGAACATGTTCATCCGGTAGAACTGGTTCCCAGAAGACCTGATCTCCCTTACAGGTATGTGTCAAATACGTTTTTCTTAAAAGAAAAAAAACTTCAGCCTGTAGCTGGAAACTTATTTTTGTTACCTAATGCAGTCAGTACTGGAAAACCAGCTACTCTTTGGGGTACTTCTGCAAATGCTTGGGAAGACACGTGCAAAAACCCTGCACTTCCCTTTTTGCCTGGTTTCATATATTGAACTTCTCCTAATTATCTTGAAGAATTCATGTTGTCAAGACAAATAACAGACAAACTTGGTCTCCTGGTTTTGAGAATAAGTTGTATTTTGTTTTGTTTATGTTATTTTTTTTACTTTATTCTCCATGGCCTGTTAATTGGGAATTTTTTTGTGTGCGTTCTTAAATCATGCTCACAGGAGATACATTCAAGGATAGTTAAACATAAGTTGATTAAATGTAAGTGAATAGGGTGACAATTCTAGTTTCTGGAATGTTTTTTTTCTTAAGGTTTGAATTCAGGATTTTGTTTTCATTTATTGATTATACTGTACTTTTATGACTAGAGTGGAAGTCAGTCCTCCAGCTCCAGGGAGTACCTTAAGCAGTATGTTGCCTTCAGCCACCGTGCCAGAATCCATGACCATTAGTAAGTACTTCCTTGATGTATCTGGATTGATGGAAATAAATTCTAAAGTCCTATAATTCTTTCTATTTTTATTTCTGTAAGATCTGTTTAGAGAGGCACAGAGCACTTCACTTCTTATGTGCTGATTTTTGTATTGGCAGTCCCAGGTTAGGCTTCATTGCAACTGATATATCCTTATAGTGGATGGGCTTCAGAAGTTAAATGAAAAATGATCATTTAATTTGATTAACATCTTTAAATCTCTGCAAGCTCTGAAAACACTAGTGGTTGTTTCTGATGTGGCCTTGCTTATTTTGCCCTACTCAGAAAAAACCCAAACAAACCTGGGAGTCTTTCTGTGTACACTTAGTCCATAGTTTTGAAATGAAAATCTGCTCCAAACATAAATATGAGCTTTCAGATGCAAAAACTTAAGATTAACGTGGAGAACTGATATTTCAGTGGTATTCAGAGTAGAACTAGACAGGATAAAGTAGCCCTTGATGTAGAGATAGATTAATAGAAGCACAGGCAGTTTGTTTACCCCATCTTTAATCTATTTTCTTGTAGAACAAAGACTTAGTTCTTAAACTGACAGTCCAAGCCTGTCAGCCAGTAAGTGCTGATGTTCCTCACTGTACAGAATGTTCTGTAACTGAACTGGCTTTGTTCCTAAAGCTCTTGGATGTGTGTTTGTCTGATTCTTCTTATAAATTTAAATATGTACAAGTTTTAAATTGCGACATTTGGGAAGTTAGAAGTGATGTATCCAAGATTCTTTACTGAACTTGAATCATGAAATCAACAAAATGGATGAACCCTTAAGATATTCTAATCTCGTTTTCTGAAGTCATGTTCAAATGCTGTTGGTGTTGAAGGACCATGTGTTTTCACTGGGCAAGGTTTCAGACTCTGGCATTGGTCTGGGCTTTACAAAGCTGAAAAATCCTTTCTTGCTAAGTACTTCATGAAGTGGGAAACTAGTTCGAGACTTCTAAGTGACACAATTGAGGGTGTAGATGGAGTCACTGTTATTAGTTACTGTGATACTTTGGCCAGTAGATATTTTCTGCTGGTGGTATTACTACAGTATCCTTTTGTTCTTACATTTTTATTTGATTTTTCAGTTCTAGAGTTTCAGTGGTCAATATTCTGTTGTTGCTGCACTGTTGGTTCTGTGTTTGTGGGTGTCAGGGACCAGCAGGGGCCGCAGTTGGTCTCCTTCAGTGCTCACTGAGTTCCGAGGTGGAGGGAAGACAGCCATAAAATAGAAAGAAAATCTTGACATGTTCAATTCTTGATACTTAGCAATTTGTAAATGAAATGAAAACACAGGATCAACAGAAGCATGCACACTATCATTAGTTTCCCATTTCAGAGAAGGCTTTGGTGGAAGAAAGAGCGGGGGAAGCATTTCAAAACCATCATTAAAGGCAGTAGGACACTTAGCAAATAATCGAATCATAATTATAATCAAAATTCAGATGACTATACATTTATAGCATCAGTCAATACCTTTTTAGTAGCTGATCCCAGATACCTTCAATAAAAATGCTTTTTTCAAGTCAGTTGTTATTGGTTGCAGATTCTTTGTACTGGAAGAATTCAGTGCTGTGGCAGAGTCAGACACTGAAGCTCTTTTTCTCCATTGCAATTAACAGAAGAATTATTAAATGGTGAGGCTTATAGCGTGGTTGCATAGCAACTGATTCTAACTCATCAGGCAAGAAAAATGGAATGCAGTAGTGCAGTGAGAAAAGCTGTGAGGTCGCCAGTGACTGGATTTTTGTGCTTCTCACTTCTGAAGACAAAGCCTGAAATGAATTTTTTAAAATTATACTCTTTTCATCCTTCCTTTCCAACTTACTAGTATGGTACTAAACTTTGCCTGCTTCTGTTGATATGTAGGCTAGAAAAGTACGTGCTGAGAAGCTGTAATTTAAAATTTCTGCCATTTTGAATTATTTTCCAGAATTTATGTCCCTTACCTTTGTAAGGTACAGGTTAACTTAGCAGCAGATACAGCTCAAAAATGCTGATACCACTTAAGAGAAATCCTAATCCATGGAGTTAGAGCTTCACTGTTGGACATTGTTTGAAAACTTGCCCTACTTTACAGATTGTTGTCTTAGAATCAATTTTATTAAGGATTGAGTTTGTCAGAAGTTCTATCTATCTATCTATCTATCTATCTATCTATCTATCTATCTATCTATCTATCTATCTATCTATCTATCTATC
>JAWWEV010000034.1:7431961-7458959 GCA_035583235.1 Hafferia zeledoni | reverse complement strand
ATCTATCTATCTATCTATCTATCTATCTATCTATCTATCTATCTATCTATCTACTCTATTATGCCATTTTCCACTTTTAAAAAAAGATGTATTTATCTTATCATACTTGAATCACAAACATCTTTGTCTTTTTTGAGTGTTGCCATTGGAAGATTATGTTTTCAGCATTGGTCAGGTGAAGAGCAATCTGTCCTACCAGCACAAGTCTTCCCGTTTTGTTTTTTGCAGTGGAAAAAAAAGAGAAGTTCCAGGACTGTCATTTTAGAAAGATGCTACTTGTGTCCTTCTTTACAAGGTTCTTCTATTACAGTGCTACTTCTAGTAACTAATTGATAATTTAGTTTTTTCCCTATCATTTTCTTCAGTTTTTAAAATTGGGCTTAACCACAAAGGTTAGGAAAGGTTGTAGCTTTGTACATCATTCCGTGTTTTTTCATATGTTCTTGAGAAAGCCCCTGGTTTCTCACAATCACTGAATAATCAAACCTACATTTGTATTTTTATCCTGGTTGTGTAAGTCAATAGGGTGTATGTTTTTGTACTTTGTGTGTCCTCTAAATAGCTCCTGACCTGTTCTGTCACCTGATTGTCACTGGTCACTGACAGGTACTAAATTCTTGTGGCTTCTTTGAATGCACAGCTGTGGAAAGGGGTGTTTGTATTTCCTCACTAACAGCAAAGCTGCAGTTCATCTTACAGGCTTATTTTTGGTCAGGACCCTCCTATGCAAAGGCCAACACTGTATTGTCTCATTTGCTTCCTACTAAAACTTGCCCTATGAGTTTGGCCATGACAGGATAATATTTACAAGATTTTCTGAGCCCTAAGTAAAGAGTTAACAGGCAGTGTTCATGCAGGCAGCTTAGGGAGCATAAAGCTCTACATGCCTTTAAAGGTCAGACTTCTGATTTAAGATGTAACGGGTCTGCTGGAAGTTTTGTTTGTCTCTGAAAATATCTGTGTAAATTTGCACTCATGAAAATAAAAAAACCCAACATTGCTGTAGCCTGCTCCCAGCCCACCCTGATATTCTGTGTGCAGGATTGCAGAGGAGTTCTGCATGACCTTGTGTACTCTGAGAGCTGATTTCACAGCTCATTCTTCACAACAGGTGATTGCAAATCATACTTATCCACTCTTGGGCTAAACAGCAGAAGAGTTGTGAAACTTATGACTTTTCTGGAGGTTGCTGGAAAATTGACAGGTGTTTCTTAAAGCATTCTATATTTTGTGCTCTGAATGGACCTTATAAAAGCTTTACAGAAGGCAGACTTTGTATGTAGTATGGAATTGAATTAAAAAATGGTTTAGAGCAGATATTTGCTTTAAGAGTAATTAGGTACCATAGATTATTTTCAACCCTAAAAGAAGATTTTCAGTGTTTGAAAAAGTGAGATTTAATATGAAAAATTTAATTCCTTGATTTTTATGTTTTGTTTTGTTTTGTTTTGTTTTTGATAAAGACAGACATGGTTTGGAATTATGGGTTTGCACATGGCAATCTTTTCAAGAAGTTGTTGCAAAAATATCTCTTAAGGTTACATAATCTGAAAGACTTCACTAGTTTTCTTCTCTCTGTCTTTTCAGAACTCTGATTATCACTTCAGTTTTAGATATGTTGGGGTTGAACACTGATCCTCAGTAACTGTAGTGCATCACTTTTCATTAGTGGTACTTTGCAGAACAAAAATGGCATATCAGGCACAAAGCAATTCCAAAGTAGGAAATAAAGTCTAACATCAAGCCCTTCCATGAAGTAGGGATACTTGGCCATCCTCACACTGTTTTATAAAAAAAAAAAGAAAAAAAAAAATTGAAGAGGGAGGAGAAAGATTGAGGCTGCGAAGTCCAGAAGTCAGAAAATGCCAGATTTATGGTTACTGCTACAACCCTGACATTTAAAAAAAATTATTCCCTTTTCTAACCCACACAATGTATGAGACATAAGTCTGCTGGAAAAATGAGGTTGTGATCATACACTCCTCTTGGAGGGGAGACAACAGGCAGACAAAAGCTGGTGAGCTGTGACGTTCTGTCAGGTTTGGAGGGAACCTCCTCGGTGTGTGGTGCTTGATTTCCTGTGTTTGCATCAGCTGACTGGGCTGATGTGCTGCTGAAATGTTTCAAAAAGCACAAGTGAAAGAACTTAGAATTTTTGGAAGTTCTAAATGTTATACCTGATTTAAATAGGATAGTGCCCTCAGTTCTATTCAATTCCTTGCATCAAAAGATCATGAAATTAAAGTTTCTTTTTATTTGTTTAATTACACTAATATGCTTTACTCTTTTGTATTTACTGTGGATGGAGAGGTTAAAGAAGTGTTGGCAGTAAACTGTGTAATTCTTATGTTTGTTTTGAGAAATTACAGAAAATGTTACTCCTTCATACTCCTCACTGAAGAAGAAACAACACCAGTAATAACAATCCCAACAACATGAGCAATATTGCTGGTTGGGCAGGCCTGGGAACTCTGGGCTCTCAACCCAGACCACTGGTTTGTGTTGAGCTTTCTTCCACATTTCCATTGCTATCTGTAATTGAACTAAATTAGCAAGAAATTCTGAGTATAAGGTGTGTTTGCTTTTGTGGTCCTAAATTAAGCATTGATTTTTGTGCTATATGTGATAATGAAATTTGGAGTTTCTGCCTTGTTGTGTCTCTATGGGGTTGTTGATTCCAGAACTCTCAGCAAAATGAGGCAAGTGGAAACAGAAAAGCATTTTAACATCATCTATTTCAAGAGGCTTTTTTCGGTTTTTTTGCAAGCCATGGTCTTTGACAGGATCTTGCTTTTGTGCTCTGCGTGTGGGAGAGGGGGCTGAGAGAAGATGGGATTTCAGGTCTCCACTCATGCAGGAGATTCTGGATGGAATAAGGAAAAGAAGATTAAGTTATTAGGCAAGTTAAGGTTACAATTTGAATAGACTGGTAAAATTGAGGAAATGGAGACCACTTATAATAGCTCCACTGTTTAAATGTTAGTAGATCAGTGCACATTGAAACCCTGAGTGTGCACACAGGCAATTATTGCAGAGGAGGCACCCAGGACTTGTCTGAGTAGCAACAGCTTCAATTTACTCAGTTAAAAACATAATAGCAACTAACTGTTGATTGTGCATTATCCTATTTTAATGACACACGTGAAATATTTAAAATACTGTTGGGTTGATGCTTTCTGGAGAGGATTCTGAGTTCAGCACTCTAGTGCGGGATCTTTATTTTGTTATGGAGTGTTACTGTACTGCAAGATTTCAGTGGATCCTTCTGCTTGTGTTGTACATTTGTACAGTGCTTGAACACTTAGTGGATTATTCTGTTTTCCTCATCCTTAGGGCAACTGTTTGTTTCACAGGTAGGCTCATGGACTGGGGTCCATTTTGACCTTTTGACAACATTTCATATTATATTTTCAGGACTGTTATAACTCACCAATTGTCCACTGCCAAAAAGTCCCACTAACAAACCACAAAAATACCTCAAAATCCCCAGCCTTTCCAGTCTGCCCTCAAAGTGGCAGTGTCTCATCATGACTGAAATAATACTCATAGTGTGGTGAGTTTCATTATCACCAAGTTTGATATTTTATAGTTGAATAGAATATTTAAATCTCAGAATGTAGGGTTTGGTGGTTTGTTTTTTTTTTTGTTCCCCTGCCTACCCACCCTCACTTCCCAAATTACTGATAGTCTATCAAAGCTATTGCAGCACATCTCTGGAAAAATAGTGGTGAAAATAATGGAGCATAGTGTGTATTTTGTCACATATAACCTTCAACTCTAAGTTTTTCTGCAATTTCTGTGTAAATTACAGTGGTTACCTGGTCACTTCAATGCAATGTGAACTTTACTCTTGCCCAAGAGAGTATTCCATGTTTTATTCCTCATTGTGATTAACTAAGAGGGTGTTCTGCCCTGACTGCTCTCTGGTGCATGTCCTGTGCCAGCAACAGCATTAAACTCAACTGTCAAACCACTTGGCACCTGCTTGTCTGACAAGAAAGAGAAACACCCCCCAGAGTGGAGCTGGGTGGGTTCCTGCCAGGCCAGTGTGTGCAGAAGCACCAGTGCCATGACAAGGGACATGGTGGCAATGATGGAAAAGGCAACTGAAGTGTCCTTTTTGCTGGAAGCACAGCCTTAAGAGGACTGGGTAAAATACTCATGTCATGGCAGCTTTGGTGCTGAATATGAGAAAGCAGAAACCTCTAGATTTTTTTAATGTGCTCTAGTATTTAATACCCACAAAATTTCACTTTTGGCTTTTCTGCAAGATTTGGATTTGTTTTCTTTTTTTTTCTTCGAGAGTTGTTTAGAGAACCCAAAAAAGATGCTGTTACTGTAGAAAAATAATTATTCTTTCTATGCTGAATTAATGAAGTGCAAAATCCCTCTAATGACCTACTGAAATGTTTCTTGCTAATGTCAATTAGTTCTTAAGCTGTAATATGGATAATATGAAATGAGCAGAAAAATAATCATCTGCTTTCTCCATGGCCAAAGAAGCAAAAACATTTTAGAAAAAAATTGGAATGGAGAAATTTGGATTGAGAAAAAACCCTGCTGAATCCTGCAAGGCTGGATTTCACCTGCAGATTTGCCAGTGCCAAACTGGAGCTGTGGTGTCTGCAGCACTGACTGGGACATTTGGTTGACATGAATTCTTCATGTTTGTCCACTGCTGGAGTTTGACACACTCCATCTGGCCCACAGGATAATGTTAAGTGTTTTTTTGAAAGGACAGAAATGTCTGTAACTAGAAAATATTAAGAAAGAGATGGGTAAATCACTGAACTGAATGTAAAAGGGGAAAATGTTGTCCACTGGCTTTGCTTGCTTGAAGAAATGAAGTAGTACCAGTTCTGTTGGAATGTTTTCAGTAAAAGCACACAAAATTTGTTGACATCTGCATTGAATACTTGCAGAATAGAGTTGGCTGATTTATTATATATAAACATGGGAGCTTTTCATTTAACTTTGGGGGGGGGTGTTTTAATATAATTGTGCCCTTGTACTACTCATAAAATTGTTGATTAACATATGTGAAATGATTCATGAAAGTGTTAAAAAAAATCTAGTTTAAGAAAACATATCCACCCTAATGATTGCTAGAAGCCACTGAAATCTCTGAAGACCTTTTACTTCATGTATTTATGCAAGATCTGGAAGTCAAAATCTGTTGTAGATTAGATGATTAAGTCCTAGTATTTTCCTGTAAATTTATAGTAAGTACTAGTGGTACATCTGTACAGTTATATGGTGAAACCTTTATTAGAACCTCAACAGGACTCCGGGAGTGTCACTGCTTTGAGCTGGCACTTCTCTGTATGGTGTTTGCCTGTTCTGGTATCATGTTAAACATAACACTCAAGAAATCTTTAAAAATTCTAAAATTCTGTCAGTTGGGTTTTTAAAAATTTTTGTTCTTAATTGAATGACAGAAAGTATTTTTAAGATATTTTTTAAAGATAGAAAGGTTTTTATAGGAAATGCAAGGCTGAGAAATCCCATCATTTTTAAAGACTGAGCTTGAGAAGGAATGCCACGAAGAAGCAGCGACATTCTCTCTACTCCCATATCTCCCTTACTGGTTGTTCTTCCTGTGCCAGAACTTATGGCAAGGAAAAGAAGCAATTTGAAGAAGCTGAATGAGTAACAATGTATGTCATTGATATGCCCAAAGTGAAAAGGTGCATTCTGCAGAACAGCTGTGATTAAACCAAACCAGCTGCACCCAGGGCACACTTGTAAACATTGGCATTAAACCAGCTGCAGACTCGTTTGGTTGGATCAATACTTCTGAAAGATTGCTCAAATTAGTGATGAGATTTAGAGCATTTTTATGTGCTTTGCTGAATAGCAAGTGGTGTTGGCATCATCTGAGGTGTGTTGGTGTGTCCATGACTTGTAGATCTGAAATGAGCAGAAGTGCACACAGAAACTGAATCAGTTTTGTCCTTTCTCTTTAGATGAACTTCGTCAAGCTATCGTGGCCATGATGAACAGGAAGGATGAACTTGAAGAGCAGAATAGGTAGTTGTTCTTTTTAAGTCAAGAGGGACTAATTTTTTAGAAATCTGTTCTTTGATATAAGGTGTTGTTTATGTGAAGCTATACATAATCTTTGTGTAATCTTTTTGATGTATGTATTATTTTCCTGTGAATGATATTTAAATGCTTATATGGAAAGTCCTGTTTTATGTCAACTTCCTTTTAGTTCGTTTAGTTTAATTACAGATAACTCTTTGTATTCGGGAGCTTTTGCAGTTGTAGTTTTTCAAACCCAAGGCTTACAGCCAAAAGATTCTGAGGATTTCTTAAGACAAATTTGCAAGTGAACCAAAGTTTGTCCTTATACAAATATTCAGAAAATTTCTTTTTTTCCCCTTCTGGTGAAGAGCTGATGTAGGATGGTTTGCAATGTAGTGTTGAAATGGATTTCATTAGTGAGTGTCTTTGTGACCACTTGGGGCAAGATGATGATGTAAATGTAAAAATGGTTGGTCTCTTCCTTAAAATGCCATCAAACCTACTTTGTATTTAATTAGTTTATTGAAACACATAATTAGATGAATGAAAGTACAGATGTATTCAATGTTTTAGTAGGGCTATTTTGGTAATTTAAGTTTTCCTATACATGCTTTGGGGGTTTTTTAATGTCAAGACTACCAACTGACCCCATTTTCCTGCCTCTCTTCTTCCTCCTCCCATATTTGCAAGTTATTGTCCCATTCAGCTTTTTGAGTTTTGGCAGAAGGACCAGGATGCTTTGAGTTTTTCCAGTTTCCATTGTGCTGACCTTTGCTATCTCATGAAAGGCTTTACACAGGTCTGTGGCAGAGACAAGAGCCCAACCTCCTGCCCTTGCTAGCGAAAATATTCCTTATAGATTATTCCTGAGACGTATGGACTTGCACTGAAGCACTGAAAACAGACTATAAGCTTTGTTATAATTAATTCTTTTTGCGTGGTGATTCCAAAGGTCCTGTAATAGATTGTGCTTTGGGCATGTTGATAAGAATGTAATACAAACGAATAGCAAGCATTTACAACTGTTCAAATTGGGTCTATTTCCTTGTAGCTTTTCAGACCTTTGTATACAGGTGAATTTATTACATTGATTAGGGAAATGTTAGGGTTGCATTAATGGTATCCTTCAGGCACCCTACTCTGATTCCTAGAACATACTCTAATTACTCAGTAGTGTTTGCAGGGTTCAAACCAGGGGCTGTTGCCTTCTTGCAGATCTCTGCGCAATCTGCTGGACGCAGAGATGGAGCACTCTGCAGCTCTGAGGCAGGAGATGGACACCTGCAGGAGGAAGGTAGCAGAGCAGGAGGAGAGACATGCCACCAAAGTCCAAGCCTTGGCACGGTAAGAAGCGTTGGAAAGGTCTCCAAAAGGAACTGCAGTGGAAAAAGGGAAGGAAAATAATCTGCGTACAAGAAAAATGGTTTTCAAAGATTACAGTTTTCAGATGAACATGGGTGATTTAGTCCTAAAAATCCCATAGACTTTAGTTGAATTTAAGGTCAAAAAAAACCACCTTTGGAAGATTTTCTGACAAATTTCTGTTCTATTAGGTGTTAAGAGTAAGCAAGAGTTAAAATATAAGCAAAACCACTGTTACAGCACCAGAGGAAAGTACCTTAGGGAGCTGAACTTAAGACAACATCAAGTTTAATTTTTAAAAGTAATTAGACTAATATGAAGATTTCTTCATATGTGTAAGGTAAATGTAAGATTGTAAGATGACTTTTATCTCTTCATATGTCTATTTTGTCTAATTCTACCCCTCCTTTTCTTTTTAATTAATTTTCATTTTACTTTTTATTTAGGAGATTATTGGTATAGCTGACTGCCCAATCAGGAACAAATGACCATATCAAGATGCTGGAGTTTTTTTATCCTTTTATTTGCTATGTGATATTCTTAATGTTGTTAAAGCACTTTCTACAAACAGTAGTCTGAAGCCTGATACAGCTTTTAAATCTTAGAGGGCAGGAAGGGAAACAGAAACATCCTGCCAGGGTCTGTCCTGGAATAAGGAAATGCTGATTCTGGTAGTGGAAATTGCTGGTTTGGTGCATGTGTAACTCAGGTTTGTGGTTTATTTGTTTCTTTATGGTGTGGGGGTTTTGTGTGATTTTTTTTCTTGTTCTTTTTTTTTTTTTCCCCTGAAATACACAAGCTGGATTGTTGGGATTGTAGCTGTCAGATCTGGGGCCACTGAGAACTTCTTTGGAAACTATTTCATTGGTTCACAGTGTTTCCTTTGGTTGGTGTTTTATCTACTACCATGCTGTGTTCAGTGTGAGGACCCCCCTGCTCCCAGCAAGTTCTTACTTCAGTCAGTAGAAATTGTGAGTGGTCCCAGTGTCAGTTGACTTGAGGAGGAATATTTGTGTCTTATTTATTGCTTTCAGTTAATGTAACAAGTGTCAGTGCCAGCTGCTGCTGCCAGGTACCCTTCTGTATGTGCCCTCAGGTGTGTGAGCACTAAAGAATGGATCATCCATCCTCTTCAGTGACACTTCCATCTGATCTGCCTTTCTCCTGCTGGATTACTTAAGCATGACTTTGTTTTCCTTGGGCTGATGCTTTTTGCTTTTGTCCTCTTGGCAGGTTTTCATGGCTGACCATCAGAGCAACAGTTGTTGCCAAACATTACTGGCAAACAACTACCAATTTCTGAAGTGGTGCAGCTGTTTTCCTCCAGCTCTAGGAAGGTCAGCTGGAACAGGGTGCTCAGGACTCTTTCCAGCCAGGCTTTGAAGATCCCCAGTCCTTTGGGCCGTGTTGCTGGCAGTGACTCATTGGCAGTGCTGTCCCTGATGCTGTGCAAGCTGCTGTTGCCTTTCTTTGCCACAAAGGGTGTGTTGCTGGCTCATGGTCAGCTGCTTGTCCACCAGGACTCTCCACAGAGCTGTTTTCCAGCCCCCCAGCATGTATTTCTCCCCAAATGCAGGACTCTCCATTTCCTCTTACTGAACACAGAATTTTTGTGAGTCCAGTTCTGCAGGCAGTGCCAGCCCCTCTGACTGGCAGCACAGCCCATGGGTCAGCTGCTCCCCAGTCCTGTGCTGGCTGGGACATTGCTGAGGGTGCACTTTGGCCCAGCATCCAGCCCTTAAACTGCATTGGCCTCCAGCTTGACTTTGTGCCACAGCTGTGCAGAGAGAATTGTAACCCTCCCCTTGGCTAAATGGGATTCAGCTTAAGACTGACTTTTGAAGGTAAACGCTGCTGTAATAGTTTGGTTTTCTTGCAATGCTAAATAATCTCTAGAATAACCTGTGATGTGTAAGATCTTGGGGATGAGTCACATGTATAGTAAACAAACCCATCCCAAGAGTTAAATAAGAGCAGTAATCTGTGCCTTGTCCCAGACAGAAGTGTTTGTTTTCTTTGTGCTCAGTGTCAGTCATAAAGTACCACGGCCGAGAGTCCTGTAAGCTTTTTATTGCACAGCAGAACTAGTGTTTGAAAATGATACATATAAAGCTTTCTTCAAAAAAAAAAAAAAGGACAAAGATATTTAGAACACTATTAATTCTGCTTTTGATGACACATCAAACCAAACTACTCACTTGGAGGGAGGGAGAGATAGGAGTGAGTTTGACATTCATGTGCTGTAAGGCAGCAGAGACAATGCAAATACTTCAGGATTTAATATTCACGTTTCAGGTTATAGGAATTGTATATTCATATTTCTTTGACTCACTGCCCCCACAGTTTTAGAATTTGCAGTGACATGTGGGTGAATCAGATATTTGTCATGCACAGACCTTTTAAAAAATAGATAAGGAGCTTTTATAACAAGATCTGAAGAGATGCTCACTTAGACTAACTAGTTATTTTTGAACAAGTTTATGTGATTTATTGCTACAGAAATTGGGTATGTTGTGTTGATTGCTCTTCTGAAAGTCAGTTTGCTTTGTCATGTGATAAAAACAGTGCTGGGAGCTGCTTAGGTACAACAATTCTTGTGTCTCCAGTTCTTTTGGACTTGGGATGCATTTCTTTAGTGACTCATTGCAACTCATTTTCTAGCATAGTAACATAAGAAATTTTGCATATAGTTATTTTGGAATATTGGTTTTTCTTCTAATTTTTTTGTTGGTTCACTTTGGACACTGTAAGTGATGCTGTAATAGTAAGGGTGGTAAAATTTTTTAAGGAATAATAGTTTAAACTAGGAAGTTGGGAAAGCTGAATAATCTAAAGAATTTGAAGTAACAAAGAAGTTTGGAATTGCTTTATGTGTGCTGCATGATAGAACAGGTGAGTAAGAGGAAACTTAGTTTCAGATGTTTTGAAGTAGTCAAATCTCAGTTTATACTGAAAGCAACTGATCATGTGACCAGAGTAGAAAATTTTCCTCAGCTGTAAAATGCTGAATATTTTAGGGCCAGGGAAGTCATTCAGTAAGTATCTGACTGTTGTGATTTGATGAATGAATATTTTTCACATTATGAGAGCTGATATTTACATGTGTCCCCAAAGATCTTTTGAAGAATTTGACATAAATATCTTCCTGAAGACTTTGAGAACACAGATTTCAGTGACACATCAGTCAGTGCTGAAATGTTGGCTTCAGGATGTCTGCAGTTACTCAGCTCTTACTCCTGAACTCTCCAAAGAGTCTCTGGTCTCCAGAGAAAATGCTACTTACTGAGAGAAATTTCCCCAAGTTTCCAAAGTTCTCTTTAAAAAATGGAAAAAGTCTTAGGTCACTTCAGTTTCCAGTAGTGGTAATCTCATTCTTTCTTGTGAAAACTCTGAATAGCTCTTTCATAACAGTTATTATATTCTTTCAAAAGGAGCAGTCTCAGTGTTCAGCCTATTTCCTAGTCTTCTAATAGAATAGACTCAATAGTCTGTCGTATTATGTTGTCAGCTGTTTTTTTCTTGGCTTTTTTTTTTTTTTATCCTCATCAATGAACCTTTCTCAAATTCATGGACATATTGTGCCAGTGGCTTCTTGGCAATACTGAAGTTTTTTAATTGAGGTTCCTTTTTCTGTATGGAATGCTATTACATCCCTTTGCAAGGCAAAGAAATGTATTGAAGTTGACTGTGAAATTGGATAATCTCAGATTGCATATTCTTAGACTATATTCAGCAACGTTGGAGGAAAGCACATTACAAAGGACAGGCTTTGAAGCAAGAGAAGCAGATAGAGAAGATGACAATGCACAGTGTGGGGAAATGGGGGATGAGAGTTTGCCTGTGCTTTGTCTTACACTTTTCGGTACCTTCTGTTTGCTGTAGATGCTGTAACTTCATCTGCCTCCTCTCTACAGGCTTTGTTACTTAAGCCACATTGCATGTGGATTTGGCATTTTATATTATTCTGTTTTACAACACTTCATTCACAGCCACAGCCCATCAGTGATGGGTGAAATGGTGTGTTGTGCATCTTGAAATGACTCCTTCACTTCCCTCAAGAAGCTTCTTGGAGAGAGGAAAAAATAACTCTTGTTCCTGCTTGTGAAAACTAATTTGAATATTCCTGTAATAAATGACTTTTTCCTCCTGTTTAGTTGGTGACATGTCACAAGTTACAAAAACATTTTATAAAGAGAGTGAGATACACACAAGATAATCAACTTAATCAATAGTAAGGGATGAAGGAGCTGCTTCTGAGAGGGAGCAGGAGGAAGAAGTGGAGATTGGTTTTGTAATATAATCTCATTATATGGTTTGCAGTTCAACTTCCACCTGTATGAGTAACAGTTCTCATTTTCCTTACTTAATTTAGGTCATATTTGATCAATCTTGCGTCTCCCAGCAGTAGAATCACTCAGGTCAGAAGGCACCTCTGGAAATCATCCAGCCCAGCCTCTCATGTAGATGCTACTTATTGTGGCAGTTCACTGTTTATTTTGATTCATTCTTAAGATTCTTATAGGGTTTTTTTATTGTTTGGATGTTTGTTATCCTTGTAGTGTTTTCTAAAAATCATAAGTTTTTATCAAAACAAGGACATCTGTTGGATTTTTGTGGTTTTGGTGTTTTGTTTTGGTGGGGGGTTTTGTTTGTTTGTTTTTGTTGGGTTTGTTTTGTTCTTTACAATGCTGAATTTAGAAATAAGACACCTTTTGGAGAAAGCTCCACTGAAAGCACTTGCTAGAATCTTTTATTAGTGCCAGAAAATTACAGTATTCTTCAGGCCACTAAGGCTGAGGTACATGAGAAATGACTCTTAAAAATATTTTACTTGCCATGCTCATTTTACAGAAACCCTAGAGAATGTTTCCATCTTTTTAAAGAAGCACATGCAGGGTTTTGTTTTGGGTTGTTTTTTGATTTTTTTTTTTCTGTTAAGATACAGGAAAATAAGTCCTTTGCCTTGAATATTGTTGCTGAAATGCTGACATTTCTTACAGGGATAGTCTGTTTCTAAAGCTGAATTCTTATTTGCTTGATATTAAATAGTTGGACAACCCTGTACAGGCCATTCACTTCAGTGCTGGGTTTAGTGACCCTTGTGGGTCCCTTCCTGCTCAGAATATTCTGGGATTCTGATTCTGTGAGTCTGTAACTCATAATTATCTTATTTTATATTGGCCATTCTGAATTTCCTTGTCTAGTATCCCATCCTTAGGTTTTAATGGATTGTTGATTTAGATAGACTGTCTCATTTGTATGCTATAATTATAGCATAGTACAGAAAATCTAAATTGAACAATTAATGAAAGTTTTTGATTATGACATTATCTGTTTCAGTGATTTGTTTATGTGGTCCTGGAAAACCAGTTTTCCTCCTACTCTGCTGTTGTTGTAATATTAATGTATAATTTTTTCCCCATTATGGTGACACAACTTAGGTAAAGCTTATAACAGATAGTATGCTTGTTTTCATTGAAAAATATTTTTTATTCTCTCCTTTTTATCAATAGAGAAAATGAGGTGCTAAAAGTGCAGCTTAAGAAGTATGTGGGAGCTGTCCAGATGCTCAGAAGAGAAGGTCAAACAATGGAAGGTAAAGATAAAATGAAGGGCAGGGAGGAAATCCGTGTACAGGGTTTGGTTTTCTGGTTGCTGCCATTGAGAGTATGTTGGAGGCACAGGGATAGGAACTAAGGATGAAGTGACTCCTGGACCTGCAGAGAAACCAGCAGTGAAAGCACCCAGTGAACAGACTGATCCACAAGAGACTTCTTGGGGTTTTCTTCAATTGATCCTGGCATGGATGTTTTTAGACAAGCAGCCACTCAGTCCCGTGCAAGCCTGGTCTGTAACCAGCCCTTCCCGACTCACACAGTGCTGGTGTGGCTGGGGATGGGACAGGGGCAGGTTTGTGCTCACCCAGTGCCGGTGTGGCTGGGGATGGGACAGGGACAGGGTCCCTGCGCTGCCCTGTGCCACACAGCTCTCCCCATGCTGGGCAGCACCAGCAGCTGGAGAGAGGACACTTCTGTTTCCATGAGAACTGGCCCTGACTCATCTCGCACTGGGCTGTTTGCTGTTGTGTGAGGGGTTTTGTAATGCAGATTGGTAGCATACAACAGAACTATGTGATGGAATATTGTCAAATTACTGCTGAGCAGAAACAAGGACCAAGTCTTTGCTTTCCTCGCTGAGTCTTCACCAAAACAAATGAAATCATTTACATGAAACTGGGCTTAGCAAGAGATAATTATAAGCCCTGTTTATCTCTTCCAACTATCCTAGGGTACTATCTCCCAATAATGAAAATAACATACTTATGTATTTTCCTTTTGAGAAAAATACTGATGTAGACTTTTATAGTTATTTTTACAGAGCATTTTCTGGTAGATGAGTTGATCTTTTTTGGATAAGAAACTTTCCAGAAAAAGCTACCAGATGGCAATTTAGTTTAAACAATAATCTGTGAATTCCTGTTATATTGTAGCATAAAAATAATTGTTTTGAGGAGAAAAAATTTAGTATCTCTGGGTTATACTCTTGTTTTGGTGATCAGTGTGTTTGAAATAGGCTCTGTACTGAGTAGCAATGAACAGATTTGATATCTGAGAGATAACGAGTTATCAGCAGGCTCACCTGTTTTCCTGTGGTCTGTGATAGAAGTGCCCATGACCAGATGAATTGGAGTCCTGATTCTGAATCCTCTCCTGGTGGGACCTGCATTTCCACTGACTCCACGAAGGTGTTTCAAGAGCCGAGATGGCTTTTCAGAAATTGGCACCATCTGTCTAATGTTTTTTTAATTGTGAATATTGTGGTCCTGTAAGTGGCAATGTGAATGAATACTCCTGCTCTTAAGGGCCAGTCACTCTGCTTATCTGCAGTTTAAAGACTTCATTCATCCTTTAAGGATATTTGTTAGTGAGAGCACATGTTTTTACTTCCGACTTTGCTGGAGTGTAGTGATTCATATTAAGAATTATTCACGAAAACCATCGCTTAGGCTTCTTATAATAGCAGAAATTATCCTTCATTAAATAGTGACAGTTTCCATGATGAGAGTAATTATAGGAAAAGAAAAAAAAGTATTCCTAGGCTTGCTATATTCCACCATGTTAAAATTATGCAAATTAAGGAGTGATAAGAATAGAAACTGAGTAGGATGGTCAGATTTTATAGATGAAAAAGGGGGATGGAACAGTACCAACATTTCTAAAAATGAACACATATATGCTTTATGCTCAAAGGATATTTAATCAATCCACAGTCATTTTCTGTAATATTTATCATTAGTGACCAGAATAAATTTCAGCTGCATGCACTGTTTGTAATAATTTTTCTGACATTCTAACTTCACACAATGTATTTCTATAAAACTAAAATTTTTTTCTTAGCTGCCATTGAAGATTTAGGTGACATTTTAGTACTACTGGGCCTCTGAGTCAAAGCAAGTACTTAAGCATGTAAATAATGGCTGAGAACTAACTGGAAAATAGGACAGTGAAACAAAGGAAGTTTTTCCTTTTACCAGATTTATAGAAATTATTTCACCCATTGTTTGTATACATAATAAATAGTTTTGATGATAATTAATATTCTTCTAAGTGGTATCAAAACAAAAGCCTTGAATGCATTGTGGATTTTAGGACACTTTGTTTTTAGATTTTCTGTGAAACTATTTTGAAAGGTAAAAATAAATTGAGCTTCTGCTGTTATTTTTACCACTGTAAATAGTGAAGGCTCTTCATGTTTGCTACAATAATCAGATAAAATGCTATTGAGTATGGCTATTAAATAGTTTCCCAAAATAATAAATGAAACTCAGCATGATACTTTGCCTTGTGGGGACTTAAAAAAGCCAAAAATCTGCTCTCAGCAAATGTGATTATAAATAACTTGCCCAAGAGTCAGAGCTGAGTTGAGTTCAGAATATCATATCAGCTTTCAAAATGAGTGATCACTGCCCTGGACTGAGCAGTTTGATATTGGTATTTAAATATTTAATAAATGAGCATCTTGGTTTCTCAGCCATCAGCAGGAGTTGGCTGTGTACCATTCTTCAAACCTGCTTAGATAGAATATTATTTATATAAACATGCTGATCTTAGAAGTTTCTGGCTGAGGAACTTCAAGCAATATTTACAAGAAAAAGACCTTAAAATAGCATTCAAATTCCCTTAAATAGTAATAAACTTCTGAATGCATATATTCTTCCTCAAAGCAAAAATCAGTCCTCAGACTCAAGAGTATTTAGGCAGATGAATTACAGTGTCTTTATCTGTCTTACAGTGATTGTATATATAGTTTAGATTTTGAAAAATGGTGAAAGCATTTTGTGAACTTCTCTTTTATTAGGGCTTGTTTACTTTTAAGTGCTCACTTGTGTTGTTGGAAATTTATGATCTCTGAGGAAAAGTTGAATTGGACTTTGTGTAACTTGGAGATTTGCTTAGAATAGGCCCTCAAAGTGATCATCAAACACATAAATGATAGGTAGGAACAGGAATAGAATAACCTGTAGTTTTCATTCACTGCAGCTCCAAGAAGCTGTAATGGGCTTACATGGCAGGTGAAGGGAGTCTGATTAGCTATCAAGGCAACCTTTATGAGAAGAACACTTAAATTTAAATAGATTGTGCAGGGCAGCGTGGTATCTCCATTACTGAAGGTTTCTAGGAAGAAATTAGATAATTAACTGTCAGGAATGGAATAACTCCAGCTGATTCTGCTTTGTGCAAAACCATGAAACCCTGATGTGCTGTGGAATGTCCATTCTCAGCCCTGTTTTCTGTAATTCCTGTGTTCTGTAAGCAGTGTGTGCAAGTAATATGAAATTATATTTGGAAGCCATGTAGAAGAAAGGCTTAAATGGGAAGCACAGACTTAGTTTTAAAATACTTTAGGCAGGAATTGCAGCTACTACATATATTACACAGTTCTAGTCATGGAACAGCCAAGTGCTTTTAGTTTACATCTTTTTTTCTATTAAGATCCCAGTGTAAATACTGCTCCCAAAAAAGCTCCCAGCAGGATTTGTGTTTTAGTGCTTCCAGTACTGTTTAATATTATTCTGTTTTGATACTTTTAATAACTGTTTCTTACAGAGCTGTTACTTCTAAACAGGATGTCTGAGATGTTTATGGCATTTTAATTCGAGGTATCTCTTTGGTTCAGTTCTGCCAAACATTTGGAGCACTGAGGGTGAATTCACTGTTCCAGAGCAAAAGCAAGTGGAAAACAATGAGGAACTGGCCAGCTCCTATGAAAGAAAACTGATTGAGGTAAAGTTTGTGCTGCACAAATTTAATGGATCAGAATTGTAATATAACATTTGAAGCTTAAATAATTTCTTTGCTTTGTTGTTATTTTTTCTCCCCAGTAATGTAAAAGTCTGAATTTTTTCTTCAAAAATAAACAAAAAAAAAAGATTGACTTTTCAGCTTCTGCAGTTAAAATGTCTTTATTCTAGTCATATTTAAAGCAATTCAGATAATTAAAAGTATTTTCCTAACAGGGGTACGTTTTTATGCTTTGATACTAAAATAAAAGTTTTAATAAATAAACAAGCTCCTTAAGGTTCTAACTGATGGTGGTGGAAGCATCTCAGGCAATGAGTTTCAGGTTGTGTGTAAGTCACAGTATGTAATTACAGGCATTGCTGTGTTGGCACTTGAGCTTTATTTAAAATGAGGACATACTGAAATCTGTAGCTTTTTCTGTGCCTTCCTGCTGGTTTCTGACTGCCAAACCATGTTTCATTTTTGTATTGTTTATTCAGTGCTGCACTACAGGAATGATGATGGAAGCCACTAATTCTGTTTGATATGGCCAGGTTAGAAAAAGCTCTTAATGCAAGATTTACTTTTAAGACTAATGTAAAATTCATTAAAGAAAAAAGAAAGATAGATTAGGGTTTCATCCTAAATTTAAATACAAATTATTTTCAAGACAAAAGTAATGAAATTTAATATCTAATACCCATATCTCCTATTAAATATTAAAAGAACATTTTTATAAAAAGTAAAACAATTCTCCATGTCTTTCTCTTGCCCAAAATACTCTGAAATTGGACACCCACATTAACTGATTAACATGAAGAGGACTAGAAATGCAGGTCATGCATCAAAGAGATTAATACAGTTCTTCTAAAACATTCCTACTTGGTTATCCTTTTCTCATAGGACCAAGTGAAACTAATTCTCTCCCTAATGCACACCTTTGCTGAGGTTCTGACTCCTTCCCTCTGTTCTGTACCTATCAAAAGAATACCTCAATTAAGAACACAGGTAAAATCTCTTTCAGCCTTGAAAGCCTCCTCAGTCCTACCAAGTTTGTTCTGCATGTTCAGGGGTTTGTTGCTGACACTTCTGAGTTTGTGGCAGACAAACTCCAGTAACAATCCTTCTTTAAAGGTCTTAGCAAGGCACACAGCCTTGGTATTAAATTAGTTGTGTTTGAAGTCAGTGCAGAAGGCAGGTCTTCATTTAGTAAATTGGTCAGCACTTTTGTAGAACCACAAGCCCTTCTGTATATTACTGAAATACAGTGAGATGGAATTTCATCTGGCCAGGGAAGTACCTTTTTTGTGATTCTTAAAAGCATTTTGTTGTATTTCCTAAGAATTGCAAAATACACATTTATGAATGTGTCTGTTTATTTTCTCAGTAACAACTTATGTCCAAATAAACCCCCTCACAGTGCTGTGCTGTGAGGCAGCTGGAGGAGGCTTAGGTTTGCTTTTGACCACAGGACTAGTTAGTGTGTAGTCTCAAGTATTTCACATTAACCTCACTCCCCCTTTATGATAAGGATTTGGGCTCTTTAAATGTGTTTTCTAATGTGGACAGGAAAAGTCTGAATGATTGTTTATTTCTACTTTGATTTTTTGCTTCAAACATATTGGTATGGAGAAAAACTACTGTGAAGATGATTGAAGTCCCAGGAGGGAAATTTATTGCTTAAGCTTCAGTGTGGATTGAATAAAGATGTGATGACTTAAAGTGTAACTGAGAGGATATAATTATAAGGATCTCTATTGTTTTTAGCAGACTTTGATGCAGGAAAAGTTAAAGGAACCTAAATTAGCATTGTTATTCATAAGGATACCTGATCACTCCTTTGGGTTTGCTGTGATGGTAATGCATTTTTGTTTGACAAGAAAAAGGACTGAAGTAACCTAATTACTAATAAGTGATACCTGGCAATTTGTCCTTTTGATGATGCATAACAAGTGATTTGTTGTTTTATTTGCTGTTCAATTTCCTTTTTATTATTTAACTTTGCTAGGGACACATAATTTTTTGTGTTACTTCTAGTGCTTTGAGAGAGTTGTTGAATTTACATATTAATCGAGTCTGCAAGTAGAAAGTTATTTCAAGGACATCCAAATTAGACCAAGAGAAGTGTCACATATTGTATCAGATAGTCTGAATTTTGTTCTTCTGATAGAGACAGGCACTGAAAAATCAAACATGATTTCAGCTACGTAAACTACTGAATTTTGTGTCCTTTCACAAATTTGTATATTGATTTTGATAACCTGTTATTTTATTTGTATTATGGGTTTTTTTTGTGCATTTCCAGCTGGCAGTATTCTCTATCTTTTTGTATGTGAAATGTAAGGAAGTTCTGCCTCCCAGCCCAGGCTCTGTGTAATTAGCAGTGACCTGTTAATATTAACCAGAATCAGACACTTATGATATTCTTGAATGTTACACCACTCACTTTAAATTAGAATTAGTGGTTAAGCTCGCATGGAACATAATTTATCTGGAGTTTATGGCATTATATTAGTATTTTCTCTAGTATAAAGTTGGCTTAGTTTAGCTCCTCTTTCCATGTGTGTTACACTGATGAATTACTGGATTTGAAGGGCTGCCCCTAATATGAAAAGAAATTAGAAAAGAATACTTGAAGTTCCCCTCAGGAAATGATTTTTTTTGTTTGTTTTTAATCAATTATGTCAGACCCTGCCTTGTCAAATTGAAGCTGCTTTTTTCTGGTTGCTTTGATTGTGGGAACGACGCAGGTTGTGTGGAACAAAGCACAAAATTAAAAGTGAGCACTAAATTAAACTGAATTCCCCTGCTTTATTTGGGGACCTTCCCTGGGGAAGAGGGAGAAGGCAAAGTAATTCAAGGAAAGGAGAGCATGAAATTCATAGATAGTAATGAACTGCCTCCAGAAGGGAAACTATGGCAGCAGTCCAAGTCCCTGTGGTATTATTGAAGGTACTGGGTTGATACTCATCTTATTCAGCTGTTTCATATTGTTGCCCTCTTGCCTCTGCTGTTCCCTGAGCTTTGCACGGTGACACGAGGAGTTTCCAGAGCTGCTGGAACTGGGAGCAGGTGTGACAATGCTGGTGCAGCCCCACTGCAGGGGCCAGCCAGGGACTGCTGCTGTTCTCTTCCAACTGCTGTACACTTTATGTCCTTGATGTTCATCCAGCCCTTGTCACTCTCAGAAACATCCTGCACCACTTGGTCCTTTCTTAGCTTAAAAATGGGGAGCACAGACACAGCCGGACTTGGTGTCGAAGGAGGCCACAGAGAGCCTGTGCTGTCACCTGTGCCCCAGTGCCATTCAGGCTCCTCTGACCCTCAGGTGTGCCTGGCATGAGTGCAATGCCAGCTCCAGTCCTATTCAAACTCCAGCTAACAGTGCAGAATGCATCACTTATGAACTATTGGCAAGTTTAATGCAGTTTGTGCACTTTGCATTACTCCCAGTGCAGAATATTGTCATTAGTTTGTACCTGTTGAGGGCTGTGTTCATTGAAGAATTAAACTGAGAACAAAAGTTAATGAGTACTTTATTAGAATCAGTTGTCATAGGATGTCCCCTGATAGGAATAAAATTTGACAGAGAATTCTATTTTGTCCTATTGAATTCAATATCAGAATCACATTTCAAGGCATGAGTCAAAATTATACCAGTCTGTTCTTAATGGTCAGTTCCAACTAATGCATTAGCAATGAGATGCACTGCTTGGAGAGTATGGCAAAATAAAGCAAAGTATCAATAAAATGTGATATACTTGTAAGAAATTACATAGTGTGGGGTTTTTTTTCCAAGTGAACACAGTGACCTCTTGGCTTTGCTTTTCAGGTGGCTGAGATGCACGGGGAGCTGATTGAGTTCAATGAGAGGCTGCACCGTGCCCTGATGGCCAAGGAAGCTCTGGTGTCCCAGATGAGACAAGAACTCATTGATCTGAGAGGGCCAGTGAGTGTTTGTTTGTGGCAGTGTAGAATACACTCTGGAACATCTAAAACTCATGATGAAATATATAATAGCTTGTAAGAAACAGATCTCTCAACAGCATCTTACTTGGTATTTTTGATAGCATTTGATTCTTGTTTCTTTACAAAACCTTAAGGACTCACAAGTGTGATATGTTCACAATCCTTCCAAACAATTATGTTTTCCTTTTATTGTTTCTCAGTAATAGTTTTTATTGGCATTTATAAAATTGAATGTTGAATTGCAATTTCCTTATATTATTATGCTTTCTGAATTGAAAACGTAATAACCAGTGTGTGGGAATTATTTCTATTTTGTCAATATAGGTCCCTGGAGATTTGAGTCAAACATCTGAAGATCAGAGTTTGTCAGATTTTGAAATGTAAGTTTCATAATTCACAAATTTTTCTCTTCATACTGTCTTTATGGGAAAGAAGAATAAGCAAACAGATTCAAGAATTTGCTTTTCCTGTTATTTCCAATAACTCAGTTCTTGCATGGGTATTCCATTGTTAAAAAGTCTGGAGAGTTGCATGGTCCATGACTTAGTGTATTTTTAATAATGTTGAATGCAGGACTTTAGATTTAGCTGAGTTTTGTGGACCAGAATGTTGAATTTGATGAAATGAATAATTTTTGTTCCATGTGTATAATCAAATGCTGTCAAATCCATGCTGTGAAAAAAGAAACAAACCCCAGAAAACCTGCAGAAGGAATTGTTTCAGTGCTCTGTATCAGTGCTCTATGTCAGTTGGGTTAATTTTAGGGAACACTTTTAAATACAGTATGTATAAAAAGTTCAGGCAAAACTCCAATTTTTCTGATACTTCATTTGAAATATTAAGTTGCTCTGTTGATCACTTTGCTCATTATCTGAATCATTTGCTGGAGTTGCTTTGCATTTCATATACATAAATATGATTCCCTATTTTAAGTTTTTCTCTCTCCTCCCCAGATCAAATCGTGCTCTGATCAATGTTTGGATTCCCTCAGTCTTCCTGCGTGGAAAAGCTGCTAATGCATTCCATGTTTATCAGGTAAGTGATACATCTTAACACAGATTTTGTGCAGAAGTTTCTGACTGAAATAGAACATTTGAATAATTTAAAGATCTCCATGTAATTTTGTTAGAGATCAGCTAATGAGCAGCCAACAGTAACTTCATATATATTCAACCATAGGATTGTGTTGATTATCCAAATAGCATATTTTGGGAATTGACTTTTAGTAATTTAATATTTAAAGGCTAATAATAACATGACTTGGTTGGTCAGGGAGTGCAACAATTCAGTATTAATCAGTAATGCCTTCTTTAATGTGCATATACGTGTTTTATTTCAATTTTGGGGATAGCAATGACCAGAAATGTTGCTTGACAGACACACAGGTGTGGCTTACTGTAGTAGTTCACTTAAAAAACCCCACTTTGAATGATAAAAAAAGTTTGCACTCTGTGACACTGAACGTGTTCATGGTGTGCTCTGCTTGAGACAGGGCTGAATTTGGGAGTCTGTGCTCTGGCCTCACTTGCAGTTGAAGCATTGCCTTATTGAAGTTGAACCTTTATTAGGTAGAACTTCATACTTTCCCTTGATTCCTGAATTTTTGATTCAGCAATGACACCCTCCACAGACAGAATGGCAGAGCAAACTTCAGACACTCTTTAATATGCTGTGCCAGGCTGTTCATATTTCTTTATTTGTGGATTATCAGCAGCTGCGAAATTTCTCCTCTTTTGTTTAGGCCACTTATAGTTAGTTCTGAACAAGATTGCTGAGCCTTGTTAACATTCCTCTCAGTCTGAATGATGGGTTTGGTAGAATTTTGAATCATTTATGAAGTGTTGGCAGATAGTTGAAAAATACAGGAAAACACCCACCTTTCAGCCAGTGAAAGACAATGAAAAATAGGACTTTAGGTCATGGAGAGAAAAGCTAACAGTATGGAACAGTTAGTAATTTGTTCAAAACCACCAAATAATCCATCAAATTCAGAGGCACAAGTGTGTGTGGAAACCTAACTTGTTGACAAGAGTGATTATTTTTGTCTTTCTGGCTTTCACATGTTCCTCCACTCAGCCCTCACTGGCTGCACGTTCTCAGCCCCAGACACTCATTGCCAGCACAGGAGCTCTTAAAGCAGCAGCATCTCACCCCACCACATCTCTGTCACTCTAATGATGCTGCAGTTCCATGGCCACTGAAGAGCTCTGGTTTCTTCTGCTTGTTTCCCCACGTTGCTCTCTTTTATTCTTCCCACCCTGTGAGAACAGGAGGTTGGGCCAGATGACCCGCCATGGTCCCTTCCAATGCAACCCATTCTGAGAATTCTTTGAAGAACTTAATGTGTTTTTGATTTTACTTGTAACTTGGCATCAAATTTAGTTTCTAAAGAGTTCAGGACTTGTCATGCAGTTTGACTGAACATGACTGTACAAGTGTCCTCATGAAGGCCTGGCAAGTGTGCACAATTCACGTACACTGTGTGTGTTTTGTTCATTCTATTTCAAAAGGGAAAATACTGGGATAAACCAAGTTTCTCAGTTTGTAAGAGATTCAGAAGTTTACCCAAAATCTGCTGAAGTGAGCAGAGGGTGAGATGTTCCTCTCAGATTTCTGTTACTTGTCATCAATGGAAAACAAAGAAGGATAAGCCTCTTGAGAAGAGGGGCAAAAGGAATAAAAATACTATAAATTTCTAAAGAATTGGAAATTCTGAATCTACAAAATGACAATTTTGAAAATTTTATTGGGTTCTTTATGTCTACAGTATAAACTCTACGTTGAACATTCATAGTGTGCAAAATTGCTATGTTTGAAAAAAATGTGCCAGTTCTTTTGAATGTTCCCTACTCATTATCTATTCACAGTAGCAATTTACAGATATATGTAATGGGAAAAGTTAAATATGACCATCTAGAATAGACATAGAATGTAGTCAGACTGGTTTGTCTTTACTTACAGAACAGCAGAGGGTATTGTAGAATTTTTCTGGTGAACAGTTGTGCCTTTACTCAACTTTGTCTTTTAATAGTTAAAGAAAAGCAAGCAAGAATTTCTTGTAGAAGTGACCTAAAGCTTCTATAATTCTTATTAAACTTTGCTCATTGTACTTGTTGAGATCTCTCCTTATGGAAGAAAAGATCCAGGGCATTCCTACCAGTTTCTGGTCTCAGTAGCAGAAGTGTGACTGGCAAGAGTTATCTGTCTGGCAAATAGATTTGTTTTCTGCCAACTGTGTATGTGAAAAAAAGAAATTTTCAGAAGTAAACATACTCTCTGAGTATAGTACATGATGAAACATTTGAAGTAGCTGCCACATCTCTGATCAATTATGTGGTCATGTGCTTGCTGAATTTATATTTTATGTTTTATAGTGACCAGGAAAGCATTAATTTATAAAACTTCAGAACAGCTTGATAACAGCACTGTGCATTTATCTTGTTAAATCTATGCCAAAACATGTGCTCCTGATTACAGAGAATTTGATTCAATGTTGAAATTGTGGAAGAGGATATTTACCAGGCTACCAGTATGTACTGAACAGACAAGGGCTGGGAGTGCAATTAGGATAAATGATTGAGCTCATTTCCGAGAGTCCTCTTATTCATAATAAACATTATTTTTACTGCTTTATCACTTACTTCTCCAAGGGCAGAAAATGAAAATGTATGTATAACTCTCTGTATAAGCTGTATGAGAATTTACATGTGGTATACCCATGTGGAGGAAGGTAGCAATGTTGGAGAATTTTGATGTTCGTGAGATCATTGCCAACATCTTTTGGAGTTCAGGTTCTCTGTGGGTACTTCAGTGACCATAACTTGAGGTGTAAAAGTTGACTCTTGGCTGTGCTGGTTAAATCTGAGAAAAAGATTTTAAATGAACTTTGAAGAAAGTCAAAGTGTGCCAGTTGGAACAGGCAAAGTTTGAAATTTTGGTTTGGTTAAGCATAATTTTTAGATATGCTAAGTACTGACAACTGTAGTTAAAGCTAATTGGAAATTAGCCTTGCGTGCTTAATCTGACTGAAAATTAGATCCTGTCTGTAAAACTGTTAAGACAGGATGTTGTTACTAAATGAAGGTGGTACAGAAGGGCAGGGACCTTGGCCACTGCTTTTCCAAATGCAGTTCATGTAAATGGATTTCTAACATGGCCTGATTTCTTCTGCATTTTCTATCATTAGAAAGCTGAAGAGCTTGACCTCCTCTGCCCTCCTGTTATGAGCCACCTTGTTAACCTTTGCTGATTTGAAACTGGGTACCTCTGGAGCATTTCACTTGATGGCAAGGGTAGGACATTGTGCCAGTGGAGACTTGCTGTGTCACCATTAGTATTGATGCACTTTAGAATTGTTGTGCCTCTTCAGTCCCTTTTTGCTTATAAATTAGTGTTTTCTAGGTGAAAATGAATTACTGTGTATGTATCACTTGCCTTGGAAAGGACCAAAAGAAGGTGGAAAGAGTTGCAGAGTTCCTCAGGTAGTCCAGAAAATGATGAACCTGCCAGTTCCACAGGATCTGTCATCTGTTCTCATGGGCTTACAAATGCTTCTCAAGAATATAAGAATTAGGAGAAATAAATACGGGTTGCTGTGCCTCTCCTAAGTCAATACCAATCCTGCACTTGTGCTTCTTAAACAGGAAAAGAAATTAAGGACATGTTAATTTGCATATCAGGGGGGCCTGCCCTGGATAAGAATAGACTCCTGCAGGAGTGGTGTTCTGGAGTTTGCTTTTTAAAATATTTTTATTCTATTTAATTGAATGCAGATTTGTAATGATGCTTTGAAGGGCATTTCAAAGCATTTCTTGTTGTGTTATGTTAACATTTAGGTTGGTTTCAGTTGTCATGTTCAGAATCAGTGCATCTTTCATGCTTAGAAACACCCAGGTGTTGTTCTTCAGGGAATGTAGAAGGAAAAAAGTGCAGCTCCAGAAACACACTTGTCACATACTTCCAACCATCAAATAGTTTCTTTAATTTCTATAAAGGATTAAGGATTCTGGTCAAGCTCAGAACTCGGAAAGCAAGCAACATTTTATAATGAATCCTATTAGATGTGGAAATTTCAATCAGACCTCTGTATTTGCAGAGTTACACTGCACTCCTGCAGTAATGTTTAACTGGCAGAATGATCTGGTTATGGATCTTAAGGACTTAAAAACAAGGTCTAGAAACAGCCCAATTTTATGCTCAATTTGAATGACTGAGTTGCAGGGGACAGTTGTGAGCAGCAGATAATTCAGTGCTCACAGCTCAGCTCTGCCTCTACTGCCTTAAGACTCAACAGAGCCATTCAGCTGTGGATGTTACAACAATTAGAAGGTGTATAAATTTTAGGGGAAAAGCTATTTAGAATCGGATGTGAACTTCAGCTCGGTTACTAAGTTCAATTAAATTTTTCACTTGTTTTCTCAGAATATAAAATAGTAACAGAAAAATGCATGTTTAAAAATCTCTTTTCACCATGGAGTTCTTATGCATTATTCCCATTCTGGGTTGTTGCTTGTGGGGAATGAGCAGATTTTCTGTTTTAAGAGATACCAGTAGCAGATCTTGTTGAAGAAATAAAGAATAAATCTCCACATGCAGTGCACCAGGTATTTAAAGAGGAAATAGCTGGAAAATGACTGATAAATAGTTTGTGACTTGCATACCAAAAGATTTTAAAGTAGCTAATCTGACATAATTTTTAAAAGGGTTTTGGGAGGTCTAAAAACCAATTTGTTACAAATCGTTAGGAAAGAGAGAGAAAAATAGAAAACTCTGTTTTGCTGTGTATAATCTCTGGTTTATCTGTGTGCAGTTCTAGTTGTCTCCAAAGAAATATATCAGAAATGGAAAGAATATGGGTGAAAAATGAAACTTTTTCATTGGAAGAACATATTGAGAATTCTCAGCCTGCATGAAGGACAGCTGAGAGTGGAACAGAATAGCAGTATTTCAAATCATGAAGGAAATGCAGAGGGTTTTAACTGTTTCAAAATGCAAATTGAAGCCCCCAATGCAGTTTCAAACCAGGTGCATGACAGTGGGTTTGTCCACGATGTGTAACTGGGGTGAATACTGAAAGTTTACAGAGGGCTAGAAAATAATTGAGCTCATTACACTGAAGAAAAATCAATCCAAACACAAAGATGTGACTTATTTCTTAGGAAATTCCTGGATAGCAACGTTTTGGAAGAAAGGTAGTTTTTCTGGTTAGGTATCACTGGACCTTTTGTTCCTATTTAAGTGTACTAAATAAAATGTACTTTATAATTCCCCAAGGAATTTTTGGAACCATTGAAATCAGTATGCCTGGCTGTAAGAGGAGGGTACAAGAAACCTGGAGGTCATGGGATAACTAAACATGG
>JAWWEV010000034.1:7368872-7421972 GCA_035583235.1 Hafferia zeledoni | reverse complement strand
GGTTGTTGTGGCCAAAGTGCAGGACCCGGCACTTGGCCTTATTGAACTTCATCCCATTGGAATCAGCCCATCTCTCAGGATGTTACACGTGCAAATGTTTGTCAATAAACAGTAGAAGAGATATGGCCAATACTACTTTTTTCAGTACTTCTCTTTTAACTTTAGTGACTACCAAACCACATTCTCTTTTGGAGATGCACTTAGATTTCAATAGATGTTTTTTCTCTCTGATATTAGTTACACTGTTCTGGTAGAACTGGAGCTGTCTTCCTGTTTGTAGATGAATCATTGCAGTCTTGAATCAGTGCCTGAAGAGCAGTTTCAGGAGCTGAATTCCCTTACAAAAGTATCTCTTACATCAATCTATGGTTTTCATATCCTTTACAAATCCTCAGTGTTATTAGATGCCCAAATGACATATTGGTAAAAAAATAGCCCTCCCCATGGAAATGGCTAAAAATTACTATTTTACAGATTTTGGAAAGTGCTGTTGGTGCTTTTATATCCTTCAGGTCTGTTTCTGGGTAATGTTTTTTGTTGCATGTCTTCAATACACTGTTTGAGGCTGCAGGTGATGTGACTATTCTAAATGTCAGTGGCATTGGAAGGTCTTTCTGTGATTAACAGGAACACTGAACTGGATTCAGTTCCCTGGCTCAGGTCTGGGAACCTCCAGGGCCACAAGAGGACACCACATCCTGCAGAATGCCCAGAATTGCTCCTGCAGAGTGACAAAGTCCTCTCCAGTGTTTTGCTGTGCTAAATATTGGAGCTCTGAGGAGGGAACTTGCCTGGGAGAGACAATGTAGAAAAATACATGGAGGAGTATTCATTTTCACACATAATTTTCCTGCTTTTTGCATTAGAAATCAAGGCAGATCAGGTTCAAATGCAAAGTTAGCAGAGTTTGGCATTGAGAAAATGCAGAAAGAAAGCCAAATTTCAGCTGAATGAGGATTTTAAAAAGTCAGAAAATGAATTATTATTACTTATATATTCATCAAGTAGCAGTGGAATTTGAAAATATTTAGCAATTATAAACCAATATATTGAGACTATAATATAATAAATCTAATTATTATGTTTTTAATGTATTTTTGCCTTTCATTTGTTTGCCTTCAGTTGGGACAATTTCTGTTAAGAGTTCATGTTCATGATCTTTCAACAAATTATGTATATAGGATTAGAAACTAGCTTTAATGCTTGAGGAAACATAACTTGAAATACAGAAAACCAATTAGTTGAAAATGAAGGGAGAAGAGGAAGGAACACTGCTTTGGACAGGGAACCTTTTTTTCCATTACAGAGAAGAGTGTGTGTTTGCCTTTCAGGTTGGTAACCTCATTTTCAGTGTATTAGTTTAACATTTGAATTTAGAAACTTGGAACCAACAGAAAGCAATGAGGGAAATAATTTGATTTATAAATGTTGCTTTGAAGCAAGTTAGAGCAGGTATTTACCAAAAGAAAATATAACAGTAATGCTTGCAAGACTCCATATATTAATTTTCGTATACTAGTCCCCTTGCTGTATATCTTCTACTAAAGATATTTCAGTGCTGGTTGCAAATAGTTGTCAGAATCCTTATAAGTAATCCTGGCAAGAGTAATTGTTCTTACTTCAGTTTATTAATGATTTGTTTGAATAAAACCAAGAAATATATTTGTTCCCTTGTGTTGCATGTAGAAGAGAAATGTCATATACTCATCATATATTTTGTACTTCCTTTTTAAACTGCAGATCATTGTATTTAAAACCTACAAATTTCAACTGTATTTTTGACACTTGAACTGTTCAGGTTTTGTAATTTTAAAACACACTCCCCATGTGTCAGCTTGGGTTGTGATTTGCTCAGGATTTTATAGGCAGCTGTATATACCAAGAATTGTAATTTCAAACTCTGATCTTTCTTGCATGAAAT
This sequence comes from Hafferia zeledoni, assembly GCA_035583235.1. NCBI lineage: Eukaryota > Metazoa > Chordata > Aves > Passeriformes > Thamnophilidae > Hafferia > Hafferia zeledoni. Next base: position 7,420,051 of record JAWWEV010000034.1, on the reverse strand, counting down.
GGATTTGTGCCTTTTAGCACATCTTCAGGTGCTCTGGCTCTTCTGAACTCAACTTTCCATTGGCCCAGTTCAGGTCTTTGTGCTCCTGTCAGGAATGCCCAAAGGGGCTGCACATTCCAGGTCCTGAGTGTGCCCAGCCATGTGAAGCTCAGGAGCAGAAGCCTCACACAAACCTATTACTTGATTGCAAAGGGCTCCCTGTGTGTCCTTGCCTAGAAATACAGCTTAATTTTTTTCATTTAAGGTAAGCCCTTACATTTAGCTTCTGAGCCTTTGTCAGTGCTATGTTGGTGTCTCACTTTTAGACTAATGGTTAAGTAGTAACACTTATTTACTGGACTTACTCTACTTTTTTGACTATTGCAGCATCCTTAAAATCTCAGTTGCTACTTTGCACAGGGCAGGTTGTGTAACCAAGGAGAAATCTAATTAAGAAACCTCTTGCAAGAGGATTGTTCCAACAGAGGGCACATCAAAGTAGAAATGGGTCTGTGCTTCCACTGCAGACTTGACTTCAGTGACTGTCTGAGTGAGTAGAAATTGAATCAGGCAGTTTCCTCCGGGTGCTGACTTGACTGCACGAGATCCTAGTCTTTCCTTTAAAACACTGGATACCCCTTTTGGAAAGAATACACAGCACTTTCTGAGATCAGAAGAGTGACTTTGGTGTGACTCCTCAGCTGCACTGGAGGAGAAATCCAAAATAAGTTTTCTGTCCAGGAGAAAATGTTGAGAGCAACATAGTTCATCCTTTTTTTTGCCCATGCAGCTGAAGTCTGTGAGTTGTATCTGTAGCATAGCTGGTTTCATGCCCAAATGTTACTTCAAAAAAATAAATGTATCCCTCTCACCTCTCTGTGACAAACTTGAACTGTAGATTATTTTATTTATATACTAAAATAGTATGTACTTAAATTTGTATTTAAAGTACAAATATTATGTGCATATATTTAAAAATATATCTAATTGTATATACATATACACACATGTGTGTGCATATGCAACATCAGAGAGCATTTAGGGTATATTTGAAGTTGGCTTCTGGAATGTATCTTGTAATTCTGCAAGTTCCCTCCACCAGCAGCTCTGCCTTTCTCCCATCTGTGGAAATCCTGCCTTTGCAGTGGATTCCATTGCTGTTGTTCCCCTCCGCAAAGCTCTGTTCTGTCACTGCTCTGTTTGCCTGTTGCTGAAGATAGGCAAGAGTTTAAGACAGTTTGCAGAATAACTATTTTAGGATTAAAAGGTGTAGAGGGTAAAGATTTTAGTGCAAATGAAAGAAAACAGGAGAGCTTTCTCTTGTGCTTACAATGTTTATTGTTTTTCAGAAGTCTGGCTGTGTGTGTGTACATATTTATGTGGGAGGTAATTTGAGGCCATTCAGATTAGAGTTTGAATGGTATTATTTTTGCTCTGAAGGGTTTCACACCGATGTGTGATCCCTGTTCTGTATTTCCTTACTGTCAGAAGTTGATCTGCCATTTTCAGGGCCTGGCTATTTAGAAATAAGCACCCTCTTAAAGCTGCTTTCCAGAGCAGATGATGGAGGAACTGAAGTCCCTTTGGAAAGGGATAAAAGGAGGAGGAGGAGGAGGAGAGGAACAAGGTTTTTTAAGGAACACACACATCCTCCCACGTAAAATATGGATTTTAAAATAGGAAGTATAACAATTCCTGTTTAACCAGTACATAGACAACAACAGAAGAAACATGGGATGCTTGGAAGAGGATGATGCACAAAGAATCTTAGGGAAAGAAAATAATTTTAGATTTGGATGTGTATGTGTCCTGATTCAGGACATCCTAAAATTTCAGTATGTGTTTGACTTGCACTGAAATTGGAAGCACGAATATATGTGCTTTTGTACTTTATGGGCTTGAGTGGCTCATAGAAACTGTCTTTCATCAGATTAGTTTGTAAAAGTCACACTGTCACAGGGGCCCAAGAAGAAAGTAAAACTTGCAGCTCATGCACTTGGGCCAGTGGCTCAGTAATGTTTCTTAGTGCTAAGCTTTGATATCCAAAGGCTTCAAGAAGAAATGGTGGAAAATTATGATTCTGTGGTGTTTCAGAATTAGAATACATTTATTAAAGGTGAAAAGCTTTGGAAATATAAATCCTTCAATTATGTATTAAAAATTTAAAGTTAAAGACTGCATTCATTAATGCTTTCTTAATTTTTGGATGATGTAATATAGAAGCTTAAATTCTGTATTATTCTTGATTTTCAAAGTGAGTAGATTTTAATTTTCAACCCTCTTAGTGGACTTAACTAGTGTGCTGAGTTATTTTCATACACTCTTTTGCCTTGTGGGCTTTAGGAAAAACTAGTTAATATAAATTTGACAGATGTGATTGTGCTATAATGTGGGTGAAAATCAAAGAAAGGGCTCTATTTGTATTGTGTTCACATCAGGAAAGGAACTCAGGTTAATCTTATATGTATAGCTGTATGTGGCAGTTCTATCACACTGTTTTTATGGCACTCTAAAGCCACAAAAGAATTTTCCCCCCAGATTTCAACATGTTGCTTCATGGCTGGAAAGTTTGATTCTCAAAGAAGTATGAGCTCTAAACAGCCATTGGGATTAAATGAATACCATCCAGTTTCCAAATATGTAACTTAATTGAAGTACCATACAAATAGAAATAAAAATAATTCACACTTGGCATAATCATCAAGTTTTGTAGTCACAGCACACCCCTCTCCTGACACTGTCACCTGTACTCTGGGAAGGGAATACAGAGTATTTCACATTTTGAATCCAAATCCTCAGGGTTTTCTACTGCATGAGACTGCAGTTGATATTTTATGTATACAGCACTTAGAAAAGAGCATTCAGTTCTTCTTCATTTCCATTTTTTTGTCATATCACTATCAAAGAGTAGAAAAATAAGTCAGCAGGAAATGGTTGGCTTTTATATGACAAATACTTTATAGCAAACGCTTCTCATTCTGTGCTGAGAGGTGTCTGGGTTACCTGAAGCTCAGCACAGAGGTTAATCCAGCCCAGTGCACAGCAGAATATTTCATTTGCAGTGGTTTAATTTCAAAGGTAAACAGTTCACCAACTCATACTTCTCCATCTCTTTCAGGATATCTCACTGAATTAATCTGTTCATTTGGTGCTCAGTTGCACCATTTCAAGGAAATATTGAATTGAGTCTTTTTCTTTTCAATTTCCAAAAATTTTCTGCTAATTACTGGTGAAGTTTAGGAAGAAGAAATACAGACTATTTAAGGTCTACAAAACAAAACTTTGCCTGTCAAGAGGTGTTTTTATTCTTGCAGTCTTGTAATGCTATAATGAAGGGAAGCAATTTATCCCAATAAATTATTGAATGTAGAGCCCATAGAAACAGTTCAGATGGTGTTGCTTTACATCATGACATTATGTGGAAAAAAAAGCAAGTCATTTACATGCTGCTTGGACAACTGCTAGATAAAAATATGGCAGTTTTATAACAACTCCTGCGTCATTTAGATATTCTAGTAGCCTCCTGGTATAAAATGAAAATACAAAAATAATTTTCTAAATTTATTTCTTATTGTGATGGTGATGCTAAATTGCCAAGTTACTTGGGTTAATAAACTTCCTTTCAGAGAGACCACAACAGGGACACCTGCTTACAAAAATAAAAGTAAACCCTTCTTTGTTGGAATTTGAAATTTTACCCACATTTTTCCTTTTCTGTACCCATCAATATGCTTGATTTTACAGCCACGCTAAAATGCATTGTTTTATAAATATTGGCAAATTTTCATCTTACTTGCTCTGCAGCTTTTTGGGCAATTGCTGGTACTAAAGATATGCAGTGTTAATACTTTAAAAAGAAAACAAATTGAATATTGAATACTTCAGATCGTGTGAAATGCTGGAGGCACTTCCTGCATGAAAAATCTGGTTTTCTTTATTGTACCATGTGAAATATCTTTGCATGAAGGCACAATTAATAATGGGCACTAAACACCAGTATCCCTCATTCATACAATTTTTATTTTAGGAAACAGAATCATCCTATTGGAGTGTAAATAAATAAAATTTCTGTTAAAGGGCTATCTAGTTTTTACATGAGAGTAAAGTTTTTATTTTATTATTGTATGTTTTTTAAGGGGAAGCATCACTGTAAGCTTCCTATATATATATGTAAGCTTGTATACTGTAAGCACTGTATGTGATGTGTTTGTTTCTCAAGCATTTTGAGGGGGTTTTTAGTTGTTTTAAAGTCAGAGTCTGTCTTTATTGGTCTTCAGGGCATTTTCAAACCTGATTAAAGAAAGAAATTAAGAAAGAAAACTGCAGTGTTGGGTGGAAGCACTGAACTGAGACACATTTTAACTAATATTGTTGATAGTTATTACTGTAATAGAGGCTGGTGGAAAAATGGCTCTCAATTCCAAGAACTGCTGTGTTGTAGTTTGCAGAATCTCCTGAATGAGGAGTAGGCTGAAAATACTTTATCTGAGGAGACAACATAACCAGGATTTCCCTGTTCAGGAGCTGAGCAAAAGATAAGCCCTGGTGGATTTGGTGCAGTTTGTTATTGATGCTTTTTAATGAAGAGTTGATTCCTGACCAGTGGACAGATGAACCCCTGACTGGCACGTGTGTCTTTAGAGAGCCAAATATTGAGGTGCCACTGGGTTTTGGTAGCCCAGCATTGCCAGCTGAGTTCTTCTAACAGTGCCATTAAGCTCAGCACTAAAAAGAGCTCAGTTTTAGGTTTATTCTCAAGCATTCTTTATTCTGTTGGGATATTTCTTCATTTTTCACTTATTTTCTCGAGCAGGTTTTCAGGATCTTTTGGATGGGTGATAAATTGCTGCCTTGGAAATGCCAAGTGTCTGCTGCGTTCCAGGACCCTGTAAATCCCTGAGCCAATTGAGAGATGTCCAGGGCAGGGTTTGACTGAGCTCTCTTACACAGGGTTTATCAGAAGTCTTTTGTGTGAGCAGCTCAACATGGTACTGCAGGAGATGCCTCAGAAGATAGAAATGCTGACTAAAATGTTGTCGTTTTCCACAGAAATTTGTATGAGACTGAGGGCAATGCAGGACAGGAGCTCTCCCTTAAAATGTCTGCTCCTGGATGGGTTTGCAGCAGTGCCTTTTTCAAATTATCTAAAAGCATTATTTGGTTTTTTGGTACCACTGAAGTGAACCCAGAGTGGGAGATAGAAATGCATCAGCTATTTTAGTGGAGAAACAGAGTAATAATGACAATTATGTAGTAAATCTCTGTTTAAAGAAAAATAGATTTCTTTTCAAAACTGACAGTTCTTTGATTTCTTCTTTGTGTCTCATCCTCTTAAATTCCTCTCTGTTCCACTGAACAGTAAATGAACAAAAAAATCTCACCCTGGGGTGGGGAAAATGGCAATTTGCTGTGTTGTGTCCCCTTGTGATGCTGTGTAATACACACAACCTGGCAATGCAAACAAGGTGGAAATTTTAAGCTCATTTAGTTTCAATAATTTTGAGATGATTTTTGTTTAATTTGGTAGTATCTGGTGTATTTAGTATTGGAAACTGCACCTTCCTACAAGTTTCATGCTGCAACAGTTACTGAAGGACAGAGGTATTCAAGTCCCATTTTACTGTGACCTTTGCAAAGGTGTCAATTAGCCTGTAAAAATTAATACTTGCTATATAACTATTTTTCAATCACAAACCAGTGAGAATGACTCAGCAATTGAATATTTAATTAGCTCCCATTTCAGCTTCTGAGTTCCAGCTTCATTTTGAGGTTCGTGATTTGGTGCCTCATAAACAGATGGAAACTGATGCAATAATTTTGCCAAGACTGGTTGACCAAGATGGTGAAAAGTATTAGGCTACATTAGTATAACCTGAATTTATTTCTGCATTTGCAGGTTCAGTTATGAGTAGCACTGTTGTCAGCTTTATTTAGGGTGGGATTTGTTGTGTGGTACCAGAGGCTGATTAATTAAAGACCTAAAGCCACATTTCCTTTTATTTTAATGGAGCTGGATTGAGCCCTTGGCTGTTTTGTGGTTTGGTTTTGTTTCAGAGGTTGGTTAAATGATGAGTTATGGTTAGAACATCACAAGCAGCCTGTTTTGTGTTGATTGCACAGCACCAAACCCAGAATCTAAAAGTGTTTTATCTGTCCCTAACTCATGGCAGGTAACCATGGCAATCAGAGCATTTCCAGCAGCTCTGGAAAATATTTGAAACATCTTAAGTGAGCTGTCCATTAATAATGAAGAGTATCAGTGTTTTGCCATCTGTTACATACCAACAGTGTGTATAAAAGCCCAGCAGTTGTGTGAAACAATTTAAACTGCAAGTTGGAATGAACTTGGCTTGGAATGAAAACTGCAAAACAGCCTAACATAAAATATGGTGCATCAAGACTCTGCTTCTTAGTTTTATAACTTAACATCATCTCTAATATCTGTTGAGAGTCTGCAAGGTGTCCATTATCTACACTGCAATTTTTAGAGATTTGTAATTCAGCATTGGCATTTTGCTGGGGGAAGAGGAAACTTGGCAAATTGTCAGTCCAAAATAGTTTCATAAAATATTTTGGACACCATGAATTTCAAATTAAAACTATTTTCCCAGATGTGCTTTGATGCCTCTGCAATCTGAGGCAGCTTTGCCTGTTAACTGAAGTTGTGTGGACTCTTGATCAAAAGTGTGTGCTGTGTAGGCTGGGAAATAACTTCCACAGTAGTTAGTGCAGAGATAGAAGCTTTATTTTTTAGAAAATATGCTTAAAGATTGAAGGTGAATACTGGTATGTTAAATCCCAATTTGTGGTCAGTGTAAGTTTACTCTGGATAAATTGGTGGGAAGTGTGGCCAAGATGCCCTACAGGTGTATGTCAGAATTTGGGCATATTTTCCTACAACCTTCTCTATATGGTACCCTTTCTTTTAACAGGGAAAGAGATTCTTAATAAATTAGAAAGGTCAAATCAAAAGAGGCCTTAATGAGACAAAGAAAAGATCTTTGCTTTGTTTCAGATCCCAACTGGTCAAATGACTGACTTGATGATTCAAGACAAGTTCTCATTAGAGACAAGAGCTGCTATTTCTTCTTCTTACCCATTCCATTTCTTCTATATGTTTTTTGTACCTGGGTTTCAGAATTTGCAATGATACCCACCTGTATTTTTGAGAGCAGGTCTCCTTTTTCAACCATGTAAGCAGGATCTCTCTTCAGTGCAATCTTAAAAGTGTGAGTTTAAATAGTTACTTTATTTTTCTGTGCATGTGTTTGATTTTTCTAAAATGAAACTATATAGTCTAACCTTTAATTATGTGAAAACATAAGGGTTTTTGCAAAAGTATATGTATTTATAATTTTACCAAAACTACTTTGTCTTCAAAGTACATCCATATCACTTGTACATAAATGTGTATATTAAATCCTAGGGGAAGAAGTTTTCTGTCCTGCTGCTTTCTGTGTGAGTAGATCTGCAAGTGAGGACTTGTACTGACAGATATAACCTCACACAATCACCAAAGACATGGACTAGAACTACGAGGAGATCACTGACACAAATAGAAACCAAAATATTTCCCTTTACTTTTTGCTTGTAAATAAAAATAGGAGTTTGTTTACGAGTTTGAATATAAAATACTAACTAAATTTCTGCTGTAAATAATGGGGCCTAGTGAAAAGAGTTACCTTTTTATTATTTGAGACTGAAAAAATTGGCCAGGCTTTGAGCCAATTGTGTTATTTTGTTACTAGTTGTTCTGTTTACTACGTTGTGTCAAAACCTCTTTATTGCTGCAACAGCTTGGCAGTAACAACTGTGTGCTAAAATCATTGCTCTGAGCACCCAACCTGCTGTTGCAAAAGGCACGTTGGGTGATGAAGTGCAGACCTGCAGCTGCATCACTCTGACCTTGGGTTGTGTTCCTTCTCTGGAGGACAACAGGGTGCAGAATTCCATGGAACACTGCTTGGGGTTTGGTTTACAGGTCACATTTATGTCAGGCTAACAGAACATTTTGAACTGGTTTTAGGTTGAGTTTAATTTCTGAGATGTTCTGCCTTTTGCTTGAATAAGTGGCAGAAAAACAGCTGTATTAGAAGCACTGATTTGATCAGCTGTAAGCAGCAAAAAGGGCAGTTCCTGAGCATGTTCTGGCAGTTCTGATTAGAAAACCCCTTTGTGCCATTATTATCTATAATCAAGGAGATTCTTTACAATAAGGGATAGAAAGTACCTACATTCAGCATTCTGTTCCTGTGTCTGTAACAGAGGCCCTGCCTGTGAAAGAAGATGTTTTTATTTAGATACATTTGGAGTACAAAGTCATACTAAAGCAATGCAGCTTCTGCTTAAGAGCAAATTTTAACAGAGTTGAAACTATTTCTCTGTTGTTGAGGATTTGTGATCAAACAAACTTAAGAACTGAAAAAGTGTTGATGAATGTAATACTTAAAAAATGGAGATTTTCTTGTGAGCTTGAAAACAGAGTTGACAGAAGTGATGGAAGGTGAATGAAGGAAGGGCAGTGGAGGTGAGGCCGTTCCTTGGAATGGCCCAAAGCTGAGGCTGGGTCTGCTCTGGGCACTGGCTTGTAGAGCAAAGCAGGGCTGCTTCTTCCTCTGTTACACAGTCAAGGACTGTATAAAATAATAATATTATTTGTATAGAGGACATTATACTATATAGGACCTTGGGAGAGGATTACTCCATAACTGAAATGGGCTCATTTGCCAAACATCACCAATGCTCATGTGGTTAATTCAGAACCAAAGCTGTTGACAAACTTGTTCTTCCTGGGCTCTCCTTTCTTGTCCCCTGCCTCACTCAGCTGGTGGCAGCCAATTAATGTCCCTATCAATGGCAGGGCGTGATAATTTAAACCCTCTGAGACAAAATATGGAAATACAAGACTGTTCTTTGAGCCTACTCAAAGAGTCCAGTAGGAACAAAAATCTTAGTGAAAAGGAGAAAAACAGTACACAGATGTTAGGCAGTTAATTAGCACTGAACAGCAGTTTTATTTATTATTATACTTCCATTTTATGATAATATTATGTGTCGCTGTGTATTAAAATGTTTGCTTGAATGTTCCCAACAGCTTGTCTGGGCTTCTGTTGCACACACTTAGCAGATCCCCCAGCAGTGGGCACAGAACAGGCTGTTGCTCAGCTCTGGGTGGGCAGTGCCCGTGCCCAGCTGGGGAGGGCTCTGCAGAGGACACTGCGTGGGGTGTGCACAGGCAGCTTTGATTTGTTAGGAAAGCATGAGTTTCCAAGACTTTTCAGACTTCATTTCTTCATTTATCAGTAAATTAATTAGCACTAGAATCAGATTACTGACACACAGTTTGTGTGTAGTGTGTGTGTGTTGCTGAAAAACAATGAGACTGGCAAGAAGTCTCAGAAGAATCTCAAAGCGCATAATACCACAAGGGTTTTTTATTTTCACTCAGATCTCGATTATTAAACTTACTAATGTAAAACTGGAATACTGAAACAAGACTGGACATCTATGTAAGTTCATAGGTAGAGAACAAAAATGAATATATATATATTTTGGAATTTTGTGAATTTAAACAACAGAAGCACTGCCCAAGCTTTTGAAGCCTGTGAGTATGTGTGTCTTCTGCAATTTCTCATGCCTTGTTCTATTATATCCCTACTATTATGCCTAATTTCGTATTCTTGAAAATACTCCTGTTCCTGGCAACTTCTAATGCGAGAGAAGAACAGAACACAGTGTCAGTGAAGGTTCTAGGAACTACAGCAGAGCTCCTGAATTCCAAGGGGCATCCCTGCTTGTTGATGTCAGTGTGTTCTATCTAAGGAAGCAATAATCTTCAGATTTGCATCCCATGCATGGCACCATGGTCTGAACTTTTCCATACAATGAATTTATTCAGTGTTGTCAAATGTATTTATGGGGGTTTGGTGGTGGGTTGTCTTTTATTCTCCCCCCTCCCCCCGCAAGAAACAAGGATTTGTTTCAATGCCTTCTTACAAAGATAAATAATAGAGGTTGGATAGGCATCTTACAGATAACAGTCACCTCTGGGAGCTGTAATTGTCTAATAATAGGTTTGGCTTCACGCCTAAAGAACATACTGTGACATTTAAACCAGGTGATCAGAGCCTGCATTCCTGAGACAGAGCATAAACCATCCAGCACCTGATGTCACTGGGAATCTGTTACAGTTCTGAGTTACTGTGAAATGTGTCACCTTTATCTTATAGTTCACTGTTGTGATGCCTCACAGGGAAAAAAATTAAACTAGATTTAAATTACAGCGTGTGTGGCATTTTGCTCATTGTTAGACTTTAAGTCCCTCAGCAGAATGTGGAGTTTATAGAATTGTTTATAGAATAAAATCTTGGGATCTAAAATGGTATAGAAACTTCAGTAAAACATTTTAATGAGAGCTGTGATTGTAATACTCGAAAAAGCAATCTGCTGCATGAAAACTCCATCAAAACATATTAATTTGTTAACAGTAATAAAAATGCTGGTGAAAATCCATCAGTTTGTGCACCCAACAACTGAAAAGTATGAACTGTGAGACAATTGTGGGAGTAAATGGCCATTTCCTCCTGGTAATTCTCATCTCAAAGAATGACATCAGTTGTTTGCCACTGTCTGTGCTGCTGTTCTGCACTGCCCCTGAGTCTGCAGTGGTGTGTGGTCCAGAGGAGGAGACGTTCTGCCAGGGAAAGGATTCAGCATCCTGTCAGTGGGTGTTTCTGTGAAACACATATTTCTCAGATTCTTGATTTCCCTTTATCTCTAAGGACAGAGTCACGAGGCTTTTACATCTTGCCAATGTGTTTATATAGATATAATAAACAGAGATCATCAAAAGATCAGTTTTTATGCTTATTGGGACAGTTTAGTTACATTATAGAGCTGAAAACCACATTCTTTGTGCCATTTATATTTTTTCCCCTCTATTTTTAGGATGCAAAGTTTGTAGAAGAGCGACGCAAGCAGCTACAAAATTACCTAAGGAACGTAATGAACAAAATTATTCAAACTGTGCCAGAATTCACAGCCAACCCCAAAAAAGAGACACTTATTCAGCTGATGCCCTTTTTTGTGTAAGTATCTGTCAGGTACTCAAGAAAATATTAAGCTTTTTTCATCACAAGTAATTTAAAATATAATGCCAACATCACCAAAATCTTTAAAACAGTGAGTTTTTTTTAAATAGAAGGCTTCTGTTCTCACTGTAAGTGCTTTTGTTATATTAAAAGGAATATATGATTCAGGGAGTATTTTTCTTTTGTTTAGATGGTGACTTTGAATACAAATTACTGTGTAAAGCTTTCAGAAACATCTGAGTTCAAAATCTGCATCTGACTGCACCCTCCAAGCATTAGGTGTTTTCAGTTTCTTTTATTTAGTCTTTTTTTTTTTTTTATTTTGTTTTGCTTTTGTTTGTGTCAGGTTTGTACTGTTTATAAATTTATCTGAGGGGCTGAGGGTAGAGCACTATTGAGGTACTTCCCAACCACATTAAAAGTTCAAGCTGTTGGACTCTTTCTGGCTGAGTTTTGCAATCTGCTGATTCATGTTCTGGTTTCATGAATGTGAAAGTTGAATATGTCCTGATACAGTTTAACAAAGGCATTTGTTAAGAATCTCCAAAGAAACCTTTTGATACACAATCATGCAAGGGATGTAATCTGGTAAAATCTTCCCTTTTTGCTTTAAATATTGTTCTTTATGTATTTGTAAATGATATTTGGAACTATTTAAGAAATAATTTTACTGAAAAGTTGTTTTTGAAAGGGGTGTTAACTTGTTAAGTTTAATAATATTTTGCTTTCATGATATTTCACTACGCACACGAGCTCTTTGTAAATACATGTATAAGAACAGGAGGGATCTCTGGCAAGAAGCATCACAACTTTTTGCATTTGGCAATTTCATAATTCTCAACACATTGCACTGTAGTGGATCCAAGAATATTCTATGCTGTGGCCAAGAGGTTCTGTTCATGTGTGTACCTGGGAATTTACTTCCTTACAACTTTTTCTCATATAGTAGTTGTTTCAGCATCCTCTCTGGGAATACTAGTGGGATTCTGGAGAAATTAAGCTGGTGAGCACAATGACTATGTAGCCCATCTACAGCAGCAGACAAAATGGCTTTTTAATGCATTTTGCTACTGAGATATCAGGCTCTTCCTCTGCAGCTAGACCAGCAATATCAAATTAATATAAAGAACTTTTCTAAGATGTGCTCCTTCTGCCATTGTCTGAAAGTATCATCATTTCCAGGCTATCATTTGAACTCTCTCTGTCCTTTATTTTCTGCCATGACCTGGCACTGTTGGTGATTTAGAGAAAACATCCAAGTGAAAATGCATTTCAGTTCCATTCCATATTGCCAACTTCCCCAGTGTTGTCCTTCCTTAATGGATTTTGAGCTTCATCAACAGTAGGTGTTGGATGTGCTGGACTCTGAGGTGTCTATCACAATAATCAGTTGGAACTTCTGTACAGTGCCTGTAATTCTTCTATTCTGTTAGGTTTAAAAATATTTTTGCTTAATAGTATTTTAGTAGAAACTACTGTAGGTACGGTACATATAATAATTCTGATATATTTAATTTGTCCTTTGGAGCACAAATGTATTTACAGTTTATTGCACCTTTATCAATGAAAGATTAGTTGCAAAACATTGAGATATGAGGCACAGGACTGTAGGGAGTAGAGATACCTCAGTCTGAGGGGAAAAATTACAGTCTTAATATGCATAAACAGTCTCTAGGGCTTTAGAGCTGTCTATTAGGAAGCAATGCAATATAAAATATAAAAATAATTGTCTGGTCTTCAGGAATTTCTTCTCACTGCAAAGTTAAATGACCACACTTTGGTGTGAAAGTGAAAAATCCCATGAAGGTTATGTCTGATTAGGCATCCTGTAGATAGAAATTACTGGGTCAGTTTTAATTAATCACTTTTAAGATCTGGTTTTGGTCCTAGGATATGATTGTGGTGAACAGAGCATGAGATGAATGTCTCTGAGTCTGCTGATAATTTAATGCTGGAATGAATATTGCCCAGAATTTTTGTTGTGAGGTTGTTCCTTTGGGGATTTCTCCCTTCCAAGTGCAGTGATTCCATACAATCAGGCACAGATCTGATGAGGCAAAACATTTTAATTTATCTGTATGCAATAGCCTGCCACTGTCACAAAGGATGAAATTGCTTTTATTTTGAAACTGAGTTAACAGTTTGCAGTACAATAATGTGAATCAGTTTGCTGGCATCTCTTTTCATTATTGTGTCAAATGGTGGTGGTTAATCATGGAAATGTAATTTGGTTTGAGTCCTTATGCTGTGAACTGTCATTAATGTGTTCTTTCTTTCCTCGATCTCTACCACTTGTAATCTCAGTTTGTATATTTTCCAGTTTTAATACTTTATTGGCTCAGCCACAGCTTTGGTCAAAGGGTTTCCTTTATAGTCCACTTTCATGATTAATCTGAAAAATAGATTCTGGCTCTGCTAATTTGTCTATTTACATGCTGAATACTGAATTCTTTGTAATAATAAAATTCACATCACAAGATAAATTTTCCAGCCCATGTGGAGCAAAACCTAAATCAGGAATTGGCTCTGCTGAATTAGATTGCTACATCTGCTAGCTGGTGAGGGCCTGGGTGTTAGTACTTACCTAAATTAACATTTATTTGCACTCATGATTGGTACATTATGGATAAACAAGTACAGTTGTGTTTTAGTCACATTTGTACCAATATGAGAAATATCACACACATTAGGACATATGTAGGAACAAGAGGGACCTTTGGCAACAATCATCACAGTTCTTTGAGTTTTCAATATAAATCATCACAATAGTTATATGATTTCAAGTATGTAAAAAGCTAAAAGCTGTAAAAAGTTGGGAAAAAACCCTCTAAAGTGTTGTGATGGTCCATTTTTCTATCTGTGTCGTTTTTGTATCAATTTGCCTCATTTAGAAAAGACAAAAATTTCAGCCTGGCACAGGGCTTGGCTTAGTGATCTGTGATTCTCCAAAATCTCCCCCTGCAGCCTTAACCTGAGCTGTGTTTCCATCAGCACTGCTCAGGTGGGCTCAGTCACAGCTGGGCACGGTGTCCTGAGGGAGCAGGGACAGCCTGGAGAGGGGGAGCTGCTCCAGCAGCTCTGCAGTGCTGATCAAATCATAGTGCCACTTGGTTCCTCTGCACTGGAAATGCACATGTTTGGATTCAAATACGTGCAGGAATGGTATAAAGACAACTTTGTGAGTATTTTCACTGTGCTGAGGACTTCTTTGTCTCATATTCTAGACCACAGCTACAGCAGTTTCTAAATAACAGTTGTATGTTCTGCTGAGCTGCAGAACTGGACATTTATTCCCTTGTGGTGGCTGCTCAAACAGAGGCTTTAAGAAAAGCAGAGAATCTGCTCAGTAAATCAGCAGGTTCTCTTGTCTGCAGGATGTGTTTGAACACCAAAGGAGTCATCAGTTCTCTGTGCTGATTAGAGGATTGTAATTTTCTAGAAAATATGCTGTCTTCATTTCCCTGGGTGACATTACTGGCAGCATATTTCATAGCAGAAGTTTTGTTCTTAGGTGTTTTGTGTCAGTTGTCTTTGAGTCACCAAGTTAAACTGTAGTGAAGAAAAATAGAAAGCACAATTTCTACATCTTTCTCATTTTGTAAAATGCTTCTGCCCCTCCTGGAAGGTAAAGTTATGAGGAGTGTCACAGAGAGACAGGTACCACCTGACAGGCAAATTTCAGTGCCAATTAATCACTCACTCAAAAAAATGTTGCTCCGGGAATACTTCTCAAATATTTATTTAGCACTAAACAGTGTGTAAAGCCAAATATGTGATTTTGGTCTTGCAGAAAACAAAGTTAAAATGTTGTGGAAGAATAGATGTTTGTACTTAGCTGGTTGAAGAATTTCAGTCTGCATTGGATTTGGGTGTTTTTGGTATCATTCCTATTCCAGCTGTACTTGTCAGTGTCTCATCAAGAACGTTTAAATGTGTGTATTAAAGGCATGAGGGGTAAAAAGAACTTTAACTTCTGTACAAACCAGTGCTGGAATTGAAATGCTGCTATGCAAGAATGAATGAAACAAAACTTTCAGGGAGATTACTGTGAGGTACCTGTGGATTTGTTGACAATAGACCCTTTCAAAGTTAGTTTTGAGGTATTTTAGAGGGATAAAAACATTTACTCAGCCCTAAAGTTAACGAGAGACTGGTGCATCAGTTGTGTTCCATTCAACAGCTTCCTCTCCAGGTCATACACAGCAGATGTGACACTGTTTTGGTGTAAAGAATGAACTAAAGAAAGAACTAACAGATGTTTCTCCTCACAGAAACATCTGTAGAGAAATATTTTAAATAAGATCTTTGAACACATAGACATGAGTATATTTACATGTGGAGACAGAGGTGCCAGCGTTCTGCTGTCACTGCACCTTCAGATGAACAATAAGGGGAAAGCAAACAAGCAATCCCTGAGACACTGTAAAACAATTCTGATGCAAAGGAAGGAAGTTTTGAATACAATTTTGAACAGGTTAATTTCTCCAAAACTGAGCTGGTGTTGGCAAGGCCCTTCTCCAGGCTCTCAGTGCAGAGCTGTCCCTTCCCCAGGGTCAGTGGCAGCTCTCAGCTCCTGCAGCCCCAAGGGCCGTGGCCAGTGGCCAGGTTTGCACTCGGTGGCATCCTCTGAAGTGGCAGCTTGTGCTGTCAGCTTGGCACTGAATGACTTCAGGATCTCATAAGATTTACATCAACAAACTGGCAATAGCATTTGCTTCAATATGGGACTTCTAATTAGTAAAGCACCTCCTAACGCCTGAAACATGCTAATGAAACTAATTTATTGCTATGTTAATTGATTGATCTACTTATAAAACTATGTAGAGACATTACACAATATTAATCTTTCAATAGAACTGTGTTGCCAAGCACTGATTATTGTTGAAGCAAGAATATCTCAGATATCTAAAATTTGATGAGCATGTTCAGATAATGCAGGAAATTTCATTGCAAAAATGTGATATTCTCCTGTGGAACTTTTGTTGATGACAGCATTAAAATGTTTGAATTTGAGTGGATTGTTGTTAACAAACACAGAGTTGTCTCACTGTTATTCTGGGTTTCTGCATCCCTCACTTTGTAACTGACAGTTTTGGTTTTAGTCTTTCATAACCTATGATGCTTGACATCAGACTTAAAAAAAGCATCATGCCTGTTTTGATCTGAGCGAAATGTGAAGAAGTAGGGCAAAAACTATTTGGTCAAAGTATCTGAGAATTCATACTTTCATCTCTTTTCTTTCTGCAAGAATTGCATGTTATATTGTCTTTTATTTTGTGTCTTGGCACCTGTCGACGCTGGAGATGTGTATTAATGGCATTCTGCAAATGTCTTAAATTTTCCTTTCCCTGCTCTGAGTAGCTGAGAGGATTTATGAATTTTAGAGGAAAAAGAGGACGGAAAACAATGAATCGGGAGGAATAGAAACAGTGATAAAGAGGGCAAGAAAATGCAGGAAGAGAGACATGGGATGCTTAATGTTAAAAGGAACATGGGTTGAATCTGGTAAGGAGCTCTGGATAAATTCTGGTGCTTCAGGCTTATTAGAAGCATCTGGCTTTATAAAGGTAATTTTATCCAAACATGTGAAGATGATCTGATTGTAGTTTTTTATTTTACAAATGACCTATCTGGGGTCTGACAGGCTGTTTGTGAAATAATTAAAGCTTTGTACAGGACATTAAACACTGGCACACTTTCCAAGTGATTATTGAAGTCTGTCAGGGAGCATTTGTTGCAACTCTGCTACTCCTTCCTGCGTGGCAAAGAACTGTCCAGCATCCTCTGATTTCATTCAGACCAAAATTATTTCTTACTTTATTACCAGTGGTTTGCCTTTTTAAATGGTCAAAATAAATGCTAAAATCCTTGAACTGAGCCAGGGGAAGAATTACCTGTGGAAGGTGATTGAGTCCATGATGCAAACTCAGAGCATGGTGTTATTCATTGGTGTGTGAAAGACACTGCAGAAGAGTTAAGGAAGCTTTGTTTTAACTCGAGTGCATCATTGACCGAATTTTAGCTCATCTTTAGGGATTTTTCCAGCACACCTGTGTTGGTTGGGATTGTGTGTATGGAAAAGCACTGCCTGGAAGTACTTTTGGAAGATGCTGTCTGTGCTGGGAGGAGCAATGTGTCTGCACTGCCAAGACATTGGATTGTCTGTTTGATGATCTGTTGATCCCAAGGGACAGTTTGCTGTACAGAGATGCCATTAAAAGTATCATAGAGGGCAAAACTCCTTAATGTGGTTTGTGATCAGAGCAATGATATATCCAAATGATATATCCAAATTCCTGTTCACAGGCTCTGTGTTCCCCCAGCCCTGCCCTGTCTGTGGTGTGGTATTTTCTATTTCATGTTTGGTCTTACTAAGAGAAATTGCCAGCAGTGCCCAATGGAAATAAGTTTTATCCAGGTGAAAGAATCTGTTTATGTTCTCTTGACTCCTGCCCACCAGTTTGCTTGCTTTGGCTCCCAGTTTCTTGCTCTCACTTGCATTTTCTCAGCCTTTCACCTTTAAGGCACTACTGAGTCAGAAGTGTTTCAGTATCCAGTAAAAGTACAATTGGAAACACTTTGTCCTGCAGATGTGGGTAATAATGAAAGTATTACAGAAACACATCCCTGGGAGCTCACCCTAATGAAACACCTCAGCCTTGTGGTGTTGCAGGACTGAAACACCTCAAAGAAAAGGTGTTTGTTGTTTGTTTGCCTTGGTGTGGTGCTCAGTAGAACTGGTGTCATACAGCAACTCTGTAAGGCTGAATGAAAGGCTTTGTGTGTTGCATTTATTGCCTCATTATTGAGCCTTGCCATTAAAACAAAAATCAACTTCACTTTCAAATACTCTGACTTATACTAATTACCATCTCAATAAAGACAGTGAGACTTGCTTTGCAAAGTTAATTGCCATGAATTGTTGAACAGGCCTCACAAATAGGTATTTATGAGCATATTTCCATAAAGGAGATTTTTGTCATGCTTCTTTGTATTCAAAGTGACCTTTACAGTGCTTATGAGAAGAATAATTTAGTATATACTCACCTAGAATTAAATACTTCCCAGTCACCACTGGAAGTGTTTGAGGGCTGGGGGTCTTTTACAGTTGCCTCAGAATAAACTCTTGTTTAATGCTGCCAGATGAAAGAAGAATTGTGTCTAAAATTCTTGAAACAAATGAGGGAGAGCTTATGGTGTGAGATTCCTTTTGCATGTGTAGAAATGTACAGGAAATGTTCTCCATTGCATGGTTTGAAAAATGGGGCAAAAATGTAAAGCAAGCAGATGAACAGAGTCAAAAGCACTTTCTGTGTTGCTTTGGATTGGTTTCCTTTACAAACACACAACTTAAAGCTGTGAAACAAATGAAGATTATGTTGAAAAAAGGCCAATGTTACAGCAAACCAGGGCTGTACAAAAGGAGCTTTTACCTGTGCTGTGTGTCTTCATTTGTTTGACTCCCACGTATCTTTTGCAAGGAATTGGTTGGATCAGGATGATTTGGAATGTCCTTTTCATATGGCCCTGAGAATTCTATCATCACTTCCTATCATTTTCTCCCCCAGTTAACAACAGGCTTTGTGATGAAAGATCATTCTAGAGGAAGGTTTGTTATTCTCAGTAGCATTTCCTTCTTTCTTTTAGTCTTGCTCTTTTCCTGCTTCCCAACAAACTCAGCAAATCCTCACAATGAGACAGGGTTTCTAAACTGCAGTTTGTCCCCAACATGCTCAACTTGGAGCAGTGCAAGAAGAGGTTAAGATTTCTCTCCTGGCGGAACACACAGCCAGTTAAAGTTCTGTGTCATTACAGCAGTGCTCCTGTTTCCTTGGTTACAGGCAAGTCACATGCACTCCCTTGTTAAAAAGTGAACTCTTTCTATATTCAGGCATTTCTGTGCTGCAGCAGGTGTTTGAAACTGGGAACAAAAATGGGCTCTGGAGCCAGGAGAGAAACTTTCAGTCTTGAGGTTGGGCAAAAGAGGGGAGAATACATTTGTAATTTTTTTCTTTACTTTGCAAGCAACATAGAATTACACCTGAAAAGAGACTTGGGAAAATATAATCTTTTGCCATCCCTGTTTTTCTGTCTTAAAAGTCTCAGCACTTACTTGAAATTCATATTTTTGGTTTTCTCTGCTGGGATTTTTACAGCAGACAGTACTCTTATAACTAAGAACAATGCTGCTTAAGACCAGAAAATGTACAATATAAATACCATCCATGCCCAAATATCTCTTGCACAGATATGAAGACAATTTGTAGAGCATGACAGAATTTTAAAACAAATGGAGTGATCATTTGTTATTTTAGTAGAAATAGGTAACTAGTGAGTTTTTATCTACCCAGACATTGTACTGCAAGAATATATAAAATGCCTTGCACAGTTCTGTGTCTCAGGGTCTAAATGTGAGTTAGTTTGCCATCCACAAAGGCAACTGCTCCTGTCAGCATCTCACTGCTCCCTGGCCCAGCTGGCAAGGATTTGCCAAGGTGGATTTCATTGGTTAATTATAATTATAAACACACACAAAAAATCCCACTTCTGTTTTGTCCATCTCTAGCTCATAAACAATGGATCCGATATCTTTTAAAGCTCCTTATGCCAGTTTTGGATCTGGAACAAGTCTTTTGCATCCTGGCTATGAAAAGTGGGATGCTCCAAATGCTGATGCAGTGCAGTGTGCAGGACTTCAAAGGACTGTCCTCATTCTTGACAGCGTGAAAGCACTTTACTGGGGAGTAAGGGATGGACAATCAGTTTGCTTTGTTTGGCTTTCAGCAATGTTGACAGCCATCTTAGACCTTGTCTTTGTAGTGTGGCATGATTTTCCTAAATCACTAAAAGGACAGAGATGTTCCTGTCAGGCTATCCACATGTAGCTGTACCTGACATCCCAAATCAGGATTACTGCACGTTTCTTGTGAGCATTGTGCTTTTCTATCAATATTCTCACTTTATTCTCTTCTTACTGCCTATCAACATGGGTTAATATATTTAATTAATGACATATAGGAATAGAACTTAACCTAAAAATATGTCATTATCATAATACATTAGGGGTTTTTAAATTTCATTTTAATTTAGTTTAAATTAATTTAACAGCAGTGCATGAAACCAGAAGGGTCCAGATTGCAACAGCAGGCACTTGTTCACCAGAGTTGTTCTTTTAACTGGAGTGGCTTGTTCAGTAAGAACTTTCTAGTGAAGTTTTGAGCCTGGAGAAATGTACTGAAAATATTGTAATTTTTCACAAAATATGTTTTGGAAGGTAGAGCAATAGAATAAAAAGGTGTGAACTGTTCAGCAGGATTTCCTCCCAAAGCTGGGGCAGCCCAGGGTCACACTCTGCTCCAGGTCTGGGTGGCTGAAAACCTGAGTGAGTCAACAGGGAGCTGAGGTCTAAATTGCAGAGAAGAAAATGTGAAACGAGGCCAAACTGAAACATGAAGTAGGTGAATTGATTTAAAGAGATAACTTGATGTGGAGGTTGTTAATGCAGAGAGGAAAAGGGAGAGGGAATTGGTTTACATGGGGAGCTGTGGGAATGATGATTTCTGCACAGGAGAGGTTTGACTCAGCTGTGTAGAATCAACTTAGCCCAGGAGTTTGTTGAGAGCAAGAATTAGACATGAAGAGGAGCAAACAATAGCTGGGAAAGGATTGGGTAATGGTGTCTGGCTGTTGATGGGAATTATTAAAGGGAATAAAACTGGAGAAGGAAGGGAATACAGAAATAAATGAGTAGAGAAGAGTAGGGCAGTGCTGTGAAATGTAACAATCAAGAGACCAAATGAAAGAGTTTGGAATAAATGAAGAAAATGTATGTTGAAATGAGGTGAAAAAGGGAAGATGGTGGGATAGAATGTAAAAAACAGAACACAGTAGCACTCGGGATTTATTTTCCTTTAATGGATTTTGTGCACACACAAAGGAAGGCATTTCATTACAAGTGATTGGGGTTTGCTCTCATGTTTTGAAATGGCAATGGTTGCTAACCAGAATCTAAAGCAGAGCTTTACCATAGGCACAGACTTTTGACTTAAACATTGTATAGAAGGTACTCTGTCTTTTGAAAACAAGCCCTGACAAAATATATCCATGGATTCTGGTATGTTAGAACATTCTTATTGCATGTAAAGTTTCAGCTCCACATAGGATCTTGGGGTGAGAAGATCTGTGCAATGAACTTTCTGCATTCAGCTGTCACTCCATGTATAGAGCAAAGTAAATGACTGGCAAGAGGAGACTCCTCTGTGTTACATCTGACCAGCCTGGTGGTCATTCCTTGTAGCTGTTCTGTGGCTACTGGGATAAAACTTTGATTTCTTCCTTTAAACCTCAGACCTCTAAGCTTATATTTTCTCTTTCTCATACCTGAATATTTTTTTGTCAAGTGCCTTCAGCATCATTCAGGATGCTTTTTTTTTTGGTAAGTACTAAAAACTTGGAAAATGCAGAAGTAAACATCTTCTATCTTCAACTTCATTGTCTGCATACTTTTAAATCAATTTTTGCTCATGTAAACATTCAGTAGATTCATTTATCTGTTGATTTTTGTTGCCCTCCATGCAGCAGTATGTGCACTCTGCTCACCCTGAAACCCTAGAACCCATATCTGTATTTCCTCTGTAGGAAACATTTTCTTTGCACAGTTTAAAACCCTGTTGTCACTGTTTATTGGTATCAGTACATTGTAAGTGGATATTTGAAATTAAGAAGTGTGCACGTGTGGGCCATGTGAATACTCACAAACTCAAATCTAAATAGCAATTTTAATATTTAAAACACAGGCATTTGTGATATTATCTCTATCAGGGTACTGTGCTCATTCTCTAGGCCTAAGGTAACTCCATGGGCAAACAGAGGAATCTGAACCATTTGTTAGGCCAGGCAGAGGCGCCTCTTTGGGTGCTGTATTGGGGCTGGCTCGGAGTCACTGGGCTCTCTCAGGCCTTTGGTTGTGTTGCTGCTCAGCCAGGCTTGCCCAGAGCCCCAAACTCTGCCTGTCAACTCTTTTTACCTGCCTGTCTTGGTTAAATTAAGCCTCAGTGAGAGCCTGAGAGAGATGCATTCTGGTTCAGCAGCTCTGCAGTGGGTTAATGTGCTGTTTGTGCTGTGTTTGTCTCCAGGTACAAGGTTGTACTTGGATAAAACAAGTGCATGTTTTGATTCTCATGCAAAATGATAATCAAGAGCTGCAAAGTGCAACCATGGAAATAGTCAAGTAGAAAACAATGTATGTAAACCTCTCCATTAACCTCCTGCTCTGCACCTCATTGCTGACAGTTGTAAAACAATGGCATTCAAACTTTTTATATTTGGGAGAGACTGACATCTATACAGGACTGATAAAAACTTTTCTTGTAAGCACATAGAACTTAATGCTATTGCTAAGAAATCTTAAAGGGCATTTTCTTTCTTCCTTCCCTTCAAATAATAGTAATTATCAAAGTTTCAGATTATTTTTTGTCATTAAGAAGTATACATGAAAGGAAGCCAAGTATGATACTCTTGTTTGCAATTTTCTAGTTATTTCTTTTTTCAGTGTAAACCAGTTTCTGGCATGATTGCTTGAATAGGATTCCTTTAAAAAAGTGCTCCTAATAATATACCTAATTTAATGAAAAAAGGTTTTATTTTCTATGTATTATCCTACATTTTCTTGTAAATGGGACTAGACATGTCTGGACACTTTATTTCCTAGTTATCTTCTCTGTCTGCAACAATTTGCTCCATTACTCTGCTGGAATTGACTTTTTCAGAGCAGGAGAACACAGAGGGGTTTGCAGCTCAGACAGTCAATAGCTGGGAATGTGCGAAAATGTTGGGAATGTGAGCAAGTGCAGATTCCTCCATGTTCTTGCTGTCCCTGCTCTATGACAGTGTCTACCTCCCAGCATGGATTTGAACTACCAAACCTGTATCTTTCTGTCCTTTTCCCATCAAAGTCCGAAATATTAATACAATGTTTTTGAATGGCCACAGAATGTTCAATATAAAAAGTCCACAAACATACAGAATTATGTTACATCCTAATACATATTTTTATGTGGCATCCAAGTCATCAAAGACCACCAGACTAGCAAAAAAAAAAAGGTGAATATTTTTATTTGTTATGAAGATAACTTTTTTCTCAGTATAATTTTTTAAGCTACTGAGCAGGTGAGACTACACTAAATTGTCTCTGTATGACAGTTTCTAGAATGAATGTATAATGGCAAATTTGGTTGATAAGAGCAATTCCTGGCATGGTTTCTCAGGACTGTTTCAGGTGCCTCACTGTGTCGTGTGTTATTAAGACTGGACATGGCATTTAGTGCCATGATCAAGTAGTCAAAGTGGGGTTTTGGATCAAGGGTTGGACTTGATGATCTCAGAGGTTTCTTCCAACCCAGCTGATTCTATGATTCTATGTGTGCACCCCACAGATACAATTTGTAGGTCTGTGTAATGTTCTTTTCACAACATTTGCCCAGTTTCCTGCCCACTAAGTTATGTTACCTCTTCATTAGTAGAATCTTATATCAGACTTCTTAACAATTAGAAACCTAAGGCATTGTTACCCACTAGTTACCCTGCTTTGCCATGGCAGTGGTATTGGCAAAGAATACAACTTGAACAAGACCACCCTGAGCCTTGCCCAGGTCTACATGAATTCCCTGTGATGGAGTTTGGGCTTTCAAAGCTTACTTTTTGGCCTACTAAGTCCTGCAAAAAAGTCTGTAATATTTATTCTACAGCTGCACTTAAACTAGCTGATCTATAATTGCTTGTTAAGTTTCTCTTTATGGAGATTATTTTAGGAAAATTGCCAGCTTTGGATATTCACAGTCAGATATCAGCATATGAAGATTGCGTAAGAGCGAGTCAGGAGCTGGGCTTTGGAGAACTTGTAGGTAGGAGAAGGGAACCATCTGCAGGTCTCTGACAGAAAACAAACATGGCCTCAGAAAGTGTTTTGAACACTATTGTTCTAAACATGTTGTTTGGTAAGGAGCCATCTGGTCAGCCAGAGCCATCCGCGTGTGGGTGTGAATGGAGATGGGAGATCCAGACCCCACTCTGGGCTCCAGGGCAGGGCCTTGGAGGAGACCCTGCTCA
Organism: Hafferia zeledoni; assembly: GCA_035583235.1. Taxonomy (NCBI): domain Eukaryota; kingdom Metazoa; phylum Chordata; class Aves; order Passeriformes; family Thamnophilidae; genus Hafferia; species Hafferia zeledoni. The sequence goes on along the minus strand of JAWWEV010000034.1, from coordinate 7,395,875 downwards.
TGGTGTGACCCACTGCACACACAGACAGCTCAGTGCTCCCAGACCTGACCTCCCTGCTGGAATGGCAGAGCCCAGGACACTTCCAGGAAGAGACACTTTGCACTCCCTGCAGAGTTGAAAGAGGGTTCAGGTAGGCAGGAGGGCAGAGGGGCTGAGACAGGTGGGGGGCTGTACCTTCTGTATTGACAGGTTCTCATACCCCAAATCACCATCAGTGTTTTGTTTTTTTTAAATTAGAATTTGAAATGTACAACTGAAGAGGGAATTATTATTTAAATATATGCTTACAGAATGAATAGAAACTGATTAACGGAACTGAAAAAAACCAAACAAAATAATGTCTTATTTATTATACATATTGTATCTATAATAGATTTGGAAGTTGCTTAGTGTGCAACTGTGGCACTTAAAGAGGTTTTTGAAGCCAAACTGTTCTAACAAAGAGTGAGGTTATTTCTACTCCTGGCTTGGTGTGTTGAAGGGAACTTAAGGGCTTCTTACTCACTTTAACCTGTCTGCAGGGCAAAACACTATGCAAAACTACACTAGCATGGCCTGTGTGACATGAGTTTAATTAATTAAAAGAATATTACATAAAGTCATGAAAATGATAACAGATAACTCCTGGTACAAACAAGAGCTGCTGAAACTCAGAGTCTGTATTCAAGAGAAAGACTTTAATTTGCCATTTTCAGCTAGAATTCTATTAAGAAGGGAGCTTGATTGAGATATTTGCCAGCAACACAGACCATCTAAAAAACTGCTTTTATTCTGAGAGTTTCTCAAAGGTGGAAGAATGGAAGAACTCACAGAGCAGTGCATTGGGTGTGCAAAGGCAGCAGTCCCCAGTGAGAGCACCATTTAGTGGCTTTGGGAACCAGGGTGTGAGTGACAGGAGCTGTCAGGTCACCTGTGTCTCCTTCTTCTAGTCAGGGCACAACCACTGTTCTCTCTTCCCTTCCCAAACACCCATTGTCTTATCACCAAATTGTCTCTCTGATACTCTGTGCAATTGCAAATGGTATTTTTTCCCAGGTATCTGTTGCAGAAACACAAGGAATGATCCCTGTAGGTCACAGCTGCTTTCCTTCCCCCTGGTGACTGTCCCGAGAGGCTCAGTGAGCTCAGGCAGGCCCAGGCTGTGCCTCTTCCCTGCACATCAGGCCTTTGGGCACAAGGAATTGCTCCACATTAAGCCAAGGGCCCTTTCCCCATTAGGTCGTTCCCTGTGACATTTGTAACCAGTTTTGGCACAGAGTGGCATTTGCAAACAGTTTTGGTGTAGTGTGTTTCTGTAATCCATTGTCAGGAGTACCACAAGCTAAACCCTCAGACATGAGTTCATGATATTTGCTACAGATCCCCTGAAATGTCAATATCTCAGTGGAACTGGCCTTGAGAAATCTGTTAGGGAGAAAAAAAAAGGGGGAGTAATTATTGAAAATACACAGTTTTTGAAATCAGAATGTGTGTGTGTGTAAATATATTCACATACGTAAACTTTACATGATGACTGGAATGGTTTTTAAAAAGTTAATTTGCTAACAAAACAACATGACTTTTTTTTTTTTTGAGTATTACAAGGAAAACTATAATGCTTATTTCAATGGGAATAAAACAAAAGATTAAGTTTAATTACTTTTCCACAGTGGAAAATATTTTGAGGAGTAAAAGAGGCTTTGCTTAGAGATAGATATATAAACTTTATTCCTTTCCCTTAGCATATGAAGCAGAAAGGAACACTCATGAAAATGTGGGTTAGAACAACCTGTTTATACACCTTATATTGCATCTTCCAGTGCCTATTCATATTCCTTTCTGTGCAATACTGACAGTAATGGATAAATGGATGCATCCATCTCAATACATAAAGCAAATAATCTTCATAAAGGAGGTATCTTTGTACTTGTGCATGTACTTGGCTTTAATCCAGACCATAACAAGTTTGTTTATGCCTAACTGCACAGTTTTTCAAAAGGAGGTGGGTTATTTCTTTTCCTCATTTGAACTTGTATTGAAAAATATTGCAGCAGCCCTCAGTGTCTCATGTGAAAACAGCATGAATTAGCTACAGGCCATCAGTGAAATTCAAAACATCCTACAGAAGCTTTGTTCCTTGGTTTTGTTTATCTGCCAGCTGTAAACATAGACCATTCAATGCTGTTGCATTTCAGATGCTATTTTTGTGGTGTATTTTTAATCTGTTTGGCACTTCTGTGGTGATAGAGAGTCCATGAACAGTTAGCTGAGGGATTCTAGAATAGCTTGGTGTAATTATAGGCACTTGTCTATTAATAACAAACAAATTAATAGTGTGCCTGTGTACTTCCTTGCCATTGCCCTGCACGTCATTGACAAATGAGTGACAACAGTGATCATTGCTGGTTTTTTAAAACATTCTTTAGGTGCTTCAGAGGTCTCCAAATAATCTCTCCATGCCCATCCCACCCACTGTGTGTGGTGCCCACCAGGGACAGCACAGCTGGAGGACTTGGCATGTTTACAGCACCTGCCCAACATCAGGCACCTGCTCTGTGGGATCTGGGCAGAATAGCTGAGATTTCCTGAGGCACATCTGCCTTATACTGAAACAGGCTTCTTCAGCTTACAGGGGCTGCAATAACCCCCTCCCAGACAGGAATCCCAAGCAGGATTTGAGCTGAGGTGGCCAATATCACCATGGCCAAGAGCAGACCAGAACCATTTCTCTTCAAATCTTCACGTATTAATTACACAGTCCCCAGAGTTTGATTATACCAACAGCAGCATGAAGGTTTATTTTTAGATTAAGATTTTGGAAGTGTAACACAATTACACCTGAAAGTTTAGTAAAATGAATTATATGGAGTAAGAAGAGACCCACTAATATGTGGGTCTGCAGGAATTGCTGTTCACTGAGGAAACTCGGAAATCTGTGCCTTGCAAACAGCTTGCATAAAATTGCCTAATTTTACAACTGCAAAATGAGCAAAAGAGCCCTTTTCTTACTATTCCATGTCTGTTTGACCTCTGAAATTTTGTTTCTCATCTTTTATTTTAACTTTTAAGAACTCATAAATTAATTCTTTATAAGAGATTTAATTTATTAGTCTTAACACAGTTTCTGGGTAAATCTGGTAAATCATAAATATACTGAATAGCTCTAAATGTCTGGCTCTGTTAGAAATCCTTCAACAGAAGGGTTGTACATATTAAAAGAGAGAAATCCCAAAGCACTATGGAGAATAGCAAGGTATGACCAAAGGGAAGGGAAAGGAAATGGGGCTGGGCTGCATTGTCAGGAGACCGAATATTTTATCATATTGTCACTGTGAGTGTTACAGCTGAGTCAGGTGCACCTAAATGCAACAAAATGCAGTGCCCAGTGTTTCCTGAGCACAGGGCAGCTGTGTGGCTATGGCTGCAAAGGCTCCCTGTCAGGCTGAGGCTGCTCTGCATTCCGTGGGTGTCACCTCGTGGGGCATCCCCAGCCCTCCCACCAGCAGGGCAGTAGCAGAACTACCCTAACAAAGATAAAATTCTGTGTGATCTTACTGCCCCCTGCTACATGCATGTGTAATCCTGACCTCTGCACACAGGGCCTGCACTGATCTGTTCCTAAACCAGGCAAAGTGGTAGCTCAGCAGCTCTTTCAGTTCCCACTTAGTTCAAAATTTACTTGGAGCCATAAATGGCCTCTATCAAAGCTGACTAGTTCTTCCTAACAGCAAAATCTTCATGTGGTCAAAAGCCACAAAACTCAGAGACAAGAAAAGGAAGAACTTCACTGGGAATTTCGTAGGTAAAAGATGAAATTGCTTGTCTGTGATCCTGAAACTTTCTTATAGGATAAAACTCAGCTGGGCTACAGAAGCAGATTCCTGGGCAGCAGCAGCCATTTCCAGGCTTCTCCATGGAGCTGAGAACAAGGAAGGTTCAGCAGCTGCTGGTGGCCAGGAGTGCCACTCCAGGGCTGGAGCTGCACTGCAGTGGCTGCCAGCAGTGGCAGAGACCCAGCTGATCACTGGTGTCCTCAATTGATTCTTCTCTAATATTCTGGCAAGGAGCAAGCTTATTGCAAATCTGATTTATTTTTATTTTGAATTCATTGGCAAAGTTCTGCATTAGAGAGGGAGCTTTTAAAATACTCTGAATCAGATGATACCTGGAGAGCTGACCCCAAATTCCAGGGGCTCCTGGCCAGGAATGCACCATGTATTTAACTCCCACTGGAGTCAGCAGCAAATTTTGCTGCCTGTTAACCTAATTTGGAGTCATAATGAAAAAAAGGATGAGCTGTATTTATCACTGACATTTTTGTTTTTACAGAGAAAATAATTGAAATATGACTAAATAGAAAATGTGATTTTGGTTGCCAGTTCCTGGGGTCCTCTTTTTGCTGGCCAGCCTGATGCTTGTTTAGTTTCTGTCTGATCCATCGGTTGTGCTGCATCCCAAGCTGGCTCCATTAGGCATTTACCAGGCAATGTCATTCCTTCCATTAACTTTCCCTTCTGTCTTGGATTAAATGTAAACATCAGTCCTTGTCTTCATTACCAAGCAAAGCCAGCATTTCCCTTGTTATTCTGTTGACAGTGCTCAATTATTTACATATTTCCCCATCTTGATTACTTTTGTTTATTTAGAGGGTACAATTTTAATTCCACTATGCCAAGTCTCAGCTCTCTCTCTGTGATTATATTTCCAGGTGCAGGTGCACTATTTTCTCTGGTCTATGCAACTCAGTGGGAATTTTTTTTTGTCTTAGGGAAACTAAAAAATATAGGCTAAAATGAAGCATGATCTCAAAGCTCCTGGGGATTGCGATTATAGCCTGGTTTTTTGAGGTTTTTGGGTCATGGATCACTATTAGTATCAAGCTTCTGGTTTGAGTGCAATTACATGCCCTTAGTATTTCAAAAATAAAACCAAAATCTAGAAAGAGTGATTGCTATAAAGCAAGTTCTTCACTTTCGTATTGCCACCATATTTTCCAGAAGAGAACTCTGATTCTCTAGGATTTTAGGAACAGTTTTAAAATTTGTTCATTCTTTACATTCATAACTATTACTGTTAACATTATACTGATTCAAATCTCCATCTGCCTCTGAGACTGTCCCAAGAGCTCCCTCCTGCCTTGTTGCACATGTTAATATCATGTCTAATCTTCAGGAGAAATGCAGATACTTGAGAGAAGCAGCTGATACCTCTTAACTTGATGGAGCAATTAAAACTCAAGCACTTCCTTGGAAGATCAAAACAAAGTGTTTTGATCACAACTTTTCTTTACCATTCCATTCGCTTTTATGGTAATTTTGAAAGAAGGGGCTTGTTCTTAAAAATTGTTTGTGCAGGTTGTTTTTTATGATGGGCAGTTTGCTTGGAAAATTCAAAGCAAAGTTGTATTATTCCCATGGAGACTATTTCAACTCTGTTGAACACAGTACATGGTAGTGCTTTGGGGCAAATCTTCTTGCCTGGCTGGATTTGGAGCAAAGCAGAGTCAGGGAGCGTGGAGGGGACACAACCTCCCAGCAGGGAAACAGCAGCCCATTGGCTGCAGCAGGGCCGTTGCCCCAGCCCAGAACCGAAGCCCCAGGAGCTGTTTGCTCCTGAGCACGTGGGAAAACAGGTGGCAGATTTCCAGGAGGCTGGTGACTGTGCTGTCTTTCCCGGGAAGCTGAGTGAGGAAGTGTTGAAGGCTTAAAATCTCACCTGGTAAAGCGAGGCAGGAATATGCACCAAGTCCTTAATTGCCATTAGTCTGACTAACAACATGAGTGAGCTCACTATCAGGTAAATGATAGGGATGAACAGGTAGGAAGAAATGTTTTAAGCTTTTTTTTTTTTCTCTGCACTCCTTGGCATGAAACATGGTTAATTTTCTGCATTTTGTGTTCTGTGTAAACTAGAAGCTGGGGAGCTCCCTGGTGTTAATGCTTGACTCCTCCTGGCTTCTCAGATGCTGGTGTAAGCTCTGCTGTTATGCCCAATGCCAATTGTATTGATTATGGGCTGTTTAAAAGCTAATTTGGTAATTAAAGTTGTCTTCCTTCCATGTCATTTTTGTGTGCAAACAGCTTGTGAATATGGAGGAGGAAGTGCCTGGCTATTCACTGGAATGCACTGCTGCCTCAGCACATGGAAATTGCTACTTGTCAAACAGGAGTTTGAGTCCTTTTATTTTCACGTGTAAGATGCATTGTGGATCCTGATGCACATCTTCTGTCTTTAGTTACCTCAGCATTTTCAATAAAAATGTATCCTAGCTGTCTCTGCATTCCTTAAAGATAATTACTTATTAGCAGGAAAAAATAAATCCAGGTATTAACTGAGCCCTGTTCTTCTGAAAGCAAATCCTGTTTTGTGTCATATAAACAGCCTTGGAACATGTTCTGCTTCTGCCCCCTTTGCTCAGTGAATCACCTCGTGTGTGTAGATGGTTCTGCTCACACAGCTCAGCCAAGCCCTGACAGGAGGAAGAGGAGTGGAGTTGAGTGTTGATGATTTCTGGATGGGAAAGGATGGAACAGCCAAACTTGCTGCCTTTCAACTAATCACAGAAATACACAAACCAATCATACCACTTATAAATCATTGTAAATGTGTGTTTAGGTTTCTGCCTTTCTAGTGAGCTGTGAAGGGCTCATTTGGTATTCATGCATTGTGTTATTGTGGCTGGGGCACCACAGGCCATGCAAAGCAACCATTCCCAAATGCAGGTGGCATTAGGTGTTGGAAATCCAAGGAATGAGACTCCAGGTTAAGTATTGCTTGGATGAAAGGTCCCCGTCCCAGGGCTCTGAGCATGTCTTGAATGAGAGTGTATTTGATTGCCAAAATTAATCATAGGTATTGTTAATTTCTATAACTAATGGATACAGTAACCATCTTGTTCTGCCAACTTCAAAATAAAGTTAGCAGAAGTAAAAAAAGATCCTTTCGTTACTAAAGTACAATGTTGTGGTTTACAGAAAAATTCAAATATCTGTGCAGATGTTGATGAAGAAAATCTTCCTGCGGGTATGGAAACTGAATTATAGCATGTGAATGTTCAAGTCAGGATAATTTGAATTGTAACAAATGGAAGGACCATTATGTGTCATTATTTCACAGCCAGAAGAGATCAAATACTTCATGAGTATTGTGTTCTGCTGCAGAAGTGTGTGTGTGCAAGTAGAAGGAGCTGTACATTAACCAAATGGTTGGGCAGAGTATTAAAATTAATGCTTTCCATTTCTTGAAATTTCATTTCAGATCTAATCTTGATGGGAAATGATTATTCAGTTTTTAACCTGACAACTTTGCTTTAACAGTGTCTTCAGGATTTTCATTGTCAAAGTGTACTATAGAGGGATTATTTTTCCCTTTTCTTTCTATCTCTTCTGTTAATAACTGACTGTTTAAACATCCCAACTCAGCCATTTTCATCAATAAATGGAGATTACAGTTTCTCATTAATAATTATATTTCATTTCTACAAAATTGGGAGTGGTGGCAGGAATGTGTCTCCGATTATTTTTACACTTCAACAGCTGGAAACAAGGATTTTGCCCAGTTGACTGCAAAGCATGAGTTGCTACATTGTGTGAAATGATTTTATGAATTCAGAATTTCAGTTCATAATGCCACTAAACAGGTGTTTCAGCTGATTTTATGTTGTATTGGCAAGTCAGAATTAAAACTCAATTGTCTAATAAGCATCTCTTAAGACAGGCTGGGCATTGTTTAGTCCTGCCTTTCTGAGGAGGCTCCTGCCTGAGTCCAGTTACTACATTAAACACTGGGGTTATAACCAGCAATTACATTATTATAACGACTAACAAAGAATTAATAACACAAGAAGCTGACAAAAGTCACCAAATTTATCTGCCAGCGAATGCCTTTTTTCATGATGTGTGTTTAGCACAACTCAAGCAGCACTAGAATTATCAGTGTCTCCAGAGATGCATTTACATGTGAGATGGATCTACAGACACGTGAAATAGCTGACCCTGAGCTTTGTTACACTCCCAAGATCTGCTGATGACTTCTGCTCTCTGGCTGATACAAAAGTATATCCAGTTGCAGGCATGTTTCACTGTTTGTATAGGAACACCTCTCTAATTTTATCTGGGAAGTAGGCAATGAGATGGGAAATAAATTCCTTCATGTAAACGTTCACATCAGCCAGGAGAATACTGCAGTTCCATCTGCTGAGTATGTAAAGAAAACCCCACAAAATGCAGTTTACATTTGGATACAGGGAGAGCAATAAATCAAAGGTATGAATAAACCAGCAGCTGATGAAAAGGACCGGTTATTTTAAGCTATTTTCTATAGATGCACCTCAGGCAGAACTTGACACCAAGACAAAATCAATGAAACTGAATCCTTTGCCAAACAAACGCTGGGCAGATCAATCAGGAATGCTTGAAAGCTAAACAATGGCCTGGTGGGAAGGAGGAATTGATTGCCTCAGCAGGCTGCTTTTTTTCTTCAGAATGGGACTAGGAGAGAATGTAGAAAAGAACCTGAGCCTTTAATACGGGGACATTCCAGTGCTGAGCAGTGCAGTGCCTGGCAAGCATCTGTCTCTGCCACACTCGGCCCAGAAAATGAAACGCTGTTTCATTGCAGTGGCTCAGAAGGCAAAAGAAGAATGTATTAAAACCAGACGGGTGTAGCTGGGATGGGTGTAGGTTAAAGAGTCAGTGCTGACTGCAGAGACTGCGGCTGGCAGAGCTACTCCTGCTTTAGATCTACATATTTGAAGTGTGTATTTTAATCTGAGTAAATCAGTGAGCTGTAGGTGAACTCAGCCCCTGACGAGTCTGGGGGCTGTTCCTGCTGGATGGGCAAAGGAGAGGGTTTGTGAACACTGCCCGGAGCTGTGGCTTATTCCTCCCTCCTCCACCCCAAACACAGCAAGGCAAAAATAGATTTATCTCAATTTCATCTTTGTGTGCATTTGCCAGAAATACTGACAGGATCATTTTAAGGTCTCCACACCTCTGCCCAAAGGTTTGTGGAATATCTGACCCATTGAACTGTCACGTCATTTAAAAAGGTGTCTTGTTTGGTGCCAGAGACTTTATAGGTATCATTTGACCTCAGGGCCAGAACTAAATTATTAAACCTAGTAACAGAAGAGATGGGAGATGAATCTTTTCCTGCTGCTTGATTACCACGTGTTTTGAGGGTGGTTGGTCCTTTTGGTAAAAAAGCTTGAACTGAAACATGAGTGAGATGGCTGATTGTCTCATCAGGCTTTGGAAAAGGGCAGATGGAAAGGGGCCAAAAGATATATAACTTTAAATTTGTTACTCTTTTGTAATACTTTAAACTTTTTTTCCCATAGAACATCTGGTGTGTGGAAGTTGATGAATTCGATTTCAGCTTCAGTTTCCTTTTTCTTGCTGGATTCATGAAGAGCTAATTCCTCAGCTATACATTGATTTCTGCAAACCTACATAACATAATGATTTGTCTTGGAGTTTGGACTGTCATTATAAAAATTAGCTAAGACATTGAAGACAAATTACCTCTAATTTAGTTATTAGATATCTCTTGTTCTGGAGCAGCATCATTTAAATTAGCAGAGTGACTTGCAGTGTCTGTCCTTTGCTCCCAGACATTGGTGTTGATGTAATTACCCCAAATGACCTGGTTACCTCAGCCTTGCCTGGCAGGGCAGACTGGGATTGATCCATAACTCTTCATTTTAGGGGAATTCCTCTTGCCCCTTTTGCCCTGTTTCCTTTGCATGGCATTGCTCCCCATGGGCTGGCACTAATGTCGTTTTGAGGACGTGCCAGCAGGAGGAGCTTGTGGATTAAAATGTGCTTTCAATAAAGCAATCAGCAAATTATAGTAATTGCAAGTAAGTCCGTGCTCTCCTCTGCAGTGTAAACTACCTGTACATCTGTCTGTCTGCTCATGAAGTTAAAGCTCTACCAGCAGTGGCCATCACGCTGGTGAATTAACCTAGTTTAGACTGAGCAAAGCCCAATCAGGAGAAAACCCTAATTGGATTCCATTGTAAATTTGATATTTAGATTGTTTTATGTTTACATGTTCTGATAAATACCTTAACACAAAATCACAACTGTCTGAAGCCAATTTCCCATGCTCTGTTTTACAAGCATTAAGAGTATCCACCCTGCATTGCTCAATTTTATAAATAGTATAAAAATTATGAGTAATAATATTCGTATTACTAAAAGAAATCCATGCTAATGAGCACAGCTGAAATTGGATTCACATGATCAGAATTCTCTACAGCAACTTAGACAGCATTGCTGAGTTTCAAAATAAGAAATCATAGGACCATGGTTGCAAGTCCAATTATCCTTGGCTATGAAGAATTAATAACACATGCTAAATTAATTTTTAGACTTTTAGTGACAAGAAAAATAAGGAATTAAAGGCCTGACTTGTTAATTTGGTTTTTGAAGAAGAAGAGGGTGTATATCACAGGTATTGTAGGCATTTTTTTACATGAAGGGCTTCTTAGTTACCTTGGAAGACTAAATACTGTAAGAGGAGTGTGGTGAATCTCGATGTGGGAAAATTCTTTATTATTTTAGCTAAGACTGTTTTAGGGTTTTCTGCTTAGACATGTAGACAAGTTAAATACACTGCCATTAAAGAGACCTATCACTTTCATTTTTCTGTTAATGTTTCATATCTGAATTGAACATAATTTTTCCGTGGTGGTTTTTTCCTCTTATTTCTGTGGGAAGAGCCAGTGTGTGTGCACTGTGGTTACAAAGCTAATGGTTCCCAGCGAGACAGCTGCCCTTTCTGGCAGAAGTGCTCTGCTCCCTGCAAGTGAATTTTCCACTCAGTCCCAGGACTTGTTAGAGGCTTTTGCTTTGGTAACACCTCTCATGTGGTGCTCAAAATGCCTCAGTGGAGCTTGAGTGTGCCTGTGGCTTTGGCAGGGCTGTCTGACCTGTGTGTGAGGAAGGTCACCCTGCAGGGAAAAGGGAACTACACAGAGAAAGGAAGTGTTTTAAACTGTATCTGTATTTGTTTAATATGTCCAGAACTGTAGAAGAGCAATTCCTCCCTTATGGACTTACTGCATTCTCAAGATAGGTATTATAAGGCTGGGGTTTTTAACTTGTGAAAATAAGCTTGGCTTTGTATGCTGTGTAATTTCATTGCCTAGCTGAGTTGCTAAATGCAAACCAGTTTTTATTTATTGATCTGTATGTAAGCAGTTTAATTAAAAACCATGTGGAGTCCTCTGAAAGAATGGCAAAAGTACAATGCTATCCCTTTATACTGTAGTTTTCCGAGGAGTCTATAGCCTGACTATCACCAGGGTAAGCTGCTTTTTTCTGTTACTGCTTGTTTTTGGACTTAATGTTCTTCCTCTCTGAGTCTTTGCCAAAAGGCTCATTCATGTAAGGCTCTAGTCTGTTGTGGGTCAGAAGAAACAGAAGAATTCCCAACAGGGATGTATTACTAATGTACCTCATCATGTAATGATACATCCATCCATAATTAGAGGATTGTTAATTGAGCATCATCCAAGCTCTTGTCTATTCTGCTTGTACTTTTCTCACTTCGAATGCTTTTCCCGCCATTTCTGAACTGCAGCCCATAGAGATCTGCTTGTATCCTGTGACTCGCAATTTCCCATAATGTATTGAAAGTTCTCCTAGTTCTCATGTCGGAAAGAGCCCATTCTGTAATTCCCACTCCAGACAGCAGTAGAAGGAATGCAATTCCGTGGTGTTGGAGCTGTGTGCTGTTCTCTGCAGTCATGTGCCAGGCTCTCATAACATCTGCTTTCTTCATGTTTGAAACAACCACGCGGTGATTTACACGGAGCACAAATGAGCTCCTCCTGTCTTTCTCTCTTGTCTCCCCAGTGACATTCCCCCCTCTGGAGAGCCGGTGGGCAGGGGCGGCCGCCCGAGGGTCACCCCACGCTTCCCCAGACTGGCGCGTGGCCATGCGCGGGACACGCGGACTGTGGAGCCGCAGAGCGGGGACCTGTGACCGACCTTACTGGGACCTGTGACCGGCCCTGCTGGACCTGTGACCGACCTTACTGGGACCTGTGACCGGCCTTACTGGAACCTGTGACCTGCCCCGCTGGGACCTGTGACTGACCCTATGGGGAGCTGTGACCTGCACTGCGGGGACCTGTGACTGGCCCTGTGGGGACCTGTGACTGGCACTGCCCGGATCTGTGACTGGCACTGCTGGACCTGTGACCGGCCCTGCCCGGACCTGTGACTGGCACTGCTGGGGCACCGGGGCTGGGACTTGTGCTTCGAGGCCTCCCTGGCCTGCAGTTGTGATTTAAGCTCCTGAAGAGACTACAGCTGCATCAACTCAAATCCTGAAAAGAGACATTCATTACCAAGGGTCACATCCTGATTAACTACTTGGAAGGCAGTAATCACTTTCTCAAAAGAATACGAGGGCTCTTCAGCAGAGCTCTGCAAACTGCTCGGCATTGCCTTTGTTTTGTAAAGCTGCACTGCACATATTCTCCTTTGTTCCTCTGAAGTCCTTCTGTTAAAATGAATTCCTTGTTTGTATTATGTTCTCTCCCTTTTTACATGTACATTTTTCTGTTCCAGAGAGACATGGGTATCATGTCAGGATAATTCTTTTCCTTAGAAGAACGGTTACAATTATCACTACTTAATATGTCAGAAAGGTGTGCTTAAAAGAACCTCACTAATTTATTACCTTTGTAAATAGACTGGGTTGTATTGTTGTTTTTTTTTAATTGTAAACATCTGACACACAAAGGTTTTTAAAAACTTGACAATGTAGATGATGAGAAAAACATTACAGGTGGAAAAATAGCTTTTTGTACATTTCTAGGTAGATATTCTCAATAGCTTTCATTTGTGGGAAGTATTCTTTAAAATCAGAGAATGTAATAATTTTTTAGTAAAATTTCAGTCCTGCTGGAAGGCAGGTGCAATATTATTCATTTCTACAAACCACTGCAAGGATACACAAAATGAGTGTGCTACAAAATAGCGCTTTCAAGTCTTGGGTTCTATTTTGTTACTCATCTGTTGCTGTTGTTACAGAACAGTCCATCATGAATCTGATTTTGTAAAACCCTTCACGTGGCGATACTTAAAAAATGCCTGTAATGAAAGTGCCTGTTACCCATCACCTCTTATTGAAAAGTAATTTGTAATGCTACTACTGTTAGAGTGACTAAAATATTGACAAGAATTATTACAAGTGATGGAAGTCCTGCCATGGATTAACTGGAATCCAGTTCAGTATCCATTAGCTGCACTGCCGTAGGCAGTTCATTATGGTTTAGCTATCTTCTTCTCTTCATTAACTTTAAGCAGTATATGTTCACATTTTCTATTAATTGTATTCTGGTTTTCCTTTGTGTGAGAACATCTTCCTTCTCAGAAGTTTTTTTGGATAATGTTACTTAAATTGATGTATCTTGTCAATTTATTACCCATTCATTATATTAAATTCTCACATCAGTGGATACTGAAATCTTATATCAGTCTCCAGAAAAAAACCAAGCTGATGATTAATAACAGATTTTTTACCTGCTTTACTGAAGTTCTAGCAAACTGGAACTTGTGTTCTGTGCCCATTTGTGTTGTTCAGGCAGGTGGGTGGTCCAGTCATTTTCAGTGGCCCTTCTTGAGTGAGTAGAGATCGTTGCACACCGTGAGCAGCGTCGGTGCGGGGCTCCCCTCACTGCCAGCTGTGGCTTTCAGATTGCACTGAACAGCAGAACGGGGCAGGGAGGAGTGGAATTCACTCCTCGGGTCAGAAATTCCAGTAGGTGAAACACCACCAAGTGAAATCAGGACACAGAAATGAAACAGTATTTTTCAGCCAGTAAGAGTTCTCAGTTACAAAATAAACAGATAAATAGGAAAGCCCAAAGGGCAGCCTGGGAGCCAGTGGGTTTGTTTGCATTAACACAGGAATTACTGCTTGTTCTGTGTAACTTACAGCGGGACACTTATTTAAGGAGAAAGGAAAGTGAGTACCTTGTCAGTTAAGCACCTTCTCCAAACTCTTTGATGCACTGCTGATGGTTTAGTTTGTCCTTGTTGGAAAGAAAAGTAGCTATAATGATGGTCCCACTTTGAAACACCTCTAATTCATTTTTCAGCAAGTTGGTTAATAGAAATATGTCACACATCTATTAGCACTGAATTGCAAGTAAAGCGGAAAGCAAACACTCTGTGGAAACCTATGTGATGTATCTGTCACATAAAGCTGTTTTCATTTCCAGGAAATAATCCACAGATTCAGGTACAGAAACTTGCAAATTATAAGAAATCTCATTTAGCACAGACTGAGTTCTTTTTTAGTTGTTTAAAAGGAATTGTTTGTATCTGCACCTGACTCTTAAAATTATTTCATCCCTGATTGTCTTACTTCTTGTAATTTTTAATGTATGTATGTAGATCACATAAAAATACTAAACTCGTTTATCGTGCACAAATTGCTTTGTTAACTTCAGCTGAATTGTGTGTCAGCTCCTGAGATTACAGTGTGCAAACAATGTTCACTTGGTGATACAAGAGACCGGAATGGGGGCGTCACTAATCCACTTAAAAGCTCAGCTGTGGTTTCTCTGAAATCCCAGAAAGTAATCAAATGAAAGCCTTTCTTCTCAAGGTGGCTCTCCCACCCATGGCCCTGGTTATTCTGAAGATCAGGGAGGACCTGTATGACTGCAGGGGGATTCCTTGGGACAGGAATGCCCACATTTTAAGCACCTCAAGACTTTCTGAAATGCCCTTAGGGAGAATCACGTGTATCTGTTGCAAATCTCACCTCTGATAATTAACTAACATGAGCAAAATTTGCTGGAGAAGGTTGACCAGCTGGTGTTAAGGATCCCAAGTAGTTCTGTTATTCTATTAAATAGCTTTAAGTGTAACAATTACTCTATCAATGGAATGATTTGATCAGTTTGTCCTGTGTCACCTAATTCCATGCACATGGTTACAATTTTTGTGCAGTTCTACCTTCCTTTGCACTGACTCCAAGCTCCCAAAGCCCTGGATGTGCTCAGTGAGGTGATGGGTTCCCCATTCCTGTGATCCCAGACAGGGCCCTTGGGCTGGGCCTGGAGCTGTTCCTGCAAGCCCTGGGCTATGTCGTGGGATGGGGCAGTGCAGTGGAATCTGTGCTATCATTTGCATTTCATTCCTGCTTCATCTTTACATGTGTTGGGTCTCCAGGGCTTCTCATCAGTGACTATTCAAAATGAACTATAAAAAAGCAGCACAACTTTCACTGTGACGCTGCTGTCCAATCCCATGGAAAATGAACATTTTCCTAAGAAACACAGGGCAGGCAAAGGTGTGTCTACCAGGATTTATCACAGACTGACTGTGGTTTTTCAGAATCTCATTTACTTGGAGATTCTGTCATTCATTATAGCATTGTGTCAACTTGGCTTTTGCAAATTAAATCAAAGTTCTCAATAATAACAATAAATTTCCAAGGTTTATATGAGGCAGGATATTGACATAGTTATAAAGGCTTAAATTGATATGTCCATTAAGTCACATATTCTTGGGAAGATAATAATTTCAAAACCAGTCTTTTTCATGGAATATATTGTTGATGTGATAGTTGTAATCAAATTATACTACCTTGCAGAATCTACTGTGAGTCAGAAACTATTGAGATTGGATTAATACAAGTCTTTAGAGAAAGAACATAATGGTATTAAAGCTTACTGGCTCAAAATTGTGACCTATTACTAAGGTGCTTTTTATTTTTTTTGTTACAAAGTCATGTTTTATTGTACAGAACAATATCTGCATGGTAGCTGTCAAATTAATTAATAAGAACCTACTAACAAATGGGGCTGACTGACTCAGAGAAGCCAGCTAATAATAAATGAGACCCCAATGAACTAATGATGCTTATGTCAGGATGTATTAATGGTTTAACAACATGAGATTGTTGCCAGAATCAGTTTTTAGTGCTTTCAGATATGGATGTCATTCTTTTCCCCTCAAAGAAGGCAGAGATCTCAGTTCTGCTCTAAGTGTCCTGCTGTTTCAAAGGTTCAACCTCCCCCCTACTCCAAAACATTTTTCATCTCATGCCTTGGAATTCTGAGCACAGAGAATATATACCTGTGGATAGAAATACAGTACCTGCTTGAAATTGCAATGAGAAACCTGTGGAAAGAAAGGGAAATATTCCTTGCCCAAATCCTGCTGCTACACTCCCTGGCAGAGGCTGGAACAGCTCTGGGCTCTTCAGCTGGAACTCTGGGATAACTGGGAAGAAACCTGTTGAACACCTTCTCCTTGGGAACAATAATAATACTTCTGTATTGGACCTTGAGTCACTTCTGGAAAAGTGATTTAACAACTCAAGAAAGTAAAGAATTTGTCTCCTGCAGTTTCTGTAGGTCAGGGTGTTCCAGTGAGCACCACATGGAATATTCCCTTGATGATTATTTTGTAATTTCAGTAGTTTCTTAGCATTTTGTATTCAAAGCAACACTTCACTATATGAAAGTATCTGTATGAAATATAGAGTATGTTAAAAACTCTCAGCTAACCTGCTTTGTGTCTCACATATTGAATGGCAGATAAAACTCTTGTCCTGCACAGAGGTCTGACACTCTACATTGCATTTCTTTCTTACTCTGCACTGACTGTGCTTCTGTGCTCCAGGTATAGACAACTAAGATTATATATACAATTTATTTTAAAAACATAATCAGAGCATACTTCTAATTAATAATACCAGCTTAGCTTTTGGTTCAAAATGGCATGAATTTATACTAGAGAACAGCACTTAAATGTTTAGAGAGGAATGAATTTTCCAGATTTACAAATTGCTGCAAATATCTGGACTTTAAAACCCCCCAACATTGTTTTTTATTGCATCAAAATGAGTTTATTGCACTTCCACATAGGGGAATGACTTCCTCTCACAAGATTGCAGAAATTATCTCCATGCCATTGCAGTAGTTAAACTGTGATAAGAGGTTTTCTTGTTAATAATTTAAGACACTAAAAATTATCAAGCTGTAAATGTGGTTGAAAAGACAGTTCTGAAAGGCTGTGCTTTCCTTCTTACCTAACCCTGAGATAAATGTCTTGTGTGTGGGACCAGACCTGTTGGCAACTGAAGGAGCTGCATTTCCCTTTTCACGTGGGGAGGGAGGAATCTTTTTTTTCCTGTTAAGCTGTAGAAAAGATAGTATTAATTCTTAAGCATATACATGTACAGTATTCACATAAGTATTAATAAACAGTAATACTATTTTAACTTGTTATGCTAATGTTTACATTATAGAATTTTTAAGCAAATGTGTATATATAAAATTTTTTAAATACCTGTTTTGGTTTTTTTGTTAATATCCTGTGGTAATTTTATTGTAATCTGATTAAAATATACTACTTTATCAAGAAGAAAATAAAAAATAACATAATTTCTTGTTTGAAGTAGAGCGTGTTTACACTTTCTTTCCTCTATTCAGCTCTTTTGTATTTGCTTCTTTGATTTGTGTTCATTTTTTCAATGTGTTTCTAGACCTCAAATGTAATGGCTTGGCATTTCTATACTGGCCTATACTGATTTTCTTTTAGGAAAAGACCTGTGCAGCATTTACTGCCTTTTTTTTTTTTAACCCCACAGAAATTTTAAGGAAATAAGGAAAAAATCATTGTACAAACGATCTGTCAGAAGAACAAGCAAAGATATTTTTAAGACAATGTTTAAAGTAAGATTTTTGCTACTGCACTTCAGTCTTTGTGAATGACCTTTGAAGTATTGTGAGTGAACTCACTGTATTCCCCAAATTAAAACAGATACCTGACATTTTGATATATTGCAAGTCAGGCTGGATTTTGTTCTAGAAAATCATTGTGCAAACTCTGGCATGTGTGTGTTTGTCATGGTTATTTTCTGAACTTTTCTTGCCATTTTTTTAAACTGCATTGTAGCAGCAGGTTTTTAGTTGATGAGGTTTCTGAGTACCACAATGATAACTTACTTTTTATTGCCAGTTGAACAATATTCAAGCCATTTGCAACATCTCTTGATGTCCCAGTTTTTAAAATTGCTCAGCAAGTGCACACACCTTACTCAGTGCACTGCATTTATCATTTTAAGTATGTCTTTATTTGAAAAGTGATCTTATATCCCTACTCAGATGCAGCTTAGAATTGTTTCACCCGTGTAGGCCCCTCATTAATTGCCCCTTTAGATCTTCCTGCTGTGTGAACTGTTGTGCTGTGGCTGAGCCTCTGCCCTTGGGGCTCTCTGTTCCCAGTGCCAGGCCTGCAGTGCTGCTGCTTGGCCATTCCCTGGGAAGCTTCACAGACTCTCTGAGCACTTGGATGTTGGCTCTTTACACCTTCTTGTGTTGAGCCTGTGCTTTTTTGGAATCTCTGCTGGATCCCTAAAACCTGCCCTTCCACAGTTTTCTAGAATTCCTGTGTTTGGCAAAATCATCCTTGCACAGTGTTTCAGCTCTGGCTTTAATTGCTTCATCCTCCTATTATGAATATTTTCATAATTGATTTTACTCCTGGTGCTACGTGTTGTTCAGAAACAGCTGAGGGGCACAAAGGGTTTACTTTACTCAGTGTGAGTTCCATGTCATCAGCTTTGCCTGACATAAGCCTCTTTTTGATGATTCCAACTAACATCTGCCAGAGCTGTCAAACACAAGGCTTTTCCTTGGGAATTATTGTTACTTTAAACTAGATTTCACATTGATATTCTGTAGCTTCACTCTATGAAAAATATTTACAGGTTAAGCAAATGTAGCAAGCAAAGATTTAATCAGGTTAATAATAACATTTAAATACCTGGGGTTTATAATTATTTTGCTTTTTCTTCACTTTATTCCCTGTTTTTTCCAAGTGTTAATTCATCCATGAATTCAGTCATTTGCACGTGTCAATTTCAGCAACAGTTTCTAGGAGGAAATTAAATTATGATCATTAACATTCCCAATTTTGTACAGAATCACCAGGTTGTTTAGGTTGGAAAAGCCCTCTCAGATCATCGCGTCCAACAGTCACCCCAGCACTGCCAAGTACCCCACTAACCCATATCCACAAATTCCACATCTTTTAACTCCCTCCAGGGGTTGGGAGCTCTGCCCCTTCCTTGCCCAGCCTGTTCCAGTGCCTGACAACCCTTCTTGGGAAGCAAATTTCCCTAAATCCAACTTAACCTTGCCCTGGTGTTGCTCCTGTCCTGTTGCTGTTACTGGTGAGACCAACACTCACTTGGCTGCACCTCCTGCCAGGGAGGAGAGAGGGAGAAGGTCCCCCCTGAGCCTCCCCCAGGCCAAACCCCCCAGCTCCCTCAGCTGCTCCTCACAGGAGCCCCAGACCCTTCCCCAGCCCCACTGCCCTTCTCTGGACCTGCTCCAGCCCCTCAATGTCCTTCCTGAGCTGAGGGGCCCAGAACTGGACACGTCGCTCGAGGTGTGGCCTCAGCAGTGCCCCACACAGGGGGACAATCCCTGCCCTGGTCCTGCTGTCCACACTGTTCCTAAGAAAACTTTCAGCCATGGAGATCCCCAGGTGCCTTCCAGAGTGGGAATGTGGGCTTACAGAAAAGTAGGAAATTAAATACCATTTAATATAGTTAAGAAACGTTCTAGCTACAAATCAAAGCAGATTACTCCTTAGACATCTGTCAATGGAAATATGTATCTTCATTGAGGTCTATTTCTTAATTACCAGTCTAAATTAAAAGATAATGTCCTTTATGCAGTGCTATTTGAGCTGCTGAGCGGTTTGAAGGATCTGCTTTTGAGATCTGAGCTTTAGATACACAACTAATACTTTGTAGCACACAACTGAGCTCTGTGCTCAGACTGATCTTGGAGCAGCTCAAACTCTCAGTAGGCTTTTGTTTAATACAGGGATGGAACACACGGTTCTTTGTGCATCCAAAATGATACATATGGCTTCAAGCAGTTAATAAGATGAGAGGCATTTTGCAGTGATGCTTTAATTTCAAACAATATATTAGATATAATTGGCATTTTTGGAAACCATCTGGCTGGTATTTTTTAAAGGTGGAAAAAAAAAGTGTGAATTGGCAGAAAAGATACATCAGTACCTCTGAGCAGTTCTACTGTATCGGAAAATAGAGGGTAATTGGATACTAGAAAAAGGAAAATAAAGGAAAGCACATGTTCTGACCCAGCAAGAAGCAACAGAAAAAGTGAGTGAGGAATTCAATGTAGGAATACATTAAGAAAATGTTTAAAATTGTACTACATCAAAATGCCACCATATGTTCCATGAGGAGATACAACAAAGTGGGTAATGTATCTGTTCTGGAGCCTGTCAAGCCACAGCCCCCTTTGGTTATGTCAGTAATTAACAAATAACATCTGCTCTCAACTGCAGCACTTAATCAGCCCGGGCAGGTTCTCCTCCCTCACGGCAGAGGAAGGCTGTGGCATTCTGCTCTTCCTGAGGGACTGGAAATGTCTCTGACCACACTGCTGCACGCAGAGCTCCTGCTGAGGGGTAACTGAGGGGCAATCTGGGTGTGCAAACAGCGGAGCACGGCGAGCCTGGCACTGCCAGCGCAGACCGAGGGCTCTGCCCACCTGGGATGGTCCTGCTGCCAGACCTGCCCCGTGGCCTCAGTGCCCTGCTGAGTTTGCACATCCACCTGCAGCCTTTCCTCACATCACAGAGGATAATGATGGCCCTCTGCCTTGTCTAGAGATGCGCAACAGGTCTGCTCTTGTTTTGCAGGTAACAGGGATGTGAAAATGTGCTATGTTGGACCTTGTTAATTGACTCCTCAGTTACAGAGAAACTGTCAAAGACAATACACCTTGAGAACCACCCTCAATATACAGGAAATTAAAAAGGGCAATTTAAGAACTTGAAGAAGATCTCCTCAACAGAATTGAGTGTCAAAGCTTCCCTCAGTTGCAGCAGTAGTGGAAGTCTGCAGGATTTGATCTGTTTATCCTCCTGAATCCACCCTGTCCTGAGAATTCCCAAGGTTCCTCCAGACTAGAGGAATATTGGATGCATTGAAGTAGCTCTGTGCCCTTTAAGTGCAGCTGGTGCAGAGATATGGGGATTTGCAAAGCAAAATCTGACCTTTCATTCATATCCATGTGTTCAAGAAAGGATTTTAATACAAATCTTAGAAATCTTGCACCAGAACAACAATTTGAAATAATGGGATTTTCCTTTAATCTTCATTAGGATTCATTACACAGCTAATATGTGATTCATTACATAGATAATGAATATCTAATTAGTTAAGATAACACTCAAAACGCTAATAGGAGGTGCTTAAGTTGGTAAATAATGTTCATAAATTTAAGTAAGGTTTTTAATCCCAATGGGTTGCTGCTGCAGGGGTCACTGAGCTGATGTGGTGTGAGTTTGAAGCACCTCCTCTGCTCCAACCAGACTAGTCTTGGATGCACAGAAAAATGCACAGATTATCCCTTTGCTCTCTCCAATGAATTATGATAACAAAATACCAATTTTAAACTGTAACTGTTTTAACTAAGACAATATAGTATCAAGTGTGCACAGTCCCATTTTGAGGAGCAGTTATCTTTGTCCCTGATGGCTCTGCTTCAACAACTCAGGGAATTATCTTCCTTCTCTGTCCCATTCAGTTGGGTTTGGAAACACCTCTCTGTTCTTGACCCAAAACTGAAAATAAGTTAGGGTTGAGAATCCTCACTTCAAGTTTGCCTTTGCACATTGACTGTTCTAATCCCATTCAAAGAGCAGAGACCCCTTGCAAGGTTCACTGTTGGTTGCTCAGAAGGAAGGCATATACAATATGAAAAATAATGTCTGACCTGCCAATGTAATTCCATTTAAGAAACAGAACCTGTGCTGGATAATATATGCAGACACCTCTGTCATGAAGGCTCATGGGGCTTCACACCCAATTATCTGTGACCACCTCTGGTTACCATAGCAATTCTCTCTTAATTAGATATTCACCCTCTGCTCATGGCCTGTCTGTGCTAAAGCATGAAGTTCTGCTGCATACTTAGGCACTTTAGCTATTTGTTTATGTATTGACTGTAACTTACTGTGTCAAATGACTCCTTTATGCAGTGGTACTCCAGGTTTTTGACTCTAACATTGATTAGAATGATAATTCTTCAGTGTGTCCTTGACCCACTTTCAGTCTGTGCATAATGGGCAGATCACACCAGGAGAGAAGGCAGTGATGGTGGAGGTGTTAATACATGTAATAATATGGTCAGGAGGGTGGAGGCTGCTCTGACTGCTGCTCAGAAGGAAGGACTCTCTGTGGAACCTGCCACCTGCACTCAGGCTCAGGTTGGGTTTATAACATTTTCAAAAGAAAATGTGTCTGCCCATATAGAAGTATTGGATAATGTATGAAGTTGGCTATATTTGTGTCCATAGGTGGGCAAAAAACACCAAAGGGAGTTTTGGTGACAAATTGAAGAGATTTATTCCTGCTCTTAGAAAAATGAGGAGGATGAGAATAAGTTACATGCAATGTTGAAGGTAACTCCGAAAGTTGGGTCTCAGATACATTCAGTGTGTTGGGCACAAGCTTGAAGGCAAAGGGCATGATCCTAAGCACTCCCACCTGTAATCCTGGGAAGAGCAGAGACTCAGGAATTACTGGAGCCCAGACCATTCCATTGTGGAATCCCAAATCTCTATGGTTTCCAATACAAGTGTAGCCCCTGAAAGTGCAAAAACCTCGTTCTAAGATAAACCAAATCCTTCCCCCCCAAAAATGCTACATTACAGATCGTTTCTTTTGAAAGAACAGGACAAGAATAGAACACAATTCAGAAATGTACTCAGATAGCACAATGATAAGACCAACAAAAGCACTTCCTTAGCGGAATAGAAAAGTATAGGACAAACCAGAATGAATTCATGCATTGCAAGGTCCAGAGAGATTGGTCTTGAATGTTTGATCTGCTTGCAGCAATTACTTACAACATGCAAGGACTACAGGCCTTTATTCTTTAATCTGAAGTGCTTGTGCTGCAACAGTTTCAGGATTGTACTTTTGAAAATTTGACATAAGATCTGACAGGACTGAGGGAAAGAACATGGAACATTCAGCTGCAAACAGAAGGTTACCCATCTGCTGTCTTTGCCTCGACCTCTACTGCATGCCCTGACATACAATGAGAGGGGCTTTGGCTTTTGTGTAAACCCATCAGCCAGGCTGGAGGTCAATGCCATGTGCAGGAACTGGCCCGTACTGTGTGCTGTGAACTCATATAAATTCTGTTCTATCTAACCAACCTGTATCATGCTGGACTGTAATCTTACCTTCTGCCCTACAGTGTATTGCGCTGTGTCTCCAGATTCTCATGTAATACACTTTTTAGGTTACTGCTCACAAATGCCTCTGTTACATATGAGCAGGACCAGATTAAAATCAGCAAAAGAAAACTAAACCAATTTCAGCTTTGTGGTCACTTCATGGAGGTTAAGAGGTATCAGACAGGTGACAGCTGAGCTCTCCCAAATTTGATTTTTTTTATGTAATGCTTCTTCCACCTTAGTCTTAAATCTGATCCTGAAGATCAAATACTGGATTCAGAACTGAAGTGCAGTTGTTACTTTTCTCTGAATATGCCTGGCATAGACTGAATTATTGTTTTCAGTTTAATCTGTCTGAAAACATTCCTTAAACAAGCAATAAATAGGTCTTAAGAAGTACAAGTAAATTGGGCAATCTGTGTGTATCTTTAATTACAATTTTAGCCTTAACAATTGTTCCTGAGTCAGTTGTACAGCATTATTACCATAAGAAAACCAGCCTGTTTTAAAACCTAGTGTCACAGTGCAATTGATTGAGGTTAAAATGAGATTATCCAGCAGCAAAAGCTGCAGTGACTGAGGGGAGCAGTCAGCATGTGCACAGGCACGTTTGCCAACATCCCCAGCATAAAACAAATGACTCGTTATATGGTATCTCTGTTGGGCCTGGATTCTGATTTTCTGTGAGTCATCCCTTGATTTACTGAAATAGAAGAAGATGAGTAAGAGAGTCAAATTATAGGGAAAAAACTCTGCAAACCGCGTAACGTCCAACACTGTTACAGAGAAGGGGATTATTCAACTCCTCTGTGCTCTTCATTGGCTCTAATTTCGTATCAGATCCCTCCTGCCATTGGATGTCTCCTACAGGGAGGAGTTTTATAAAAACCTCAGGAATAACCAAGGTCAGTCTTTATTACTGCACAGACCATACCAGTCTTCTTTCTGATTACCCTTCTCTATTGAATTTGGACTTACATGTAACTGCAAAATTGCATCACATGTAACACTATAAAGGCACACAGCATGTAATGGAAGGGGATAAAAGCAGTTTTCTATTCCCAACACATTAAGATGGGATTGGATTTTGCATTATGAATTATAATCTAATTTTACATATTGCTAAACAGAAATGTAATGTTTCATTTAGATGTAACTGAGCAGGAATATGAGGGAATTTTAAGCATTTGAATAAAGGAAAGAGGAGGGAGCACAAGTAACATTTTTGATTTTTTAGGTTGTCTTTACTGTGTAGCATCCTACAATTATCATGCAGAGGTTTTTCAGTCAGAGAGTACATTTCACTATGACTGTCATCAGGGGCAGTTTGAAAAATGTTTAATTTCAGCATTCAGAAAATGAAATAGCAACAGTGTCCTGCAGAGAAGTGTCAAACCTGAGAATCCTCTGGCTGTGCAAGTGGTGGCCACAAATGGATCCAGTTCTAAAGAGTATAAAGCCGTACTACAGGATATATTCTTAAAGCTGAAGCTTTTTCTCAAGACTCATTCTTTTTCAATTATTTATAATAAAAGGATCTTCAATAAAATACCAAAGAAGTTACCTACTCAATATGAGAACTAATGCATAAATGGTAATGCTAAAAGTTGTAGTTTTATAATGTTTAGTTCAAGACAAACTGCTGTGAAAACTATTTTTTTTTAAAATAATGGTTAAAAATTCACCTTTGTTTTGTATAATCTTTGTCTATTTGTGTCTCAACTGTTCCTTGTTATGTAACTGTTCCTGTGGCCTGTGGAAATCGGGTTCAGAGCGAGGTTAAATCGTGCCCTGTCAAGGCAAGGAGGTGACCGGTGTGAACGACTTGCATGACTCCGGTTGTTTCGCTGCTTCGGAAATCTCTTGGCTCGGTCCATGCGTGCGTGGGAAGAGGGGAGCAGATGTGAGGGAAAGGTCAGGGATGCTGTGAAGGCTGCGAGGCTTTCCTTTTACCTTCCATGAGATTTAGATGCCTCCTCAGTGCAGATACATAAAAAACATTCCTCAGTGTTGTCTATTTTTAGCCAAGTATAAACCAGCAAAGAAAAGAACAATACAAATCAGGTAGCATGTCCATACCAGATGACATCTGAAGCCAGTGCTGAACACTGTCAGTGTAATATAAAATTAAAAAGAAGGTTCCCTCACATATAGACATGTTTTCTATATCCATATCAAAGAACCGAATATCTGAAACTGATAAACTGAAACAGTTTGTGTGTGTGTGTCTGTGTGTGCGTGTGTGTCTGTGTGTGCGTGTGTGTCTGTGTGTGTATGCAACTTGAGTAAACCCAAATTACAAAGTTCTGTCAGCACACTAGAGAGCAGAGAGTTTCTTCTTTGTGGCTGCACATCCTCTGATAGATTTTAGTGAAGTAAATCATGCTGAGTTTGACATTATAACAAAAGATAATACTTTGAACAGTTCAAGATATTATGTTCTATTAGCTATAAACAAGGGATAAACTGTGATAATTTTCCCATTAGAGGAGGGTTAGCTGAGGCTATAATGGAGTATTTTAAGATCAATGCCAGCATAGATTAACTGTACTATATATTGAGAGACATTGGGAAGGATTCCCAGTACTCGGTTTCTCCAGATGTGCCATATTGTGATGACAAGTACCCAGGAAACACAATCCATGGGCTGAGCCTACAGGCAAAGGAAACCAGCCAGAGCAGCTCTGTCTAAAGCACAGCCCAAGGTGACTCTTTGGCTGCTGTGATCCTTGATCTCCCAGTTCTCTTTGTTTCCTGTTTGTTATCTCCCTTTTGCCTGTAGGTTAGAGCTTTACAAGGACTTTTGATTAAGGAAGAAATAAAAAAGAAAGAAAGGGAAAAAAAAGCAATTGATTACCTTTATTCTGATGTCAAAAGGTTTCCCAGAGTCAAAGTTTATTTTTCTGTTTCTATGTGTGTTTTAGACTTGTTTCTCCATGTCTGGCAAATACAGGTGCCAATGGATCATTTTGGAACTGGATATTGTGTAATGCTTTCCTCTCTCCGGTGTCAGGTTTGTGGTTCCCATACTCACATTTTCTTTTATTCCAGCCTTGCACTGCACAGCTTGGAAATCAATTTGCCAGGGCTGCCCACTGGTGAGGAGCAGGGCATGCAGTGCGTGCTCGTTGTCTGCCAGCTGGCAAGGCCCCTCAAGGGTACCTGGAAGGAAGCAGAAAAGGTTGTTGGCACAGTGAGGAAGGCTGGCACCAAACCAAGGTTTGCACGGGGCTTTCTTGTGTTAGGGCTGGAGTGCAAAAAGGTGTTCACACACAGACAGTGAGGAGGAGGGATCCTGCCATGGACTGCAGCCTGACACAGGCAGTTGGGTGGACATGAAGGAAGAAGGCAAGGACATTGGATGGGCAAGTCATGGAACTGATGACATACAGTCCAAAGTTCATAAAATAAGGTAATTCAAACCCCCACCTTTGAAGAGTATTATGAACCTATATGCCAGTTTCCCTTCTTATTCTCAAGGAAACAGCAAATTTTCATGGCTGGAGAGCAGTCTAGTTTTGATCCAATGAAAACTGAAATACAACTGAGAGTAAGCTGGAACAATCCAGGAACATTTAACTGGAAATGGTAAGTGGGGAAACTGTGAAGAGCCACAGTTGTTGTTCATGTCATGCTCCCTCTTTGCAGATCAGAGATCTCATTATAGTCAATTAGTAGAAGGATGGAAATAAAAGCAAACAACTTTCACTATTCTTTTTTTTTTTTTGGGGGGGGGGGGGGGGGGGGG
>JAWWEV010000034.1:7352263-7367613 GCA_035583235.1 Hafferia zeledoni | reverse complement strand
ATAGAGGGGGTAGAATACACGACCTTGATCACCCCCACACAGTGCCAACTGGTCTCACCTGCTAAACTAGGACATTTTCATATTGAACAAAATGGCCTGTTAATTTTGAGACAAGTTTTCAGAAAGTAAAATAAATGCATTCAGTATAAAGATTCAAATATCAAGCAAAAATAAAAGTCCATGTTGTAAAAAGACTGAATAGATAAATAATAGAAATAACATGGCTTAAAGTGTTCAGTTTTTAGTATATTGTGAAATACAAATCAGATACACATTGTCCAATATGTAAGATTTTGTAGCTATATCAAGGACTCCAGCTTCATAGCAATAAATTCCCAATCTATAATTAATTTTTAATAACCCAGGAAGCACATTCTTGGCTTTTACTTTTCCTACAGAGCAAGGCACATAAACTGAGCCTGAACTTTGAGATAACACTTTTGTGGTTTGTTCCTCTTTAAAATTGCTAAGTCATTTTGGTAGGTGTTTATCTGGCTGGTGAGGTAATGGAGAAGAACCTTTCCAGGCAGTAAGAGGAGCTGAGGAGTCAGGTTAACCCAGCCCCACATGTCAGTGCAGTTCTGCCCTCCTTTCCTCACCCCAAATTGATTTTACACTGTGTGCAGTGAAATTTGGCCACAGCTGAAGTTCAGTCACCTACCCAGAGACCAAGGCAAGACAAGATGGCAGATGTGGTGGCTTTTGGACTGTCAAAAACACTTCTGCAAGGGTCTGGAAGCAGCAGGAGTAACCAGAGTGAAGGAGCCACATCCCTGCCATTGATATTTGAGTTACAACTTGAGTGACAAACTCAGAAACTGCCATAGTTCAGTGACTGGAAAGTGAGCACTAGGAATGCACAGACAAGAGGAGCATGTTATAATTATGGCTGGTCTGCATAAAAACTGAGAAAAACTACACTGTAGAATTCAATCAGTCTGTTGTGTAAACCAAAAATTGCCTTGAGCAAAAAAAACTGGAGTAACTTCCACATTAGGGAGCTTAAGCTATAATTTAGCAAAGTTAAAATTCATGTAATCCTATCATCCCTTATAAAACACTGGAATTAATATTGTTTGAGAAAATAAAAAGTTAATCAATATCGCACCTACAAAAATTAATACTGTTCACACAAATAAGATCAGCCAAAGGCAGCATGTACATCTTAATCAGGGAACACAAAAGCAAGAGCTCTGGGGGGAACCTGGAGTGGTTGTCTAGGAAACAGCAACAAAAAAACCAGTGTATGAATTCTGCTGTTAACAAGTAGTCAAGGTTCACATAGACAGTACAGCTTTGCAAGGGGAAGATTCTGAGAATCAGAATCTCTTCTGAGAATTCCCAGATAACATAAAGTTTTGGAAATATCACATCATTTAGACAAACAGCTGTGATGCAACAAGCAAAAAAACCCCAAACCCTGCAGCATTGTAGAGCCCCAGCCAGTCACCACACCTTGCATACAAATGTTGCGTTTTTATGAGTGCCTGATTTTTCTCAAACCATCCACATGTAAATAAACACCAATGAAAGTCTGACAGTGACATATTTACTGTAGGTGTGCACGGCACTTATAAGGCAATATTGAGAACTGGCATGTAGTGTTGTACCTCCCCAGTTGTAACAAGCTGGTGGGATGAGGTACAGGCAAAATACTATTAAAAAAAATATATTTGCTTGTTTTTATTTTCAAGCACATCTTAGGTTTCTGCAGATCCATCTGAAACGTCAGACAACTGTGACACATCATATCCTTTATATCACATGCCCTTGGGTTTTGTTCCAATCAATTATTGGTTTTACTTGTGAAAGGCAAGTTGAGAGTTCATGAAAAAAAATTGAATCTGCAAATTATCTTACAATCCTGGATGTCTACAGTGTCCAGGGGTCAGCATTAAAGGCTGAACTTTGAAAATTGCCATGTCTAAAAAACAAACAAAAAAAGCATAGTTTCTGAGTTTCTTTTCTTCCCCTCCAATCTGCAGCAGGGCAGCATTACAGAAAGTTGAGAAATTTAAAGTGTTATTGGTCGCAACATTTTTTTTCTGTCATCTTCTTTGACAGGTGTTTTGGAGCAAGGATATCCCTACGTGAAAGGAGCCTTTTTAGTGCCGTCAAGCAGCAGTTCCCTGTGTGATGCTCCAGCCCCGCGAGCCGCCTGAGCGCCAGGTGTGCGTTATCTCCGCGGTGCAGGAGGCAAGGCCGGGCCGATAAGGGGCAATGCCGCTTTCCCCGACACACTTAGTGGCACCCTCCTGAATTTCATCTCCTCTCAGACACCTGCCATCCTCCCACCTCATGGAGATTGGTAACAAGCAGGGCTGAAATCTGAATAGAGCACCAGCAGCACAGGTCAGTCCTGCGGCTGGGGGGATACACAGGGTTGGGGTGTTCAGGCGGCTCGGCGGGCTCTGAGCCATCTCTGCCCGGGCACAGGCGGCGTTTGGCTGGGGCTAAGTGGCAGAGAACCCAGACGGGTGCGCTCCGAGCACCTCCTCAGATGTCTGCAACAGGCTCAGGTGCCCTTCAGCCGCTCTCTTTTCCTGCTGAAATCAAAGTTCAGGGTTTGTCACAAGCTTTCCTCCCTGCACAAAGCACCTGCCACCCTCTTGGCAGCGAAGGGCTTTTCCCCTCAGGAAGGTCACCCAGCTCGCACCGCCGGCCGCCCACCGAGGCTTCTGCCAGAACTTTCCCTGCTCATCACTCTGAAGCCTTCCCGTACTTTCTTCCCACAGGGTTTGCTTCTCCAGCACCCCGCTGTAGATTTCAGCTGCTGTGATTTCAGCCGCTCCCCCACCGCAGTTCCCGGTGCAGGACAGGCAGCTGCCCCCGCTGCGCTCCGGGCTGCGGGAGCCTGTGGGTCACACGGGAGAATCTGCGGGAAACCCGGGTTAGAGCTGAGCCCGGGGCTCCCTCCCCACACACTTCGTGGGGCTGTGTGTGGGTGCCCCACGTTCCGGACCTGCCCGGGTTTCTCTCCAGGTGTCCCGTTCCTGTCCCAACTGTGCCCGGGTTTCTCTCCAGGTGTCCCGTTCCTGTCCAGGGCTGCCCGGCTTCCCCTCACGAAGGTGTTCTCAGCCCCCTGGACTCCAGGGCAGACCAGCCTGGCATTTCTGGGACCCTTAGAGGGCTCGGCTCGGCTCAGCCTTGCCTTGCCCTGCCCTGCCCGCTCCCCCTGTTCACTCCCCCGATCTCTCCCGGCCTGCAGGACGTTAATATGGATAATATTTTTTTTTTTTTTAACACAGCTTTTGGCCGAACTTTCGTGCTGCCCCAGTGAGGATACAGAGCTCCCCATGTTCAAACCCACTCTAGGAAGCAGCGCCGGGGCGGTGGGGGAAGGAGCCGCGCTCAGTGTCTGCCTGTGCAGTGGGAGCACCACGAGGCTCTTCGCTGCTCACCCTTCACGGTATTTCCCTTATGGCTGCCTTGCTTCTTTTGTTCCTCCTTGGCAAGCTGAACGAGGAAGAAACTCGTGAATTAATAGAGGAGGAGGTGTCAAAATTTAAATGAATTTTTTCCTTGCTAGTATTTACTCGATTTGCAACACTTGTCACTGAGGAAAGTAATACAGTTACTCATAAAAGAGATATCCTGAGATTTTTAATGTCAGCATTGGTGAGGCGGAAGGTTCTGGAGGAAACCTGCGTTTTTCAGCACCTCATGAAGATCAATAGTCACCCTTTGTCCCAAGGGACGGGCAGGCCTCTGTTCTCACTGTTAATGTCATTAACTAATTTGGCAAAGGGTTCACTTTTTTTCACAAAAGTCCATAGCAAAATGCTTGAATTAACTTCATAATTGGTTTTTGAAGGTTACGGTCACAACTCATTTCTAAACAGGTATTTGTGCTATAGAGGGAAATGGTCAAAAAGTCTGGAGACCAGAAACCTCAAAGCTCTTCAAAATGAAGGCAGAAACCTTTGTCCTTTCTGTGTTCAGTCGGTGTTATAGACTCAGTGATCTTTTGTCTTTGAGTGTATTTGTTTCTCCCTTGGTATTCAACTTCAGCAGTGCTCACCTGGCAAATTAATCTAAAATCAAGTTTGCAACCATATGTCTGAAGTTTCCAGGTCTCAGAAGGCCTTGATTTGTGACGTGGGACAGGATTCAATTCAGTTGTAATTTTTAACACAAGTTTAAGTAACAGCCCTTCATAATTCTTTAGCCAATTATACCTAACTGCTCACAGATTACTTATCATATATGGTTTCAGTTAATTTTATAGCACCCCATCAAATTGGTAAATACAATTTTTCTCAACTTTGATAGAATGTAGAAAGACAAACAGACATTAATAACTTTCCTGGCATGTCACATGGGACTGCAGTAAGAGGTGGTTGTTGTGTTTCAGTTTTATTAGTATGTTATGGATCAGCATTACAGAACAAGCTCATTAACACTGTGGAGAAACAGGAAGGCATTGGCAGGGCAAGGGAAGGAATTTAGGAATAGCATTTCCTAATCCTCCACTCTAACCACTAAACCCTGTTGTCATTAGGACCTCAAAACCAGAGCATATTGTTATTCCTAAACTGTGATAGTGTATTTTTATTCAAGGTTTACATCAGATATTGTATTGTGTTATGGAAGATGTTGACAAAGCAGAATTTCTTACGGGAATGACACCCTATCATGCCAAGGCTGCTTTATTTGCAGTGTCTGTGACTCAGTGGACTGATGATACTGTCACTTGTTGGAAATTCTAAGTGGAAGAGGCTACAAATAAACCAGGCCTGTAGCTTCCCAACCGTACACAAGGAATGTGCTGATTATAGGAAATTATATAAATATATAAGCATATAATTTCCCAAGCAGCCCTGGAGGCAGTTTTGCCCCCTGTTGTCCTCTTTAGTGGGGCAAGTGAAAAGTGCATCAGATACAGGTAAGTGTATGTTTAGTCTGTAAATTCCTATAGGAGAAACCTGACCCTGACTTTCTTTCATTGTGGAGCTTTGGACAACTGTCTTTGAAAAAGGAATGCAGAATTCCTTTGAGTGTGAAGTGAATGAAAAATAATCTCTGTTTGGACTATGAGGAGTTACTTACTTAGTTTTCAAAACATATAACAGAAATGAGTTCCCAAAACATGGAACAGAACTCTCCAGTGTCTGCAGTAAAATGGACTAGAACATCTTTCACAGATTGTTGTTTTCTGGTGATCTGCAGCATAATAGCTGTGGAGCAAGAGGATCTCATATGTTTCAGGTTCCTGGTGTCTGGGAATAGTGATGGTTAAAAACCCCAAACAAACAAACAAGCAAACAAATAAACAAGAATCCATGATTCTGTGCTAATTAGTATATGGCATATTGCAAACCAGCAAGATAACCATGGCTAGTTAGGTAAGAAAAAGGTATGGTGAGCATGTTGATAAATTAAATAGGGAGATAACCCTCACAAACCCCTAAATATTGCATTAAAAATATACAATATACAAACTACAATATTAGTCTCTGCTGCTTTTAGATTATGATTCAGGGAGCAGAGGCAGTCACAGGCCATATTTTCTCATTGAGTATTGATGGGCTGTATTTGTACACATTGGTTGGGAGTGTTTTGGATCATTATAGCTGTGCCTCTTGTGAAGTGTAGGTGTTTGCATTCCTGACTCTCACAGAGCTGTGAGGGCTTGGAAAAAACAGTCTCTGAGCTGGCTGGTGTTGAATGTGCGTGTGTGGGGCTTTCTTTAGCAGAACCAGAATCTCTGCCAAGCTCTTGGGTGATGAATGAACCTGCTGAAAGCAGAGGATGGAAAGGTTAAATAGAAGAAGGAAGGTAGATCAGTGCATGGGTTTTGGAGGTTGGTTATAGCGAAGTTCAGGAATTCAAGCATTAATCACTGGGTTCTGTCCATATTTATCATAAGAAATTATTGGTACATGGGTGCTACCTTGGAAGTGCTGTGTCCTCTCTCCTCCTCCACAGTAACCCAGGACTCTCTGCCAGTTTTCTTCCTCGTTCTGTGTGAAGAGGAAGCTCGGGCCCTTCCTATGAAAATCATGAAAAGGGTAATTTTCCCCTCTGGTTTTCCTTCACCCCTAAGCAGAAACACTGGGATGACTCCTCTTCAGGAGATGTAGCTCTGCCTCTTATTTCCACAGTTTCTATACATAGAAAATCCACTTTCCTGTTTCTCTGGGAACTTGGGGAAGTTTCTTTAGTTCTTGAATATGAAGCATCCTTTTCTTTTCTGCCTGAGAGCGCCCACCGTGATCCGGTGGCTGCAGTGGGAAGGGAGGAGAGAAGAGCTGTCAAACACTCTTGGGCTGCCATCACAGCCTCTTCAGGGCTGTTTCCCGTGTCAACAACACTACCCAGGATCACTGCCCAAACCCCAGCTTTGTGTGATTTCATACTTCCAGACTGACTCGTGAAATGGGTTCTAAAGTCATTTAGTATGAATTTTAAAAAGATAAGGCATGAAGAGAAGCAGCCTTGCTGTCCCTTGTCTGTTAATACCAGAAAAAAAAGGTGTAAGTAGCCCATGCAGATCAGGAACTGTAATGAAATTTGGTGGAGTTTCCAGTTTCTTTAGCTTTTACATTTACTGAGGTGATTAAGTCTCTACATTTTCATCCTCTTCTAGGGTTTATTTTCCATGTGTTTGGCATCAGTAAGAGTAGGATTTCAGAAATGTATCTGTTGTTACCTTTGGACACCACATTTCCTTAGACTTTTCATTCTTGCTGTGGTTACTTGGTCCCTTTGATCTTCCCTTACACTAATATTGCCAAGCAGTTCTGGAATAGTCAATACTCTTGACTAGATTCTAACACTGTTGGCAATGGATACTTTGTACAGACAGATGATTTAATCATAAAGCTGCAGAACAGAAATATTCATGTATTATTTCTTCTAAAAGAAGTTCCTGTCTTTGTAGGGTTTTTATAAAACCTGTGTGCACACTTCCAAATTTAGGTTTTCCAAACTATGAACTGTGCAAGAGAGCAGGGTTGCCATTAGCTCTGTTTGTTTGTTTTTTAACAGTGAATAGCAACCTAAATATTAAACTGGAAATGGCAAACAAAAATTTTAAAAGGAGAATATGTGATGCAAACAGGCTTCCAGAGAGATGGAAGGAAAGATAGAAGGAAATAAAATAGCCAGAATTCCCAAAAGTACATTTAATACCCTTCTGGTCTGTATGAATGTATTGCAGAATGTAAATCTCTATTGCCTCATATTCCTTGGCTGCCTTGCTTTTATGACACATGCTGGATTCAAACTAGGACTAAACTTTGTGACTTCTCTCATATTTTATTTCAGATTTGCATATAAATAGCCCCCAAAGGAATGCAAATATTGCATCTATGTCATAATTAGCATTAAGGCATTTAAGAAAAAGGGAAAACAGATTTATGGTTCTGTTATATGAAAAAACTATTTAACATTATAGATCTTAATTCAAAGTTGTAGTCAGCTGAGTGGTGGTTTTGGAGATTAAATACAAGGGATGAAAAGAAATACACCTCCCTTTCCCCATGGGCTTCCCTTATGACAAAAATGAACAGCAGTTTGTTAGACATCAAATCAGATTTGCATTTCCATCTGTGGGGCAGTTACACTGCAAAATGTTTTCACCCATTTCACAGACCCATTAGTAACAATGAAGTGTCGATATGTCTAATTATACAAGGTGGGCTGTCTCACAGTTCCTGTTCTCAGAATCTTGATGTGTTCTTAATGTTATTTCCATATTCTATAAATGCTTTGCAAGTTTATATAAGATATACTTGGGTTTTATGGGTTTTAAAAGAAGAATCTCTTCCATAAGAAACTTCATGTTTTCTTGCAAAATTCCTTTCAGATGAAGTAAGGAAAATAAGATGTCTCCCTCAAGGAATTACATTTCAGTTAAAAAAAAAAGTCTGACAAGAATTAACTTTTGATAGGCTTTTCCCCAGGGTTTGCTATCTTACAGAAATCTGGTTATCCTTGAGGATTGTGTTTCCTGTCTTAGACTTTCTGAGCTGCTTCTGCCTGTGATAGACCTTTCAGACTTTGCACCTTACAACATTTTTGTGGTGAAGTGTACTGGGAGAATATTCCTGCAGGATGCATTTCTTTTATGCACCTTCAGTACATGCTCAGTGGTGAGTATGTGAATTAATTTGGTTGCTTAGATCCACCACCTGGGGATAATGAAACTCTACAGTGTGGAGGAGAGGCAACAGCACTCCACAGCTTGTCATTTCTCTGTCCATTCCTTGGGAGTTCTGTTGTTGATCAGAGCACCAATAACAGTAAAAATGCCCAGGGACTCTTGTTGGGTGACTCTTCAGGAGCATCCCTGTAGCCTTTGTTTTCCATTTGTGCCCTTGAGATGTTGTTTCTCCTGGTGGCTCCATTAGGTTTTGAATGGGATGGTTTATATTGCAGGGTACTGTCCTCATGTTTCTCTTAAACATCTGCTTGCAGTCCCTTCTTCTGTGGGAATTCTTGTGGGGCAAATGGCTTTGCTGGTAATTGGATCTCTAACTGTTGATTTTTTTCTGGGAAGCATCTTTGGCCCGTCTGTAACAGCTACGAGAGCTGTGTGGGCAGGGAGACAAACATTCCACTGAGATTTTGGCATTACCTGCATACTTCACGTGGACATTTTTACCTTTGGGGTGGAAAAGGACCACCTGTACCTGTTATTTTGATGGCACATTTTGAGTGCTGCAGGGTGGTGAGCAGGATTTGACCCAGGAGCAGACGGGTGAGAGGTGAGACAGTCTCGTGCCTATTCTTTGTGCAAACTGCTTTAAAATGGGGTGAACATCCAGCCAGTCACTCTGCATAAGTATTGCTGCAAGTGACCTAGAACTTTGGTTATTTTTCATTTCTGCTCCTTTTATAATCAGGCAGGCAGAAACATTTGCTTTGATCAGTCATCTTTCTATTTTCTTATTCCTTTACCCCCAGGTACCAGCTTTTATCATTTCCCACAGCTCTGTGCATACAAACACTGTAAACAAGTAGTAAAGTGTCTGAGTCATCAGATATAGTTCCTCAGGGAGTCCTGCAGGAGAGAAGTAGATCCTGATTTTTGCTGCTGTTGCTGTGCTTATGTTAAGAGTCCCATGGCACTGGTCTGGTACTCATTTATGAGGAAAAAAAAGATTCATAACCAGATGAAGATCAGGAAAATCAGAATATTTGTAATCTTCTGATGGGTCTTATGTGCCTGCTAAAAAACAGATGCATATATAGCAGTAACTCTCTCCCACTGGGTTTTAAAGCAAAAGTGGGAAATAACTGCTGTCATTAACAACTACTAAATTTGCATATTTATTATATTATGCCAATGAAGAGCAGGACTGTGAATAAACTAATGTTATAACTGACAAGGGATGTTTTTTGGCTGGTGCCTTATGTGGAGTCTTATTTCTGTGACAATTGCTGATTTGATGCCTTCCCAAAAGCTGTATTTTCAAATAGCTTCTTCCAGGGAAGCCTCCTCAAATAATTCCCTCCAGACTTCAGAGCTCCTGCCATAACACAAATTATGTTTTTGCCTCCATTTCTACAGTTCTCTTTGTATTAGAAAATGGTATCTGAACTCATATATGGATGAAATGCAGAAACATTCCATGAAAGATCCATAAAATACATGTAGACAATCCTTCTTCCAGACTATTTCCTAAAATAATCTTGCATTTGTCTTCCAGATATTGGTTATTATTTCTATTGCTGAAAGAGAATTATTGAGGAGTGAAAAATAAAATCAGTATTAATCCAATATAATCTTAGAAAAGGTACTTTCTATGTCCAGAAATCATGAAGACAATGAGGCACACTGATAAGCACACCAGTGCAGGTGTGATCAGATTTAGCATCACTATCTTATGGTCATCAGAATCTGGTTTACTGTACATTATTAAACTTAATCTTGACAGTTGCTTCCTGCAGTTTGTGGTCTCAGGTGATAAGAGCCTTTGGACAGAAGTCCTTGGCTTGTGATAATTTTATAATGGTGCTGGCCCTGCACTGCCTGTGGCAAGGGCATGACTTAGGAAGAAATCTCGTGAAATCCAGGACAGGGCAAGGAGGGAAGAGTAATTAATGTGTCATAACTGAGATTTTTCTGGTGTGACTTGAGATTCCCATGTGGCAAATGGAGCAAGAATTGAGATTTGCTACAGGTTTCAAGAACTGCCAGTATTGGTATTTGTGTTTCTGGGAGAGGCCTTCCCAAAGGACAGGGGTGATTTGGTCACCCATTTGCAGGGAACTGATTTTCCAATTTCCAGTCCAAGCGTGACATCTCCCTGTTCTCCCAGACTGTGATGTTTACACCAACCTTTGCTTGATGCTTATCTTCCAAGAGAAACCTGTTGGTGCTGCAGGAGCAGCTTGAAAATATCTCTGGAGTTAAGCCTTGAGTAAAACAGCCATGGAGTGTTTACCCATCATGCTGGATTTCAGAAAGGAGTTGGAGGAAGTCCAAAAATACAATTAGTACTATTTAAAGAGAGTAAGTAAGTGTATGACGTGCCTTGACAGCAAATCCAGCAGGTGAGAAATGTTTATTGAACTTGAAAATTATTGAGCATGAGAATATCCTTCCTACTTCTGTCCAGTGTGACATGTTGTGTCTGAGTGCAAGCAAATTACTTGACATTGCCAAGCCCAAACAGGTAAAAATGTGTCAGGTCCCCCAAACTGTGATCAACTCAACATTCTGATGGATATCAGTGGTGGGTTTTCTCTCTGTTTTGGGGGGATATGAGCTAATGTGCCACAGAGAGATGACCTTTGTAAGTTATTTTCAGGCAAACTTTCAGAAATGTTATAAAATAAAAGCTGAGATTCTTACTGAATTATCACAAAGGAACATGGTAAGAACCACCCCAGCCCAGTAACACAGACCAGCTCTGGTGTGTGTGCAGTGGGGCAGCAGTGGCTGGCACTGAAACGGCTTTTCCCTTTCTTACCCTACACCTTTGTAATGTGCTTAGGCCAATATTTTCTCATCTAGATCACAGTATTCAAACATTTTCAAAAAAGTCTTGTTTGGTTTGTTTTGCATCTCTGACAGTGAAAATTACCCAGGGAAGAGTGTGACAAGGAGCAAGGTCTGAGAACCTCAGCTATGAATTTGGGTTGATATTACGGAGCTTTAGCAGAACCCTACGTGGGATTTCCCCAGATCTTTGTTCATGAAGCCTAGCCATGATGACATGGGATTTGTGGCTTACATGAAACAAGCAAGCAAAGAAAAAAGAAAAAAACCCAGAGCTCCTTCATTTCTCTTTTTGCATGTATGTTTTTTGTTGTTGTTTTTTTTTGTTTTTGTGTTTTTTTTTTTTCAAAATCCATTAGAGAAGAAAGCAAGTCAGAATATCTTAAGGTTTGCTTAAGGTATACACTCCATGGAATATGATTCTAGCTGTAGCTACTCAGTAGTGATAAATGACTTTTTCCCAAATTCTCCTCTTGACAAAAAGATTTGACAGACAAAATTTTGTATGTCTACAATACGAGGCCTCTAGGAGATGAAATGCAAAAGCACATCTCTTTTTTTTTAATGCATGAATTTGTGCATTCCGAAAGTTTGAACCCATGGATATTCAAAAGCTGTGATCAGTCAATTAGACTGGCATTCTCTTTGAACAAATAAGAAAGACAGGTTTTAATATGAATAAAAATAACCTGCTAACAAAACAAGTAGATTCTCACAAAATAACCTTGTCCTCATTTGTTACAAAGGACTTCAAGCTCTGTTTCAAGTGGAATGGAATTTTCAGAGTAAAATTCCAGGTTGTTGCACATGTTGGGACTTCTGTTGTTTGTGGGACATTACGTTCCAGTTTGCCAACTTAAAGGCCAGTAGGAAAATGTCTGCAAAATAGCATGGCTGAGGTTGGTGAACTTTTAATATCATTGTATTTTATTTAACAAAAATGGAACAATAAGTGGAACTGCAATCAGAAGGTGCCAAAATAATGTTTTATTTTTTGTAAATATTTTATGCTGGGTGTCAAGAGAAGAAGAGGTTATGTGCTTATTTCAGCTTAAGTGCATGCTCTGAGCAGGGTTTGCATAGATGACCTCCAGAGGTCCCTTTCAAAATCAAATTTTCTCTGTTTTGGTGCTTAATGTATCTACAAAGTGTGTCTGTCTGGACGAAATAAAGTGAAATAATGTTTCTGATATCTTTGCAGGCAACAATAGGAATATTGTAGAAATATTAGGGAGTTGTTTGTTACCTCTGGAATACTTGGTACTTGCACATTGAGGTATGAGAACTCATGAACATCCCAGCACAGTTTGTGGAAGTCCAAAGAGGACACTCTCCCAAGGTGGGTCACACTGACAGTTCCCCCCACTGGGGCAGGTTGTGCTTTCATTCACTGCCTCACTGAGCCTTTTCAGGGGCTTCCCAATCCATTAGCTGCTTAACAAAACATATTATTGGCATTCATCTACTTTATTATTCCTTACTCCTGGACCATGAAAGACACAATCCTGGGCACTTCTGCTCAACCTGCTCATGGGCTCTGAGAACCCTTCCCTTGGTAGTGATGTCCCCAATAATCCTTTGCCTATTGAAGGACTTGTCACAGAGCACATGAGTGTGAATCAGAGTTTTAGGGTCACTTATCCCAGACAGGAGTGTGCATCTTGAAGCCTGATAGTCTTAGGATATATTTTCTTTGTTTGTTATTGAAATTCAGCAAACTGCAGTGACTTGCAAACTCTAGTTATCTGAGACTCGTGTGCACATGACCATGTTACCAAACAGCAATGGAAAGCACAGTATAACTGGGACAAAGTTCTCTAGTTGGGTTATGAATATGAAATTATTTCAATGAGTTAAAGTTACTTCTTTTTTTCCAGCATGTCAAGGAATAGAAGTATTACATGTGCTTAGAGCTCTAATGTGATTATGTCTCCACAGGATACCAGGATTTAATGTGTTGCATAGAAACTTTAAGATATAGTATTATGCTCTTGCTTACTGTATTTGCAGCCACTGTTGGGGTGAAAACTTGAGCTGACTCTAAAAATAACATACATTTCATTTGTATTTTACAAAAGAAAAAAGTATTCATTGATTGTCAATGAGCACATTGTGGCAGTGTAATCAGTCAGATGAGGATCTAGCACATGCAGGTAGGATCTAACAGATTTATCAGAGTGTCTGAAGCAAGTTAATTTGGCTGCCTTAATCTATGCTTCATATAATTGTTATTACAAAGGAAGTAACCCAGTTTAATTTTAATGTCCAAGAAGCCAAGAGAAACTGTCATTATTTAAAATTAGAATAGTTAAATCAGTGAGATAATATCAAAACAGGGCCTTGAAATATTATTTTAGCCTCATTTTTCCAGAAGTCAAAGTAGTAAAAATTCTCAGTAATTCTGTAATTTAGTTATGATCACAAGCACTCTTTAAATTGGATTAAAGCTAAGTTCCAGATTAATGTTTCCTATTGCACCCCTTAGGCTGCTTCTTTTGTCCATATTTAGTTTTGATAGCCCTATATAGTGACAGTTCTTGTACAGACAAAGGAGAAAGCTATTTGGAGGGCAGTGATTGGGTTCATCCTAATGGATGGTTGTCAGAATTATTTTTCCCTGAGTTCTTGCCCTGTAATTCTCAGTGAACTCGATGATACTACAGGTCAGTCTTTGTTGAGATGACAACCACAGTGTCAGAAGACAGGCATTTGAAAACAGAAATGTGTAAATATTTTGGAAACATTTAAGTCTCTGTGCCAGCAGTTGCTTTCAGAAGTGTCACCTTTCATATGCAGATCCATTTTCTGCTCTCTCCTTGCAATGTGAAAAACCCCAGTCTTAAATATTTGCAGATACTGCACTGTAGGACTTAGGCAGGCTGTAATCAGCAGACAAAATAACTTGCAGTTACTCACTTTGATTGCTGCTCCTTTGCTCTGGCACAGCGTGGTTACTGCAGTCACTGACCATTCTAAAGGCTTTGCCCCCACCCTGTGCAGCTCTCCTGGCACCTGAGTGGAGCCCAGAGTCTGCCAGAGCTTTCCAAGCGTGGCTGAGGCAGCTGGCATAGGATCTGTGCTTCAGTGGCTCAGTTTTCCCTGGTGCATAAAATCACCATTGTTTGCCAGCTCCTTTTCCTACAGAGTCCTGCTTTGACTGAGCACCTTAAATGGGATGGAATCACAGGCACTGGTAGGGACAGCTCCTGCTGAAGAGACTGAAAACCTGGTCACTTACTCTTATTTATATTTACAGTTATTTACTGGAACAACATGAAAAAAAATCAAGTGTTTGTCATGGGAAATTTTAGAAATGGTAATAAAAATACTTGGCAAATCTTCTTTTTCTGAAGATTGGCAACCATCTTCTACCACTGATCCTCCCAAAATCTGCTACTCTGCTAACTATGTAGAGGAGTAAAAGGGAGGGTGGGATGTTTGTGTGTTTGGTAACCACTACAAGAGATACAGAGCTTGAAAAACATTTACTGCAAATGCATTTGACCAGCCAAGTTGTTCTGCTGTCCTTTCTGAAGCCACACACAGTGGCCTCCAGAGGTGCTGCCCTGTTTTCTCTCCAGCCTTCAGATGGATGGAATTGTGGGGAGACTGACAGTACATTTGCTATTGGCACAGGAATAAATGAGTCAGGCTACAAATTCTTACCTCCTGTTTAAGAAAACCTACAATGGTGGAACAAAGCTTGTACAATTCCTCTTGTATAACTGGGATTACTCTGTAACATGGAAAAGTTAATGCCTCCTGCTGCTTTTAAAATCTGTGCCTCATTTTGACTGTGGGTTTCAGTCTTTTGAACAAATGCTTTTTGTTTTTTTGTTCAACTCAAACACCCAGATTTCTTTAGTTGTATTATACCACCTGGAATGGAAAGAAAAGGAAATATTTATTGAAAACTGCTGTCTGCTAGAGGTGAATTATTAGATCTATTTTTTGGGGGGCACTAATATTGAAAAGAACTTCATAAAGATTTCCACAGTTTGTAGCTCATTGCCAAGTATAACCAATAGTTGTGTGGAGGTTTCAGCTGGGCCATTCTGCAATCACCATGTTCAGTGTGGTGGCTGACAGAGTGTCCCTGTGTGTGCTGGGCTGGATGGCACTGCTGGAGACACTGCCTGGGCCCTAAAGCAGACACTGGTATGGCTACAAAAGGGCATGTGTTGAACACAAGTGCCAAAAGGCCTTTTTCATGCTTTCTTCCTCCGTGTCAGACATTTCCAAAGCAACCTCCACTGCTGCTGGGGCAGGGAGTGCTCTGTGCTGGGGCAGAGCCATCAGGGCTCAGAGCAGCCTCACCCCTCCCAACCCACCTGCCTTTGGTGCAGAGCTCCCTGCAGGGGCAGGGCTTGGGCTGCCAGGAGTGTTCCCAGCCTGTTAA
>JAWWEV010000034.1:7313685-7352163 GCA_035583235.1 Hafferia zeledoni | reverse complement strand
ACCTGCAGTTTGTACACACCTCACTGCGAGTTTCTCTTTGTCAACACCCAGTGTAGTTCATGTGCAAAGATGAGGGGGAGTTCTAATTATGCATTAACTGAATATAACATATCATAAGATCACTGACAGCTAATCAGAAACTTCCAAACTTGTTCAGCATTCAAAGACAGTGCGGAGCCAAATATAAACTTCAAATTTACACCTTTGTAACAAACCTTATGTAGATTCTGTTTTCACATACCATTTGATTTGCCTTAGTTCAAATTTAGGAGTGGGGTAAGGAAATAAAATTACTTCCACATGTTTTAGTTGATGCTGAATATTAGGTATGAAATTTCTCCAGTACCTTTGATACTCTTACACTGTGCTTAGTGAAGTTTAATGTCCAGGAGCAGGGACAATGGCAGGCTGGCATTTCTGAACACAGCCATTCCAGTTTGGTAGCAGATCAAGAAATCAAATTAGGACATTTTGGAGGATTACTAAGATTTTAATTTCCACCTCCTTTGATGTCACTTAGTGGCTAACAATTCCAGCACATCAAAATGTTTTTGAAGGATGTTTCTCAAGGCTTTTAGAGTCTTGAGTGAAACTTGGTTCTACTTTGCCAAGGCTCTAATACTATTCAAACTCATAAGGCTTTTTTACTAAAATGGTTTCTTTGCTAAATGGTTATTTTTATCAGAACTTTTTAGTGCATTAAAATGCATTAGTCACATGTCTTGTTCAGTACTCATCAGTGAATATTAGCTACTCAGGGCTGAGGTGATAAAAAGGTGCAATGCACTTGAATATTCAGTAGTACATAACTTGCTGTCATGGTACCAGTTTTCAGGGAAGAGTTCAGTCAAGGCAAGTTCTGTCTGGGAAAAAATCTACCAGACTATTCCTTCTTTCTTCCTTATTAAGCCACTGAACAGGGAGAGCTGGCTGGACAATTCTGCTATTTCTGGGCATAGGTGTTAATTTAAAATAATTTTATTGAATCTAAGTTGTAACCATTAGTGTCTGAATTCACCAGAGTGTCCTGGAAACTCAGCTTGCCCTGTTCCCTCTGTGGTGCTTCAGTGCCTCATTCCATAAGAAATTGCATGCACAGTTGGATGCCCTGTTAAGTTTCTGCAGTGGAAACACTGGACATAATTTAGTTTTCTGGTAGTATTAAAGTAATGAGTCAAAGATGAGCATAAATGTCAAAGAAAAGGTTGTGTGAGTTCCCCAGCTGAGAAATAAATGGTACTGATGGATGAGCTCTGTATTTGCTGGGGTTTTATTGTGTTAAGGACTAGTTTCTAAGTTTTTTTTCTTTTAGTTTGATGGTTCTTATTAACTGAGGGACTGCACAATGATGCCTTTTTTTCCCCCTCTGAGGTGGCAAACACTGATGTGAATGTTTTGTAAAAAATGAGTAGTTATAATTTGTTCAGGTGAAGTGTTTCCTAAGCTCTTGTGTCAGGCTACTCCAGTATTTTCCTACAGAGAACACAGCTCGTGTCTAAAGCCACAGATGGGCTGACTGGTCAGTGCAGAAGAAAAAGGAAGGTAAGAAAAGATTTGTTTCTCTTAAAATAAGTTAAAGGTTCATTAAAATTACAAACTGATCACATTTTCCAAATCATTCCTTTTAAATATGTTTATTATTTTGTAACAAGCAGTGATATTCTCCAGTTAGTCAGTGGTGTGTTGGAAGTACCAATAGTGCTACTCACTTACTACTACTCTGAACTGTAACATGTAATTTTTTAATATTATGCTGAAAAATTCTGAGCATTGCCATCAACATCAGTTTGATCTCTGTCTCATTAACAGACCTCACTTAAAATGTCATTCATTCAGAGTTCATGGGAGGAATAATTAGATATCCTTTGTGTAAGTGGTAGTTGAAATGGTAAGAAACCACAAGCGAGCTGAGTGGGAAGATCAGTGAGAATGTTCAGGGTCTCTGGGAGGTGCAGGTTGCACTGAGTATGTGCTTGAAGCTTTATTTCTGCTCCTCTTTGAGGCACAGAGTGACCTGTGGGCAGTGGGGAATGGAGAGGTCATCAGCAGTAATGCAAAGGGTTGTCTCCCCAGGAGAAATGGGGCTCTTGCCATTGTAAATAAGTAATTTTACAGCAAACAAATGCTTGGATTGAACAATCCATTTCTCAAGCTAAAGGACCCAACTAATTCCAATGCTGGCTTGAAACTTTACTTAAAACTCTTCTGTGCTCTGCACTGTGGCCGTGGTTAACTGAGGTT
This sequence comes from Hafferia zeledoni, assembly GCA_035583235.1. Taxonomy (NCBI): domain Eukaryota; kingdom Metazoa; phylum Chordata; class Aves; order Passeriformes; family Thamnophilidae; genus Hafferia; species Hafferia zeledoni. The sequence goes on along the minus strand of JAWWEV010000034.1, from coordinate 7,349,922 downwards.
TGGTTGCAGAGCTGAGTCTGAACATCTGTCAGATCTCTGAGTGTCTTAACTATGTTGTCTGGTTTGCAGCCAACTCCAATTTTTGTGCTCAGCCTCTGCCAGACTCTGTCCTAGTTTCAAAACAGTATCTTCACTACGTTTCAGTCCCCAGGGGCAGTAGTTACACCAGATTTAATTAAAACTGGGAATGCTAATCAGCAGGTCTTGCTGTAACTGTGAGATCTCTCACTGTCCCAAAGTTAAGTGGCTTTTGCCTCCTGCCATTGTGGGAAACATTGAAATAATGCTCCTGGGTCAGAGATCCGAGCCTGCAGTGCCAACATTCTTTACACCTAAAACTTTGGAACAGCAGCAAGTTCATTTGGGGATAGTGTGTCTTCCAACACCTCAGTGTAGGGGTTGCATAATTGAATTCTGTAACAAATACCCTTCCTACATTTGCAAATCATAAAAGAACAGCAAGGCCTTTACTAATGAATACGTGTAAGGAAGATCAAAAGAACCTTGAGTAACTTACTGCCCTTCTCTGCCATGGATTAGATGACTCAAGGGCTGGCACCTGGAGAGCAGTGCCCCAACCAGGGCATGGCCTCATGGCCTGTGCACCTGCATCTTCTTCCAGGGCTGTGTTACAGGAGACACAGGGAAGCAGAGGCTCTCTCAAAAGGCAGGAAGCAGGAAAATGTCCTGAAGCACAGCAGTTACAACCAATTGTTGAAGTCAACAAGGTGAAGAATTATTTACTTTGCTGCTTCAAAGAAGGAGGAGAGGGAGGTGAGGAGGAGGGAGTGGAAATAGTAAAAACGAATGTAAATGCTTAGATTTGCATTGCTATAATGTTTTTAAGAGTATGGAAATTTCATGGAATTTTATTTTACTTCCACAGGAAGTTTTGTGTTTATATTTAATTTCTGGGAACCCAAGGGCAAAACAAAGCAATTAAAATGTTGAAGACTTAAAAATAAACTTCAGAAGCTTCAAGTAAAATACCTTCAGCTGATTAGGGGTACAATGCATCTGTAATGAGAAATAAATGAGGATTGCATTGTTTCTTTGGATAAGGAGAGGCATTAGATATCTGCCTTGATAATCCAGGCTTAGAAATAATCTAACTCTATGAGCTGCTTTTTTAGAAGAAAAATAGGAAACTTCTACACAGCCTAATGCACAGATAAGAAAACCAGTGAAACAAATAAAAGTCCCTTCAGTAAAAAGCTTTCTGGAGGTGAATTTTAACAGTCCTGTCACTTTTTTGATCTGTTTGGTACATACCCATGTTTCTCTACTTTTGTCAAACTGTTAGTTTGTCTTGAAGCTTAATTTTAATGCAAACTAATTTATGTTAAAAGTGCAGGCTGTAAAATCTAGAATTAATTTTAAATGACCCACATATAAAATGCTATGTCCTGTATTTACCCACAGCAAACAAAATTCTATTAAAAACAGGTCTCAGAAACAGACTTTACAGAATATTTTTCACAGTTATCCTATTATGGCAATGTATCAAATAAAGGAAATATGAAAAGTCCTTTGATTGGGAAGATTGGCAACATCTATGTTTTTAAATCAATTGAACTTTCAATATGCATTTACTGTCTGGATTAAATTGCTGCACAGTAAAAAGGAGTGCTGCTCTCTGAACAATAATTGGTGTATTTCAGCTCTCAAATTGGGTCACAGTTAACAGACAGCACGCTCTGTTATTTCTCTTTCCTTGCTTTCTTGGAAAAGTGATTGAAACTGTAATCACTACTGCACTGAGGCAGGGTACCGATGAAAAATAATATTTTTTCATGAATGATAGATCTCTTCCTTAGTCCTGTTTTTGATGGTATTGTACTGTAGAACAATGTAGGAATCTGCAGCCTGAACAAAAGACGCTGAAATGCACTGAGTGCAGCAGTCCCAGTCATTGCTGGAGCTCATTTTGGTAATGAACACTCCACCTTCTGTGTGGGACTGTGGGAAATGAAATAAATTGCAATTATTAATCTTACACCATCTTACAGTCATCATATTCCTAAACATGCTTTTTAATCAAAATAGAAGGACTAGGAGGAGGGGGGGAGATGACAAAGCTCATGTGCTGTGTCATGTTGTATCTCTAATTGCTCCAACAATTACAGAATAGGATGGGTAAAGCTTTGCAGAAGGTCACAGCTGTTGCCCTGTGAGCCAGAGCAGGAGTGCTGTGGGCCAGCCTGCCTTTTTACTGCAGTATGTGCACACACAGAGGGCCACGCTGGGATTGTGGAGCTGTAAGGATCCTCTGCCCTGGTTTGAACACAGGGATCATCAGGGCAGGTGGGGACCTGTCCCTGTGGTACATAAAAGTGTGTAATATTAACCAGCATTTATGTTGTTGTTAACAGTGAACATTTATTGATGTTGAGCTGCTGTGAGGATCCATATTTGACAAATGCCATGGGCAGAGAGCAAACAGTCTGCAGGAACATCCCATGCACCTACAGAGTGCCAGGAGAGGATGGTGCCAACTTCAGCCCAGGAGGGTGGCCGGCAGCATGTCATGAGCTGCTTCCCACCTCTGTTTCACTTCTCACCCATGTCTTCATGCTCTGGTTCTGAGGGGTGACAGCCCAGGCCCTGACCTGTTGCCTTTGGCCCTGACCCAACTGCACTCTCACCCATCCTGTCTTAGATTCAGTGTATGAGATAAGGCCACAGGTGTGTGAGAGCTCCAGGGATGATGCTGGCAGAGGAAACTGAGTGAGGAACCTCACAGCCAGTCTCTATGGGTGACATTTTGTGTCAGCTCCTGTCCTGCTCCTGCTGTGGGAGGTGGCTGGAATGAGACCTGGTGGGAATGATGCCTCCTTTCTGCAGTGGAAAAAGTGAAAGAGAGGCAAAGGCAGTGGTGATAGTAGGCAAGTTGTCCTATCCCATCTCCATTGCACTCTCACTGTGCAGGAAGGGTATAAAATGAATTGCTAGACCAAGGGAGGGCTGAACATCAGCTTTTATACAGTTGAAGCAAAGTGAGGTGGCTGTACCTCCTCATCATTGGCTATGACAGACCAAGACTTAGAATGAATAAAAGGGTAAGACTAAGTTCAGCTCAGGCTTTGCAAAAAAATGACAGAAGATTCAGTGCCTTTATGCTGTGTTCTGTTAGCAGCCTCTTGGCTTCAGTGCTTGCAGGGTACTGGAAGAACCACATTCTTCTGTGGTAACATTACCTTTGTCTCAGTATATCCCAATACCAGTCACTGCTTTCCCTCCCGGTGTGCTGTTGACACGTTATTCAGATCTCTGGGCAGGAGGTTGCCACATAAAGGGCTCTGATCTCGGTTCATTAGAGCACTGAGATACCTTCCTGTATTGCTGTGCCTTTTTTATATGGAAAAGGCTGAGAAAGATTTGCATATACATAGACAATGCCAATACCAGTTAATTTAAAAGGCCAAATTGTGTTTTTTAACAATGCTGTACCTTTCTAAGTGATGGTCAAGAGAGATAGGGATATATTTACAAGACAGATGTTTCAATTTCTGGCTACCCAAAAGTGAAATAACAACACTGTAAATTTAAATAGGATGAGGCTTTAATGGGTCTCCTGGAGAAAAAAATAAGGTGTTTATTAGTAGAAATGTACTAAACTACCTGCATTTGACAAAGTGCTAATGGAGGAAATTACTTCTAGAGAAACAAATGAAAATGTCAATTAAAAAAAAGTAATGGCTCTCTGAATTGTGGGCTCTGGTTTTACCTTTAAAAAATTTTTTTTTAAGAGAAGTGCTGGGTATGTTTTTTGTATTGCTTTAAAAGCTTTTGATTTGTCTGTGTTGCCTTAGTTCTGTGCATGTTGGGGGTTTTCAGGGATCCTCCCCTTATATATCTGCTTCTTCTTAGCTGTATTTCATTTAGACTGGAGGCTAATTTAACATTCTGGTCTAATGCTTTTTCTGCATTATATGTTTTATTTTTGCAATTCATTTAAGGAGCATTTTCCAATGAAAATGTTTCCGAGAGCACAGTGCCTTGCATTTGTCAGCTTTCACTTGCATAATCTTCAGAGGACCAAGTAACTAACAGTTAATAAACCCCCTTTATGATGGGAGAACGGGATTAGAATGGGTGAAACTACTCACCAGACCTCGCTGCCCAATGAAAGGGAATAATTTAAAGTGCCAAAACAGATATCCAAAGAACTTTTCCAAACAAATCTTTCACTGTTTGACCTCCTTGCTGTGAGTCTGCTGTGGGCTGTGTGAAGCTGACAGCATCCATCCCAAGCTGCCACTGGAATGAACTTCCATGTGGTGATGTGGGAGCTGCCATGTGGCAGGTTGTCTTCCCTGAGTGGAGCTGTTCCAACCCACTCCCATGCTGGGCCTTACATATCTGGCCATGGGAAGGTTTCTTGTAGTAGCTCTCTTTTTAGTACATGTCTCATATTTGCCTGACGAATGTGCCCATCAGCTGCATTATTTTGTTAGTGGCAACTGAGATTGTCCCGCTGCAGCCCAAACTGCCTGGCTGTTCACTGCCACACCTGCCAGGGATGTGGTGCCTCTCATGTCAGCACGGAGAAAGACATTCCTACGGTAGAATATTGGTGAAGTGGAAATCCCCTCTTTAATTGTTCTGATACAATTAGCATTTCTCCATGGTGAGTGTTTGTCACGAGGTAACAGGTAATGTCAGGGCTTGCTTGGCAGGAACGGGCTGGGAACTCCTGTGTGTGTAAATGTTCCCCTTGCTTTAAAGGACATTGCTGTGTCCAACTGGCAGCTGCACAGAAAGGCTTAATGAGAGCACTGAGAGAAGCAGCTTCTTCCCAGCATTGGCAGGATTGAAACAGGGACGTGTTTGACTGCAGTGACTGATGCAATGACAGACACAGACACGGGAACTGTGCACTTCTACCAAGTGAAATGTTTAGGTTTTAGTGCTTTGTATATTTGAATATGTTAGACATGTCTCTAAATATTTGTTCCCATAGCAGAATAAAACCAGCTATTTGAGGATAATGCCTGGAGAAAGCAGACCCGGAAGCCAAGCTGCTGTGCTGAGGTAACGAAGGTGTCACCGAGCAGTGACACGGCATGGACTGTCTGCTGAGGGCTGGGGGGGAGACTTGACTTCTGCCAGCATAAAATAGGATTAAGTTTTAACAAGACATTGAATGTTTATTTTCTGCCTGTAATCTCCAGAAGCTGAATACTGGAGTCCTATCAAAATATTGCCTCTATTAAAACTTGAAGGTGAGATGCTGGACCCAAATGCACTAAAAGCAAGCAGCAGGCAAACAGTGTACTCAAGTCTGAGTGACTTTGGGGACAGGTTCAGAAAAAGTGTGTTCTTAAATTTGCTGCTTGCACTGAAGCTGGCAAACCAACACTTCTCTCAAAGACTTTTAGTAATTTACCTCCTGCTCATAGATCTCCCCCTCAAATTGTACTTAATTATGTAGTATTTGGTTACTTCCACAGGTTGCTCTGGTGTTCCAATATGAATGGTCCACATTTAATAACAGCCATCTGGGTTTATTTCATCCTTTTAGCAGCCTAAAAGAAACCCAAATGAATTGTGGTCACTGACTCCCTGCCCAGCCTCCCGAGTCCACAGCCCTGTGGTGTTCCATCAGCACTTTGACCTTTCAGTGACATCTTGCTTTAAAGTCAGTCATCTGCTGACACTGACAGAGTTACAATTACCAGCCCTGCTGGAGACAACAAAATAATGTCCTCAACATCAAAAGATGTTTTTTAAAATTGTAATTAGGGTCTCCAGGGGTGAATTGTTTCATAATTTAACATAATATATAGTATTTTTCTTGACATAAACAACATGAGGCACAGTGACAAGGACCTCTGCCATTTCAAATTAGCTAAGGCATCAGTATTAATTCTAAATTAGCTAATTACCCTAAGAAAAGTGATGAAACAGAATTTGTAATTTACGCTGGTAAAAAAACAGTCCTAGCTTATTTTTTTAACTCATAATTTCATACAGTAATGTCCAGCCACACACTACAGTTAAAAATCCTTCCTGTGATTGCATTATATGAGTATGTATGACTGTGAAAACATTCTCTCATTTTCCATGTTCTTCTGAAAATGAGACTGTGAAAACATTCAACTAAGCAGAACCAGGTGGAGAATAAAAGCAAACCCATTTTCTTTGTCTCTGAATCGACGTTCCTTGTGCTCAGGTGGCTGCCATGGGACCACAGTACAGGTACAGCTATTCCACTGGCACAAGGCAAAGCTACTGGGAGATTGCACAATCTCAGGAGTTCCACAAATCAGGCTTGAAGGAGCCTCTGAGATAAACTGTTGTGACTAAAATGTAATTAAACTGACTCTTCAGTACAGCATTTCATACCTCTCACCATATTTAAATACCTGTAATACCCTCTAGGGAACATTGTTGTATGTGAGTATCCATAAAACCTGGCAGAATGCATTACTGCTCAGGCAGCACCAGGGATGTTCAGTGTGTTCCTCTTCCTCGGGTGCCAAAGCTGTGCCAATTCTAATTCCTGATACCCTATGGCATGGACTGTAATGTGTTCAACTAAGTACTTCAAAAGTACAAACAGGGATGAGTTAATTACATGAAGCCAGTTTTTTAGAAACATATCAGAGACACTTGCTAAAAAATAGGTGGATTGCAGCACATAAACCTCTTTTTATGGAATTTATTTTTAATGACTTATTCCAGTGAAGAAAATGTACTTTTTAGGGTTTTCAGTATTCTGTAAGGCACTCTACATTGCATTTGGAAATCAATGCTCTCCCCTTGTCTAGGATTCAGTAAAGTGACTTTGCTAACAGTACTCTGTACAGAACATTCTCCCCATTCCAACTTCTGTAGCAACAATATATGCTTACTGAATGGTAGTTAAAGCTTGAAATGAAAATAGTTGTTTCACGTTTAGTTTCTGTCAGTGGCATCTGTATTAGCCTCATTTATAGACTTTTTGTTACATAAAACTATATAAGGGAAACTATAAAACTATATAACATTATAGAAAACTTTACAATGGATATAACAGAAACCCAAGCTGTGACTGCAACCAGAATGTGTTTGCTCTCCTACTCCTCCTGGCTCCAAAGAGGTAAGAAAATAAAGCATGGGAAATGGGGGAAGATATGACATAAAGGTAACAAGATATGATCCCAAGGTTGCTGCAAGTCAGCAGGAGCCTGCTGATTTCAAAGTTTTTTGAGATGAAAATTCTCAGAACAGTACTTTTCAATGACATATTACCATATTAGCTGTGCTCTTCCTCCGTTTTCCTCATAGGTCTCATTTTCAAAAAGAAAAACACATCAACAACTTTCTTGTTATTTAGGACAACAAACTGAGCTGTTCTGGGCCACAGGGCAGTCAGAAATCTTTATTTCAGCTTGGGGCAACTTCATGAAACTGTTTATCTAATAAGGAAAAAATCCTTGGACAGAGCTTACTTCTGCTTAGCAACTATGTCCAGCAGCTCTTTCTCTATGCCTTGGCTGTTCAGCTCATTTAAACTGTAGTATCTGTGAACCAGCTTCTCCTCTGTGACAACCACCACTCGCAGCCCGTGTGTATCCTCTCCCAGCTGACAGCCTATGGCTGAGGAAACCACCACTTCCAGCCCTTTGTAGGACCCTCCAGCATTCCTGTGGTAATGTCCAGTAAATACAGCTTTTATGCCTGTTAAAAAAAAAAGAGAGAATATTTAGGCAGCAGTTTACAGGTGTCACGTTTAACTTCATTCTTTACTGGCTTATTGAGCATAAAATTAAAGCTAAACCACTTACCTGAACTTGCATTTTAAACAAATAACTAGTAAGGAGCAGTAAATAATTCTAATAGTAATAAATAAGTAGTAAAACTTAATTCTGCTCCACCAGCTCTGTTTGGGGTTACAGGACTTTGACCTCTTCATGCTCACTGCAAGGTGTGTTTGTCATCTCACTACTCTTTTGGCTAAAAAGAAGGAACAGTCCAGAGGCAGCAAACTAAAATTAGATACCTGCCTAGAGAATGATGCTACCGAAACATGAGCTGAAAGGCAAGGGTAGTGGAGCTGGATTTGTCTATTAACATGAAGAAAATGCACTAAGGAGAGTTTAAACCAGTTTACCCAAGGCCAGTGACCTTAAAAAAAGTAAAAAGGGCAAGACAAACAAAGAAAAAAATATAAATGAGAAGGTAAGTTGCAATCTTTGCTCAAGACGGGGAGGTATCACAGATGGAACAGAGCCAGGTACATCAAAGAAATCTAATAGAGCAGAAGAGGCTGTGAGTTACAAGAAGAGGGAAAGAATCATGAGAGCAGCCAGGAAAGAAAGTCCAGCTCAGAATGACATGAATTAACATTGTCTAGTATGGGATACAAATAAGGCAGGTTTATTCCGATTCCTTCTGTATTTTTAATCACTTGAGGCTGTTCTGTTTCTTTCTTTAAAAAAAACCCCATAGATTACTTCTATTTTGGGCTATATTTGAGTAAAAAAATCACTCCCATTATAAACTTGAAAAGAAAGAAATACATTTGATCCTGTTGCAGGAGCAAACAACAGACTATTTAGAAAATTTCTGGGTAGGTCACATGCAAGTACCATCCAGTCTTGGTCAGGGGTAGCAGAAAAGCCAAATGACAAGCAAAAATTACTGGTCCAGATGGCTGAAAACACTGGAAATTTTGTTGTTTATCATCAAGTGCAAAACATTTAAATTAATGTTACATTTTGCTACAGAAAGTGTTTAGATCTGCTGTTGATTTATGACACTATTAATGACAATTAAAAAATTTTCAAATGCCTCTAAAGGATTTAGGTGTAATTTCTCTATTGGAATACAATAGGCTGTGTGCTCCCTGAGCCACTGGTTTATCAGTATGGAATGATGAGCAAGCCTATAAAGATACCCAGGGATGGACACTGTGGTGACAACACCAAACTTCCTTTGTTACTGCTCACACATCCCAGCAATCTGCCATTCCATGCTCAACACAGAATGTATCACCTGCTCAGTCCTGCTCAAGTGCTAGGCCAGAGATGGGTAATTTGTGAGCTACTACAACCTTAAATGACATTTAAAAAATAAAAACCCAGCAACAACTCATTTTAACTTGAGGCAGCAGAAGTTTTATATGACAGCAGAAGCAATTTAAAGCCAGAGAGCTGTAATGAGGACCATGCTATAACTTCACATGGAAACCTTCCATGCTTTCTTCTGCAGCAGTTAGACCATCCACAGTGATTAAATGAAAGGGAAGTAGATGAACCCACCTTAAGACAGTTGTCTGACACCAATCCTTTGCTTTTGTGGGAGTGAGTGATCTGGAGACTGATATAAAATATATAAACTAGGCTCAAAGTATAGTTAAAAATTCAGCAGCTTGGAAAGCAAAATATAAATTATTCTGCTGTGTGCCTGGTAAGAGCTACACAGGCTTTCATATTTCAGAATCCAAACTCTTTTCAAGTAGCACATGAGTCAAGGTGGAAAACAGAGAATGATTCATTGTATGGTCCTTCTCAGCTACAGCTTGTCTGTTATCTTATTTTAGTGTATTGGTGCTAATTATCCCTGCCAGTGTAACCTCCTCATGTCTCTGCTGTGAGAGTCCCCCTGAAAGGCAGAACAGCTCTGGGAGCTGCCTCTGACTCAGCTGCAGGAACCCAGCAAGACTGCTGAGGGTTTTTGAAATCGTGGGAGAAACCCAATTAGAAAACCTCAAAAGGCAATGGTGGAGTATAATGGGCTGTGACATGATGGACTCTTTGTTTTCTAGATTGTTATTTGGGTCCTTAAAATCATAATATAAACATGTTTTACAACTGATGTTACAGTCAGTTTGAGATGCTCAGCTGCTGCCATGCTGCAGGTAATTACAGGGACTGACTGATCACCTTTTCAGTATTTTCCACTTTTGCTGCAGGTAAAAGTGCTGTCTATGAAAAAGTTGGGAAAAGTAACAATCATAAACCCACAGTGAGGTGCAAACCCACGTGACACAGTTTTAGTCACAGAAATAAGTACTTTGCAAAGTCTTTTTACTGGAAGGATGCCTGTCCTAAAGCAGCATCCCAGACAGAGACAGGCACCAGGTACAAAGTTTGGCCTACCAATCATGCACCAGTTTTCCTTCCATGGGAAACACCACAACTTCCTGACAATTCCACTGAACATGTGCTAACTGCCTACACTCAAGAAGGGATTTTTGTGTGGAACTGGAGTGAGTTGTGAGCAGTGCAATAGGATACCTGAGACCAGCAAGGATGTGATGGAAAGCCCATTTATCTCCTGGTGGCTGTGGGGGACAGGTTCTGTCTAACAAGCTGGTATTTATGGGTACTGTTGATCCAAATCCCTCCTTGTAGCATATGGATGTTACTGAGATCCCACCTGCACTACCCAGGTGTTCAGTGCTGGAATGCCCTTGTGGATCCAGCTGCCTCTGCTGTAATTCACCTACTTTAGACACCTCCCAGGGACAATTTTGCCCAGACTTCAGGGTTTCCAGGTACCCTATTTCCAGTGCTAGTATTAATTCCTGTTATTGCTGGGTTACAGGATGTTACATCCTGAACAAAGAAACAAACAGGTCATTGCTGGGTATTAACAGAAGTCTCACTGATGGTGTTTTCCCCCAACAGCACATTTCTGTTCACTCAACTGTATGCCCCTCACTTTTGTTAGTTAGCACAAGAAGGAAATCTGAACCAGTCAATGCAATAATACTAAGATGACAAGCAGGCAATTTACTTTGCTCTTGCTTTTGATCTTTAACATAAAAAGAATCTTAGAGATGTATGCACTCAAATTTAATTTATTCATTTCAGATGTTTTTCTAAAGTAATACTGTCAAGTTGCTGGCAACACCCTCCCTTTTTCTTCCCCCAAACTGTTTCAGGAAAGAACAAAGTCCTGGCAGGCCTCATTTTTATAGCCCCTCTAATGCACTCTCGGGTCAGTGAAATGCATCCTGCTGTACACTAAAAGATACAGCCCCTTCCCACTGCAAAAGAGAAAAAATAAAGGCAAAGGAGTTTCTAATTCCTGGTTTCTTAAACAGCAGCTGGGAAAAGCATTGACATAAAAGTTGTCTGAAATACTAAAAACCTACTCTGTAAATAAATGTCCAAAGAATGGCACCTTCACAAGCATTTCACTGTTTTTTTATGAAATACATAGTGATTTGAATTTAAATGTGACTGAAGGTTTCACAGTATCCATTAACTAAAAAAAGCAGGATCCATTACTGGAAGACACTGTTCATACCTAATGGATTATTCATTAAAGAAAAAATGGATTAAAATCAGAATAATGCAAAAAGTTGCAGATAGTTAATCCTAAAAAAGAGCAAGCAAACCAATGCACTCGTGTCTGTGATCATCACCTCCTGTCAAGCTGCAGCCCAACACAACATGGAGTATCTGCTTGGGAAAAAAGCTCTGAACAGCCCAAGTGACTTTCGATCCAACAGGATGGGAAGCCAGAGCTGCAGGATGGGCTCCACCCAGTGCTGGGCACCAGGGCTTGCTCTGCCTCCTCTAAACTCTACTTGGGGCATAAAACACCCAAACTCAATGAGCTTCAGGCCTGCACACCAAACAAGAGTTTTAGGAATCAATCAATATGCAAAAAAAGTCAGTGTCTTTATAAAAAAAGGTTTAAACACAGGAATTGATTCTGATTTTAGTACACAAGAGCTGTTCTCCTGCCATGCAAGTTGCCATCATTTTCTGATCAAGCACAAAATGTCCTTTTTAGTTCTTATCTGACAAAGCTGAATCTGAAAGGCAAAACGATTGGCCCTTTCCAAAGGTCTGATCATCATTCTTTTTCTCTGATGGAATAATCCAAGGACTGAAATACCTGTTTTGGTATAAGTTCTGAGAGCTCTGAGCAGCCTATTTTGTGTAAATAATTCATGGCTTAACAACCAAACAAAACACAACAGTTCAAGAGTCATCTGATGAGATGTAATACTTACATACATTGATAAGCCTTAGCCTCCTAATTAGCTTCACCATGAAATGAGTTAATAAACACTTTGGTTTATGTTAATTCACTATTAGACTGCACTGTGGCTCCTGGGGCTGTAAGTGGCTTTGGCAAGGCAAGAGGTAAGTGCTGGGAGGGGAATTAACAGCTCATGTAATTCAGCTGTTACCTCTGATGCCACCTGTATGTTCATTGAGAAGCAGAATCTTTAAAGCACAACTCAATTTTAAAAAACATTTCAAATAAAATTCATCTTTTCATTTGGATACCTTTTCCCAAGTCAAACCCACGGTATAAACACTTTGCTCATGGTTTCTATTGCAGACATTTCTCAACAGGAAATTCAAAAACACCTCTGAGGACTTTCCTCCCCCCTCCCTTATTTCCAGCATCTGCTTTCTAAATCCAGCTCACCAAGTAAGTCATTGCAAGCTTTGGCAAGCTCCTGTTGATTTGCATCTTCCTCAGTTTAACAGCTCTGGTAAGCTGGACAACTTTTACCAGCATTCCCCTTTTCTCTTGGTTCTCTCTTCCAGCTTTGTGACCCACACCAGCACTCAGTACTAAAAACTGCTTTTCTTACACAGAGGGTGTAAGAGGAAGTTAAACTGACTCAGTGGCATAACAGGGAAAGATGCCTCCAGAAGGATTTGCTTTGGATGCTCCATGGCCAAGACTGAGCCAGAAAGGGCTGGCCAAGGCAGCCCAGGCTCAGGAGCACCTGGCCAAGCACAGCCACACAGACTGCAGCAGCCCTGAGAGATCCCTCTCTGGGACTGCCACCTCTGAGTCCCCAGGCCACCGCAGGCAGAGCAATGTTCTGAGAGAAACTGAGGCCTACATTAAATATCCACCACCCTTTGTCAGGCCCAGAGATACTGGAAAGAAGGGAAGAAAACTTTAGCTATCCCAGTTGTTAGCATGCTCTTGATTTTATTTCTGACAAGAACCAGATGAGAAAATAGTTGATTACATGAAAAGGAACTACAACTGAGTATCATGCAGAAGGCAGTTTGTCTGTTAGCAGGAGAAGTCGAGGTTATTTTACAGGATTTTAAAAGTGCAGCATCCTCCCTGTACAAATTATCATTTATCACTCAGAGAAACCCTTCTGTGGCACCAGGGAAAAGGGTCAGCAGGATTTTGACATAATTGCACTGTAAGAGAACAAAGGCATTTAGCTGTGTCTCATGGACGATTCCCCTGAGAGCAGTGACATCCCAGCCTTAGCTTATTGTGCAGCTGCAGCCCCATCATTCCCAGACTCTTGATATTCTACTGTAGTGTGGAAAAATATAAGGACATGGAAGACTGGGCATGTTTTCAATTCAGTTTGGGGCAGGAAGGAAAGGAGACTATGGCCTGCCTTCTCTATGTGGACCAACAAACAGCCATATCTTGTTTAATCAGTGTTTTGACCAGCCTTTCTGTTTACGGAGTAGTTCAGCCATTATAAAATGTCTCTAATATAAACATGAAATTCCAGCCACATCATCTTTTTGCTTTATTAAACAAACAGGTATACTCCATAACAATGCAACAGTAAGATTTTGTGAAATACATCTCTTTTCCTAACTTTGTGAAAAATTTGATGTTTGCTAGGTTAATTCAAGAAATACAGACTGAGGCCCAATCCCTAGGGAAATCTAGTTGCAATGATTATGGAAATCCAAATAGGCTAAAAGAGGATGGAAAATAATGTACCCATGTTTATCTTGAAATATAATCAAAAATAATGAAGAAACATGCACCTGGAAAACAATTTTTCTCACACAATCAGATATTGGTCTGGAATTCAGACCTGAACTAGTTTAAATTCCAGGGCTGTCTGCCTCCTATTTGTGTAATTACACTTCCTTCCATGGCTTGATTCCAACGCCCCCTGAATCCAGAAGAAGCTGTTTCCCAGCTCTAGTTCCTGATGGACCGAACCCATTTCTGGGGCAGGTTTGCTGTGTCCAAAGTGCAACTGGCCCTGCCTCAGTTGGAAATCAAACTGCTCAGCCCAGCACTATGGACAGTGTCAAAATATAGGGAGAAAATTACCTATACAAAAATAAACCAAAGAAAAGCAAGCAGATTTTCCAAATTAGGAGGAGAATGCCTGGAATAATCAGCATAGGCAATCAGGAGCAGGCTTTATTTAGACTGAGCCTTCAATTAAATAAATGCTTTTCTCAGCAAAAGCAAATGAGACTGTAAAAGAAGGAGAAGGCTAAATTAGTGCAATATGAATGACATAATAAATATGTAATGGGTACAGTACAGACCTTGCTTCTCTTCCCATGCACTTGTAGAGAATTTTTGGGAAAAAAAAGTGCTTCTGCCTGAGCAGTGAAATTTATCTCATGGTCCAGATTATCACCCTTAAAGTGCTGATTACTGAGCTATTTTTTACAGTAATTGCAGACCTGAATCAATGTGCACTGCATTTCATTTACAGACTGATGGCTCTCCATCCAGACTACAGGTGACGTTGAAGGCAAACAAAAGGAGGCATTTCTTCACAGAGCTGAGGAGCATGACAGTCCCTCCCCCAGCCCATTGTGAAAGATGGCAGTTTTCACAGATCAGCTGATCAGATCTACAGAGGAACCACCATAGTGCACTGCATTGGAACATTAATATGATACAGTAAGGCCCTGAAAGAAAAATCCCTGGAGATGGGAAGAGGACTTCAAAGAAATTACCATTATGCACTTTTCTGTCCTGTGCTCTTCACAAGGGGAGTAATAGCAGCGGAAGACTGAGCCATTGGGGTTGTCATTCTGGTCTAATTACTCTGCTTTTATGTTCAAGTTTAATGATAGAATTAGATTTTAAATAGAATTATGTTTATCCAAAAATCACAGATTCACTGAACAAACCTCTTGCTCAATCAAGGACTAAAGAAAGGATATCCCAGAAAATGCTGACCCTCTATATATTTGTCCCCAAAACTGCAGGAGGTGGAGAGGAGCAGCAGCAGAGCCAAAATGGAAGCAAACAAGAGGAGAAGCAGTTCTGTAAAGAAATGAAGTTGTATTGAGTGCAAACCCTGAGTGTTATCAGTGCTCTTGTACCCTTTCATAGCTTTCACAGACAGGAGAACAAAGTAAGTAGTACCCAGGCACGGGGAGATGCTACTACAAGATATGTATGTACACCCACACACATGGAGGAGTAGGTAGGTATTTTTTAAAAGGCAGTGTTTCTGGCAAATACAACCATTTAAGTCACATGGATAAATTGATCTTGTACATTTTTCCTGGAGTATCAGACACAAACTGGCTTTTCTTTCTTCCTTTCACTTGTAGCATGCAGCTGCTGTCTGAAGTGCTGAACAATGTGCTCAGTTCAAGAGTAATACCTGTGCTCAGAACAATTTTGCTCTCCAAAATGATGTTCTTTCAGCTTCCCTACAAGAGCCCACATTAACCATAGGCATTTTTTGCTGTGCCTTTTTTCTCCCCCGGGCACATGGTTTACCTCATCTTCTCCAGACTCCAGTGCTACAAAGTGAATGATAATATTTAGTAGTCTTTGAAAACAAAATCTCTTCAGTGAAATAGAATTGATTTTATCTCCCTGCAATTTGAGAGTGCTCCCATCGCCTCATCTGCTGAGCAGGTGCCACAGCAGCAACAGAGATGGGAAAGCACCAGTCACAGCACTGGCAACAGAACTGCTCAGTGCTCAGGCAGCTCTCAGATCCTCATCCAAAAAACCTCCAAGAATTTCCCACCAAGTTGCTCCAGCAGAAGGAAACAGCCCCACTGCTGGGGATCAATACCCTCCATTTCATAAGCTCTTTGGTCAACCCTAAGTAACAACATTAACGAGTTACTCTGTGGAGCCCTTTAGAAGCTCTGTTAGCCTTCCTTTTTCATCAGAGTTGTGTGAGTAAAACAGAACTGAGTAATTAAAAGTTACATTGCATAGCACTATAAGTATCTCAATAAAAATACCCCATGCACTCTTGTTTCCAAAAATGATCCTGAAAACATGCCAGAACTTTCTGCCTCAAATCTGCTTTGTACACTAAAGGAGTTTGACACAGCTGGTGGTCAGTGGGTTTGTGTGAGAGACAAGTTACTATTTTGCCAAGTGTATCTATGTCAAAAGTATCTTTATATAGGACAATACTAAACAGAGCTATTTAGAAAAGGATTTGTGTCACTTGTTTTTGCTGTATCATCAGGGGTGAAACAACAGGCATAGCCAGAGGGTGATTCCACATCACCTAATTAGAGCACTGGTCTAAACAAGCCTTTAGAGCTGCTGTCTGTAGGTCACCCTGTCCTTCAAGTCAGTTTTTGGGAATGCCTCTTTTGACCTTTCAGTGGAATTTACTTCCTGGTTTTGCTACTGTTTCCATTTGAAAGTGAAGCTTCCTCAGAGGCCTAACACAAACCCCAAACAATCCTCTGGATCGCTGTGTGCTCTAAGGATCAAAAAGAAGTTTTAGCCCAGTGGGTAATACTGATTTCAAAAATGTATCCAAGAACAAATATTACCTGAAGTCCTTACAGGCTGTATGTATTTTGTACTTATGATGAATTTCTGAAAAAAACACTATGTCTCTGTGTATCTCCATGCTACATTACATCACCATACCTGAGGAATGGTCTTAAACCCCATTGTTCTTACACAGTGATGTAGAAAATAACAAATGGGGTCACTCAACCTGTACCATAAGTGCATAATTGCAACATTGAAAGAGGTTGATCTAAATCACTCAAGTTGAGAGTCTTTAAATTATCTTAAATACTGATACATAAGCACTGAGATTACTCATTCAGTGCATGGGCTTTGCCAAAATCAAGGTCTCAGTGGCAGGAAGAAGAAAATATTACTCCCCTGTCAACTTTGATTACACAACAAAGAAAATAATGAAACATAGCATATGTTGTCTGGTAAATTTTAGAAACAACAGCTTTCAGCACTCCATGCTTTAACTTTGTGCTCAAATATATCTCAGCTGTGGATGTTCTTCTTCCTTTAACACTACTCTCCTGTCACAACATTTCTAAGAGGAGAATGTAGATATCACACTCTTTTAATGAGTAAAGGTGTTAGAAGTTACAGCACCTACAGTGACAAATAGAATGAAAAAACATGCCATTTAATAAACTTAGGTTGCTATTTTTGCCCTTCTGTACATATTAAATATTTTTAACCATATCTGAAAAATTGCTTTGAAGACACTTGGATGAATTAAAAACTTATAATTAAAAGAATCTGAAGACTGCAGGGAATTTCCTTCTATATTTTTCTATTGATTGTCTAGTGATTCTCTTCTGGATGCAAAATCTCTCAGCTCAGATAGACCACCTATATTCTTCATCTTACTGTGAAATAAAATGTCTTTTTTCAACTTTGTTGGTGAAAAATCAGCTATCAATTTAGGTGTTATTTAATAGAGCTCTTAAACAAGTTCAGACATTTGCTTAAATGTTCTAGTTCATTCGGGCCATTAAGAAACATTTATTACTATATTGTATTAAGTAATGTAATAATGTTCAGTGTGTCAGTGATGGTTCTCAGGACAAAAAGTCTTTAAAAGACTGTCTATAGCTCACCAAAAATACCCACACTTTTCAGGTCATAGGAAAAAAATCTTTAACATACTAAGAAAATTTTACTGGAATGAGATAGGTAAGAACAAGTAGGTCTTCTATTACGTAACTGCTTCATTTGAAAATTAATTTATTACTTATGTTTATCAAAGACACACGACATGCAGGCCAGATATCTGGCTAGCCCATTACTACCTCTTTATTTTCCCTACAATGGTATGGGGAAACCTATTAAAACGTGCACTGTAAAATCCTTAAGGGCTGAATATGTATTTCCTGCAGCATTGGAGTGACTCCAGCAGAGCTTACAGACCAGAACGTCAGGTCAGCTCTTTCACAGCTCTTGCACACAGGTTTTTTCTGTACTTACCTTCTGCATGTGGAGCAGACAGAGCTTTGAAAACTTAGGCTAAACTTGTACAAGTTATACAAATACACTTTCACAAATGTGTCCTCACTTAAATGATAAACTGTTCTCAACTGAGTTGGTTTTCACTGTGACCAAAATAACATCTTCAAGGACAATACTTGTTATAAAGCACTTAAAGGAAAAATGGGCTACTAGGATTTCTCAGGCATGCAGCTTACAAGTATGGCTTAACTTTGCACAGTTGTAATGCATATTTACAAGTGCCAGATTTTCAATTTATAAATATTTATCATAAGGACATGATTTTATCTTTAATTAGCCCAACTGTTAAGGACACTTCTAATGTGAGAAATGTAATTCAGTTTTTCGTAGCAGATGTAGCCTCTACAGCTAGTCTTTTATCTCTGCTTGTAATGAGCAGATACTTAAACCAAAACCATTACAGAATCTGTTAGTGATTAGAAGAGAATCACTCCAGAAGATCTGGGCTTTGAATTTCAGACCAGAATTTTCTGAAGTTGCATAGCTCACTTTAAAGCACCTGTGCAGTATCACCACTCTGTAAGTATGTGACTGTTTCCTACACACATCCCTATGAGCTTCTTTGTTCATGGATTACTGAATTACTACACTGTCTTTAATTTCCTGTCTCTCTCTAACCTGGTGAGTTATGGCTCTGTGTTTGACACTTCTAGAAAAACTTGTAAACATGAAAACTGGGATAGGTCCAGGTCTCACTCTGGGTTATCAACAACTGAAACAGGATGCCCATCTAATAACACTGCATTGCCAAACAAGTAACCCCCAAAACATGCATGTTATATTGACATTTTGCATAATACACAACAAACCTTTGGAGAGGTTAGAAATACTGAAACAGCAAGAGAGCAGAAGGAAGGAAGGAAGGAAGGACTGGTGACAGGTTGGGGAAAGACAAACAGTGGCAGCGTAGTGGACTCACAAAAGGGCAGACTGACTTTCTTTCTCCAGAATAAACAGTTTACCAAATTTCTAAATTAAGTGTTATAAGGGGTTAGTCTCCTTAAACTGAAATTCATAATTAAAACAAAAAAGCCAAATAGACTGGGCCTTCATCAGCAATATTCTGTGTTTTAATCCTCAAAGAACAAATGAACTGGGGGAAAACCAGTTTCGTGCCTAATGATATGCTGAAATGGATTATTCTGTGGCAAAGCAGAGGTTCACAAAGTGGTGTCATTGCACATCTGTGCATCTGCCCCCCCATGGCAACTCCTCTGTGCAACCACCAGTGCCACTCTGGGCTCTCACAAAGGCTCTTCAGCCAAACAATCAAAACTCACCCGTTACTAAGGAAACTCTGAGCCAACTTCTGATTCGGCTCATTTTGCTCAGCAGTCTGAGCTACATTGAGCTGCCTGTTCTCTGGATTCATTTAATTAGCAAAGTGTTTGATTATTGCATTGTGAATATTACCTATTGACTCACTGCATTAAAGAGCAAGCAAAAGAGCAGCATTTGAACACGTTCATTAAGGAACCAAACGATGAGCTGCATTAGGGATGGGAATGAGGGACACAATGGGAAATGATGGAAGGAACAGAAAGGTGGCAGAGAAGGAAGTTTGGGAAATTCTTCCCTAGAGTTGCATTTCTGGCTTCCCATTCTGGCCTCCTTTCCCCACCATCTGAAGCCTATCCAACTCTTGGTTAAGCTCCTGTACACAGGTTTGGAGAATCAGCCTCAAATATCCTTCTAAGAAACATGATAATGCAGCAACAATGTTACAATGATAGTTTTCCAAAATTTCTTTTACTTTCTGGTTAATTATATTCCCCACTACTGAGTGTTGCCAGATGTTAGTAAAACACCTGGATGACAGAAGACTCCAGAACAGACCCACTCTGGTTTCTAGTTTAATGCTGACACACCCCATGACCCAGGATGTGGTTTAGCCCACAGGTCATAAGCAGTCACAGAGCGGCCTGACCTTCCACCAGCAACACTCCCCACTCTACTGACACTGGCACAAACATTAAAAAAGATATTATGAGGCATTCTCAGCATGTATCCTGATGGGAAAAAAACCCCACTTGTAAATCTTGGTTCTGCAAATGTATCAGTGCCCTGGAGAGCCCTCAGATAGCTGTGAATTGGAAACAGTAGGAGATTCAGAGCTTGGAAATCAGGCTGAGTTTGGATGAGTCCAGGCTTAACAATTATATAGTAAATTAGAAACAATATCATAAAAAATGTGCATTGTTCAGTAATCCAAATGTGCTCTCTCAGAGATAAGAGAAAATGACACTCTGACAGAGAGATGGCAGGAAATTTTGAGGGACTAGCACACTCCAGGAACATGAAGGCAATTTACTGAAAACAATGGGAACAGCGTGGAGGAGTAGCTGGGTACTGTCTGTCTCCATGGCATTCAAGTGGCATCACACAAAGCTCAAGGGACTTGGCACAATGTACTTGTTTAGCACATGTCCCACCTGCCCTTCATCCCAGAGATGGCCCCTATCAGCAAGGGATATGCAAAAGATGGATTTTAGCAGAGCAAGACTTGTTTTAACACTGAATAAATCTGGAGTGCAGTACACTCTTGGTTTAAAATTGGCTCAGTGTGGGAGAAAGCAACCTCCAAGGTAATTCTGAATTCTGTTTTCATGTTTTATGTAAAACATAAATTCTGTATTTTTCTCCTATGGCAATACCTGATCTTCCCCTCTGTAGGCAGAAAAACTCAGGTTGTCTTATCACTGTCAGTACTTGCAAAATGGACTCCTTGCTATTTATGTTAAAGCATTTTTCATGTTTAGCTTTTTATATTTTACACAAAGTTTTAAATTTTGTTTGGTGCTTTTTCTAGGTGATTAGATTCAGTTGATAATTTTGATCTATGGGGACCAATGAGGCTGATAAACAGTATCTAACATTTCTTGAAAACAGTACCATTTAAGTGTAATGGATTTTGTCTGGTGGCAGAGCTATTAACAATTCAAAACAAAAAGGCAAGAATAGGAAAGCTGGAGAAGATACCTGCTTTATGAAGCTTTTCCATTATCTCTTGACGAACTGGTTTCTCCAAGTTGAAATAATCGTGCTCTTCATCAGGATTCCTCAGAAATGGAGGGATGTGCTGGAAGACTATGATGTGCTTGCATTTCTGTTCTCTAGCCACAGCCAGCTGCTCATCAAGCCACACATCCTGGGCTTGCTTTAAATCCGGGCACTGGGAAGAATCAAAGAATAGCTGAGAATTCAGCACAAGAAAGAAAACACCTCCAACCCAAAAGCTGAAGTAGTCATCTCCCCAGCTCTTGGAGTAACCATCTATTGTTTCTTTGGTTGGAGCATTGCCAACGTCGTGATTCCCACAGACAAACACCAGGGGTACGTCCTGGTCAGTGTTCTTCAGAACATTCTTTAAGTCTTGCTCTTGGTTTTTTCTCCATTGGCTCCCTAGAGAAAAAAAAAAACAAAGCATTTGAGTATATATGTTATCTTTTGTTGTTTACAGAACCATGCATAGTAAGAAATATTCTCTATTAGATGTGACTACGAATAGATTTTCACTTTAATGTTGTGTATCCACTCAGCCTTTCCCTCTCTGGTCAAGTGCTCAGCCATTCCCAAGAGGTGGCCTGAAGGCAGGCCCTGGACAGCAACACCCAGCACAGCAGTTGGTGACACCACAGCCACTGTTCTACCCCAAGAGCTTCAGCAGGCTGATTATCTTCATCTCTGCACTGATGATGGGGTGAAACAATGCAGCAACCTTGGCTGCTGCAACAGCACAAGGGTAAAAACCAGGTCAACTTCTGGTTGACATTTTATAGCTGTGCAAAGGAATTAAGGGTGGTTGGGGTTTATTCGTTTTTGTTTGTTTCATTACAAGAACTACTTTAACAGCAAAAATATAATCAGTGTCTTGTGGTGACTTATTTATATGATAAGTCTCTTTTAAGTCTCTTTTAATAATGTCATTAATAAAAAAAAAGTAATTGTGTACTTTGCTAGTTTTTCCTGCATCTCTGTCTTTATATTAATATACAAACCATACAGTTACTCTTCTGGTTGTCAGAAATTTGTCCCTGTGTAGGGAGATTTATCTTATTGCCAGATTAATTTACAATCATTGAAAAAAATTCAGAAAGGATTTTTTAAAAAAAATTATTTTATTCTAATGATGACACAAGTTTTCTTAGGTTTTCCAAAGACTGATCTTTAAAGGCCATTGATATGTTTATTATTCATTAATTAAATGAACATGTATAAATTGTATTTTGTCCTGCAAATTCATAACATATATCTAGCATGGGCCCATTTCCCAAATAAAGCTCCATTTTTAAACCAAGCAGCTGTAAAAGGATTTTTACAAGAACTCTGAATTCAGGTTTTTAATATACACTTGCACACAGGTCTATGCAAATCAATCATCACATACTTTTGAATTCTGTTCTAGTTTTGTAACTACTCATATACATTACACACAGAAATGTATAGAGCGATTCCTGTATTGTAACTATGAGAGAAAAGCTTTTTCATAACTTCTTCAGTGTTGACAAACACTGACCCTTAGTAACTATTACTAACAAATATTTTGATTCTCCTACATAACCTACAGATACAGACTTTAAAGTATCACCTTATTGCTGTTACTGGAATTCTACAGCTTCAGAAAAATACTGGGAAAAAACCATTCTAAAGCTAAATGATGCTAAATGTAAATGTGAGATTTGAGGTCCATCAAGTCCAAACCCACAACTCTCTGGTGTTTAACTGTTTCATAGGGCATGAAGTTATTGCAGGAAAGTCTTTGAGTAACTTGGGAAAATAGAGGGATGATGCCTGGGCAGTGTGGAAAGCAGAGGACAGCAGATCACTTTGTGGGGTGTATTAATGACCCAGGACTGTGGTCAGTTTAGGCTGCCCTTATTAATCCCAGAAAAATGATGCTTTATGTTATTGGGAAGCTGAATTTTCCAAAATAAACCCAAACTGTCAAATAGCCGTGGCACACTGTTGTCCTTGGGGTAGGGAACGTGGCTGAGAGTGCTGCTTTTCCTGCCACTCCCCACTTCCCTATGCAAAGAGTTGGAAATTTCGAGTTATAAATGTGGAAATTGTGGGGGAGGAGGGCGGGGAAATGGGAGGGGGGAAGGCTCTGCTCAGATCTGTGTAAACACATTACACCATGTTAAACTCCATGCTATCACTTTGGGAAATTTAGCTAACAGTTGCAGAGTATAAAGACATTTCTGCATAAGTTACAGCAATAATTTGCAGAATTATGTATACCTCTTCCCAGCGGTGAAATCCAAGCTCAAGAGACTAACACTTAGATTAGATTTGTCGACAGCAGGGCACTGATTCCCTCATTTAATGCAATATTATTTCTATAGCAACAGAGAAACATATTCAGTGTTTTATTGCAGAAAACAGATTGCTCGAAATGGAAAACAAGGTCTCTGCCCAAGAGCCCAGGAAATCATACTAAGTAAAGACTGTTTTGGAACAACTGTATCTTGGCTTGACCTTTTCTTGGTAGAAGGTCAAAACAACTTGAAAAGAAGAGAAACCCGTGGAGAAAAAGGTGGGAAAAGGTGGAGTAATGTCTCAGTAGCCCTTAGTGCAGTGCTGGAAAGGAAGGACTGGATGTGCCACTAACCCTGGGCTGCACCATCACACAATGCACTGTTTGTGCCTCAAGGGCCCTCCTGGAGGCACCTCCCTCTGAATTTGGGATAGACAGAGAAGATAAGGAAAGTGGTAAAGAAGGAAGCCACTAGAAAACTACACTGGTCACTGCCATTGCATAAAAAATACCCCTTTAATCTCTACCAGGTACAGAGCTGATTGCAATATTTAATTATCTCAATTATTATGAAGAACATTTGTATTTGGTGACATGTATTTTTTTAGCTTAGACGAAGGTTTGTTGTAGGTGAATAGGGAAATCATACAGTGCTGAGAGACAATGTAAAAAAATAGTTTGGGAAGTGTCAGAGTAGATGCAACTGAAAAAAATGTCTGTGCTGTTTATCCTGGCATCACATGCACTGACATTTTTAAATCCCAGGCTACGATTTTCTGTCTTTATGTCAGGTTGTGTAAATAAAGTCTTGCCCTGAGATAAATGAATTCACAAATTAATAGCCTATAAAGGGCAGTTTGGCTTTTATAAAAACATTAAAGTGAGCACTGTTGCTAGTGCAGCTGAGTACAGTTCCCCACAGCCTCCCAGGCCATCACTGCTGGAAGCCGAGCCACGTGAACAGGAGCACAGAGGTGCAATGTCAACGTGTCTGTTGCAGAACATCCTTCTGATGAGTATCACTGTCTGCCTAAACACTTCCAGGGTTCTGTCTGCAGGGCTTCAAGGAGTCAAGACAACCAGCCTTCACTCACTGAAAGAGCAGATTTCAAGCAGGTACTTTTAAAGCATTTTTTGCTGAAGTTGGCTTCAGTCAGCAGAAGTAAAATTCACAGATTATTCTTCCAAAGAAATAACCCTTTAGCTACTAATCCTTAGTTACATTTTACTTTGGTATTCCACAGACTACTGCACCTCTCTAAGAAAGTGTTTGGTTTGAGTTTTGTGAGGCACTAGCTATTAAAAAGAACTTAAAAGCACTGTTTACCCCCAAAGAGTATCTCTGCCTCAAATACCAATTGCAATTCTTCCTCTGCAGTGACCTCCACCAACATTGCAACTTCTCCTCCAGAAGTATTCCAAATGAAAAATTATCAATAAATTAGCAGTAGACCAGTTTTTCTACTGATATGAATTAGGAGAGGGAAAGGTTGGGGGGTTATAATGGTGTGATGAGGTAGTTCCACCCCCCAGGGGTTTCTGTGCTGTCTTAGAAGTCTAAGTTCTCTCCCCAAGGCAGGAAAAGCTTTTAGGATGAAACTACCCAAAACATCTTCAGCCAGTTTAACAACACATAAAAAGGCAGCACAATCACTTCCTGGATTTCTAAATTACTCAGTATTGTAACATATCTTAAAAGTGTCCCAAACTTAAAGGAGCCACAAACATGTCATTTTTAATGAGAAGCACAAATTTTCAGTTTGAAAAAGAAAATTAAGTTTTAAGCGAGCAACACTCCCAAAAATCTCTGATATGACAATGTTTAACCCAAGAGACTGATTATCAAAGAACAAGGAAGAGCTAAACTGCAGATTAAAATACTATACAAAATATCAAACAGAAATAGTGCCTAAATTTGATAAAAGCAAAATAGAAAATGTCAAAACGCCACTGATGAAAACAGAATTTATAAAAACACTGGGCCCATTCCATCTGTAATTTATGATCATATCAGGAGAATTACTCTGACATCAAAAGACAATTAATTCTTGTGGAAAGCAATCACATGACTATTATAAACAATCCACAGAAGGATTTGTGCAGTTTTCTGGGCCTGGCAGTGCATCACATTTGCTTTAATCAAAGAGTCTAATTGTTTCGAGCATTTCCCTGCTCTTGGGGTATTTGTCCTTTTCTGTGTGTTTTCATGACTGCAGTTGCCCTCCTCCCTTTGCATGCCAGTTAGAGGACTTTCCCCAGCACTACTCCCTAAATTTCTAGGCAAGAGGGGAGACCAAGGCGACATTCACAGCTCTTTCTGTCAGTACCTTCA
This sequence comes from Hafferia zeledoni, assembly GCA_035583235.1. Taxonomy (NCBI): domain Eukaryota; kingdom Metazoa; phylum Chordata; class Aves; order Passeriformes; family Thamnophilidae; genus Hafferia; species Hafferia zeledoni. Next base: position 7,324,393 of record JAWWEV010000034.1, on the reverse strand, counting down.
TGGGAGGGAATTGAACTGCTCACCCCCTGTCTCCGTGGGGATGTCTCCTCCTGTCAGAACAGGACTGCCCTTCATCTCTGCTGCTGCTCTGGACACCCAGCTGTTGGCTCCACATCAACAGGCAGAGCTACAGCTGAGACCCCACAGACCCCCCTCAGCTGCCCCCTCCCCAGTGACAGCCCTGTGTCACCTGGGGACAGCACAGCTCCAAACCCAATGGCATCACCAACACCAGGCTGTATCTTCCAGGGTCCTTCCACAACTACATCTTTATTGCATCTGATTTTTATGCACTGACATAAATATAAATTTAACTGAGCTCTAATCTTGACCCATCTCAAATAATGATACACAGTTCTCCCCGTTATCCCTTCAGAGCACTGAGGCAGATGGAGCTTTCCCAGCCCACGGCTCGGCCATGGCTCCTCGCTGTGCTGCCTCCCTCCCTCCCCTGCCCCATCTCATCAGTCTCTTCACTGTCATGGCCAAATTATCACCCTCTTCTCATTTGTTTACATTTTATCATCCCATAAAAGCAGTGATTCCCCCATGGTCCATGAACAGTTAGAACAAACCACCATGGTCTTCTCTTCATGTTCATTTTTTCCAGGGTGCTGCAAAGCTGTGGGAATAGACAGGGACAGGCACAGAAAGCAAAGACCTCTCCGGTCACCCAGTTCAGTCCTACTCGTTAAGTCTGTTCTCTTCATTGTTTCTGGTTTTAAACTTAAAAGCTTCCCCTCTGGTGTCTGCTGTAATGAACTAATGCAATCCACTGCGTCATTCCAAATTATTACATGCAAGAATAAGCTGATCAATTTTAATAAACCCATTATGGTCATGTTCTGAAATAGGTTTTTTGGTTTAGGCTTTGCTGTAATAGCTGAAATGTCTCCTCTCTCTTCTTTAGACACATATTTCTAATCTTCAAATAGCCTGAAGACAATTTTATGATGAACAAAAAATTATGCAGTTAAAAATAATGTAAATATGACTATATTCACTACTGAACAAACCAACTACTCAGTCTAACTTACAAAGAACCTCATCTCATGAGTTCCACTGAAAAGCAGGATCTGGAATACTCATCTGTGCACAGCTGTAAGCAACTCATTTTTTCAGTATATTTGAAACAAGTACTAATCTGTTCTGAGACACAGAAAGCAATGCTACTAAAAAATTTCCCTGCATGAAAACACATATTACATTTGTTATATAACTTTGGGCACCGAAACAAGAAGAAAACTTAACTCTAGTTTGAGCTAATAATTAACAATTATTACATTAAAGCAATGGCAAAACCCCAAAGTGAACAAGGAAGCCTATTAGGGGATCAACTGCTCCCTGTTTCAGTGCACAACATTAAATATAATGACTACAAATGCTGACATTTTTCTGAAGTCCCAGCCACACAGGTGCCCACTTAACAACCTAATTCATGGCATTTACTGCTCCATGTTCTGCTGGGAAAGTAAGTATTATCCTTCACTTAAGCTCAGCTCTGCTCTTCTCCTTACTCCCCTCCCACTGAGGCAGAGCTGCCCCAGCAAGCACAGGCCAGCCCTGCCCTTGGGTCTGTGCTCCTGATGAAATCATCATAAACACCCCAATGCTACAGGAGCACAACAACAAACTCCATAAAAACAAACTTAATACAAAGGTCTAGTACTTGTACTAGATTTTCAGTAGTGATTTTAGTACTTGTATCATAAAATTTAAGAGTTGAGAAAATGGTGTAATGAATTACGTCTCAAAGATTTTAATATCTAAAGAGTTACTGTCAGCAGGATTTTAGTGCAACTGTGGACTAGACTAGGGATTGTGGTCTAAAATACAAATGAATATACACTTGCTGAAGATTAGATATTTGTATCTGATGCTCCAATGGTTTCTTTGCAACATGAGATTGTTGGACCTGCTGGAGGACCTCTCATGCTTCCCTACTCTTGGGCTGATGGGAGAAAATTTAATTTCACAAGGAGCTGCTTGGAGGCTTTGAATGCTCCATTAGGTTTTACTAGAATCAGATAATTACTATAAAACGTTTATTTATGCAACCACAATGACATTCCTTGAAACAGTTATTATGAGATGTTTAACAAATAATGTGCTACTTACCCAAATTCTTAGACATTAGTAATTAACATTGGCATAAGAGTCTGGAGAAGAAAATAGCCAAGGATCATTTTGGTTTGGACTCCATCCTACCAAGCATATCAAAGTCAGGTTACAATAGCAAAAGAAATGGATGCAGTGGGTTTATTTAGCATAAGCTACCTTAACTGTCAGGGAATTAGGTCAAACCTAAACACTGCCCTATTGATCAGGGAGTGACATATTAATAAAAAAAATTACCTTGCATTCAAACAATTAAAATTTTTGACCTGCAGCCTGATTCAGTATAAACATCCCAAAGCCACTGCTTCACCCTTGCACTTAAAAAGTCAATCTGTGTCTTTTCTACTTCATGCTCTATTACAAATCTCCACGGACAAAGACTCAGGAATTGGGATTTAGCTGACAATTCTGCTGAGACTGCAAGTGGCAGTGGCTACAGCTGCCTCCTCCCCAGCTGTGCCACCCTGATGGCAGTGAAAAGCACCACACAAACTTGCCTTTGTTAGTAAACCAAGCAGCCAGGTCCAGTGGCAAAAGAAAGCAAATATAGGAAAGGTGACTTGCTTACAGTTATTTTTAAAGCTGGAACTGTATTTTAAGACACCATTTTTTAACCTGCTCATGCCTGTTACATGGACAAATCAAACACCAGCATTCATGCTCTTGCCTTCTAGAAGAGAAAGTGGGTTTTTTAAAGAATTATTATATTTTTAGTTAAAATTTAAAATTCACAAAAGATCTCCTTATATACATGCCTCCCTTAAAGACTAGCAGAGCAGATTAATTTTATCTGGCAAATTTTTTTAAATGAACGTTCCCTTGTTTTAGCAAAATGGGTTATTACATGGTAGTTTAAAAGCAGTAATAAAAGTACTTCACAGTCAGATTTACTGTGGTAAAATCACTTTTTGAGAAGATATTAAGCATTATCAGGCATTTTTTTCCTTTGTGGAATGTCTTACTAATTCACTGTATATAACATTAAGAACTTGAGTTGGACCTGACATTTCTCTGTAATTTATTCAGTTCACAAATGTATAAATGGCAGCTTGTGCATTTGCATGCAGATTTCAGCATTACATTCCTATCTCATCTTGTGTGCAAAACCCACCAGCAGCAAATCTCCACCCTCCCAACAACTGAGCCTGAACTGCGACCAAGTGAGAGCATCCCTGCCATGTTGGGCTCGAGCACAGTCTGACTCCTGCAAAGGGCACTGACTGGGCTGAAGCAGCTGCAGAGCACCTGCAAACGTACAAGTTTGTGCATTAAATGCCTCTGAAATATTCCCTAAGGAAGAACATACACATGTAAATGACAGTGGACTTCATAAAATAAATTAAAGTTGGGAAACTTTAATTCCATCAATGTTCCTTAAAATGTGCCTTAGTAAATCCCAAACCAAAAGACAGGTAGGACTTCCTGTGAGGTACCAACTTCAGCTCTTACAGAAACCAAGTATTCACTGACCTTTCCTGACCAGCCCAAGGGAATTTAAAACATTCACAACAGATTTTAAACGATACTGCTCTGCCTAGGAACATTTGCTATGGTGTGTGCTTTCCCCCTGATTTGGAAAACTGAACAAGTTACAGAGTTTTTTTTATTTCCCCTCTAAGGCAGGTGTTTGCAATGATACACTGCAGCCTCTGCCTTAAGATTTACTATCTGTAAAAGCTGCAATTTGGAGCAAGTCATATTAAGGCAGTCACTATTTAACAGAAACAAGAGACAAATATTTTGGACCATGACAGTTGTATATCCAATTTGGACATGGGAAAGAGGCTCAAGATAATCCAGTTGGCAATTCTCTCAGGAGAGAGGAAGCCTTCAGATGTTACAGTGACTATAAACAAAAATGAAGCCAGACCGTTGTCTGGTCACCAGAACCATCAGCTCTGATGTTGCTCAGCTCTGCAGCTTGTCTGTTCTGAACGTAAATAACTTCACTCTCTACTGTGTACGTGTCAGAGCTCATAAGAGGTACTGATGGCATAAAAGCCACTATGCCCATCTCATCCTGTATTCTGATCATCAAATTGTCAAGCAGGAGTCAAATGGAGACGTGCTGATTTGAAAACCTGTCCCTTAATTGCTGCCTAAATCTGAACTCAGAATCCTGGTATTTGGCACCTGCTTTTAAAAATCTTGCTGCACATCACTGCCTGTTTTATTGTAAGAAGAAACACTGCATGGAAGAAGCAATAAGGTATATAATTTGAGGAGACATGCAGCCAGCAGTTTGGCTTTTCACATAAAGCACATACTGTTGCCCAAAATTGTAATTAGCTGAATTGAGCTGATATGCCTTACTGAGGCCTTATGGAGGAGTTAAAAGCGTTAGCAAAACGTGCGAATTTGTGGGGGAAAACAGAGATGCACAGACACACACAGAGCATGGAATGCACCACGGGGAGCCGGCTGGCACGTGAGAACATCCCCCAGGAGCTGGGACCCTTGGAAGCAGCAGCAGCAGGACAGCCACACATCCCAGCTGGGGCCACCATGCTTGGAGAAGAGAAAAAGGGAGAGAGAAACAGGAAGGGACACTGAGGCAGGCAGAGATTCTGTGACAGTGACAATTCTCTCCCAGACTCATGATTGTGCTTTTCACAGGATGCCAGACTGTGTAGGTAAGGCGGTGCCTTTTCACCAGCACACACAACACGCAGCTCAAGGGCACTGCTTTCCCCAGCTGCAGCAGGTGCCTTGCCCTGCTGCCTGGCTGCTTTTGTCCCCTTGTTATGCTTAAAATAGCCTTTTCCCAGCCTTGCCTCAATGACCAGCAACAGACCATCAATGAGCTGCTTATAGTTCGGGGACCTCTGTTGTCAGCTTGTCTGTCGTCAGGGCCTGTCCTGTCACCTCGTGTTTAAACTGCTCACAGTCAGAACACACGCCAGGGCTCCCAGCCCGAAACACAGCTCAGATGGCACAGTAAAACCGGGAAAATGTGTACCAGACACAATCCTGCAAGATCTTACAACCCAAGGGTGGCCCAACACAGAGAGTGAGACACAGACAGCAAGGACACCACGGAAGAGAAAGAAAACATTACTGAGTATCACTGCAGTAAAGCTGATAGAAACAATCAGATGGTTCCATTTGTTCAATTTACAAAAGATAAATCAGTCATGCTTTTATAAATGTATCATACTTTCATCTACCAACCCCATGTTGCTACCCTACCACAGAGAACAATCTAGGCTCTGGTTGACACTGGTGGGTTAAACAAAAAATACCCAATTATCCAAAAAGTTGGGATAAAATTTAGTTTAAAAGCTGTGTCTACCCAGTAGATTTTAAACACTGTTCTATTTGTTTTGTTGAAGAGCACAGTTAAGTGCATGAATTTCAGGTCACAGAGCAACTCTAATTCCAGCAAAGACAGAAACAGCCCCTTGCACTTTCTCTCCCTCCCTCCCTCCCTTCCCACAGCCTTGGCCTTGGAGGAAGGGACACAGCACAACTAACTGGAGAGAGCTGAGGAAGGTAAGTTTTAAAAAAAATACTGAAAGTGTCTGAAATGAGTAAGATGACTTAAATATTTTATCAGCTATAGAAGGAATAAAAATGTATTCCAAAAAGAAGTCCTACGATACCAGATCTTAGGAATGAATAAGAAAGTATGACTAGGCACAACTCTTTATACGGATGTGCACAAACCAAAAAGCAAGATGGAAAATTGCTTCTGAAACTAATGAGAGAAATGAAAGTATAGGCAGACTAATTGCAAAGGAAGAAGTAGTAAAAACATAATTAATTGACTAGGCAGGTCAGAAGACCAGACAATAGGATTTTGTATTGGAATTCAGTGTATTTCAAATACAATGGCTTAGTCTGCTGCCATCACTTACACAGCTGTCTAGATTGACCTGTTCTTTGAAAATGGATATAAAAAAAGGAGCATTCTTCAGAAAGATGACCTTAAAAACGGCAGATGCAAGTGTTGTGGGCATCCTCCTCCTGCCCTCCTCTCACAAAACAAAGAAATTCTGAAGGAGAGCACAACACTTACGGCTGTGACCCGCGAGGTGATGTTTACACTCACCGTGGCAGATCTGAAGGTTCCTTCACCAAAATTAAATGTTTCACAAATGTGTTATAAATAACCATTTGAAAACCCTTAATTAAACAATTTAATAATATAAAACAAAGTTAGGGAAAACAATAAAGAAAAATGTCACTACTTGGACTTCAGTGACAGAAAAGGCTGATGTCAGATTACAGAGCAGTGCATGACCTGGGCAGGAAATGTATCTGTGTCTAGTAGAGATTATGCCTTCACTTAACTAAAGGAATTACTACAAGTATTCATAGTGTATCTCAAGTGCTATAATACTCATTTCTAGTGATTCGGATTTCTTGTAATTAACATATGCACACAAATGAATCTGAAACTGCAAGCATAATAACTACTGGCTCATTGATCCATTATCACACTGCTAAAAGATCAAGTTCTATCAGGTTTTTTTGATTATGCACATTATTAGACAAATCTGTTTTCATTTAGTCTCTTAAACAGCTGCATTTTATTACAGTCAAAGCTAAGTAAGTTTGCAGGAGACTTTCTGTCTTACTTGTTCTTTTACCCATGTAGGCAAAGCAGTTAATGAAAAATAATTAAGCACCTGGTCTAAATACATCGCATAAATAACTTTCCTGGCTAGAATTACCAAGTTACTGACAGCAGTAGCATCATTAAAAAATGTAGTTAAACCATTTCCTCCAAAAGAATTCAGCCACATAAAAATAGCTGCCAGATTCTCAGCTTCACAGTCAGAGTTTCTGGGTGGCTTCAGCAGGGTGACCTTGGCTGCAAACAGCTGAATTCCTGAATTGCCTCTGCTGCAGCAAAAGGTGGTGAAATGTAGACACTGTGTCCTGGACACCAATCCACACCTGAGGTATGGGATGAAGAAGGAGGCACAACGCTTCATGAGTTCAACAAAAACAGGAAGGACAGGCAAGAAAGAAGGCAGGGGAGTTTGCCCTCAGTGTTTAGACAATGTTCTATGGAACAGACACCAGCCTTGCTGAACCTGAGTCAGGACCATGGGAGAGTTCAACCACTAAGAGTGGGATTTTGCTACAGACTACCCAACAGAGGCAAAAAACCAGATCAAGAGTCCTATAAAAACCTGAAAAAGTCTCCAGATCAACCTCAGGCTCTTAAGGGAGACTAACCCCTGATACCTGCTGACAGCAGGCCAGGAGGAAGTCTGGGAGAAGCCCTTGACACACCCAGGCCCCCCAGGCCCCACTCTCCGGGTCCTGCTGCTCACAAACACCAGTGCTGGGTCATGGCACCCTTGGCTGTAACAGCCCGCAAAGGCAGAGCTGACCTGGGGCCTGAGGACAGCAGAGTGGCTTATTCAGGGAACTCAATGCACACAAATGCCTTCAGAAGCAACCCTTTCATTGTCACGGTGTATCGTGGTGTGAGCATCGAGTTCACAGAAATTACAGTCAGTGACACAGTTGTACTGTAAGGTATTGCTTAAAATCCTTCATTATGTACTACAATATTAGTGTTACCAGGAATAGATATCCTATTCTTGATTATGTAATCAAGAAAAACTTCTGAAAATAATATTCAGAGTACAAACTACTTTTAATCAGCAGCTAAATACCAAGATATGATTACTTCGTTGCTCTAATGACATCTGTAATGGATTCCAAGTGCTGTGCCTGATTGCTTCCCAGCTGATCAGGATTCTGTTCATCACTTCTAGCAGCTGGAATTCTGAGATTTCTTGGAGCTCCTGTGTAAAAGGCTTCAACATTGGTTCAGCTAAATGGCTACAGTGCATGCTTTAAAATGGTCCTTAAAAACTTTACACTTAGTACTCCATGATCTAACGTTTTAAGAGAAGAGAGGAAGATCTGTTTCCTCCTTCCCTTTTTACTGACAGGCACTGATTATAAAGCAGTATCACCCAAAGTACTTGATAGACACTGGCCAATACATCATCAAACAGAGCTGAACTTCAGCTGATCACTAACCCAATAGTAACTGAGACACCTTCAGTAATGCTGAGGTTTTCAGTTTTAATACAGGTGATATACACAAGGGATTTAAAAGGCAATTTGAGACATTAAGATGCATGTACAAGACAAATTCACAACTATTAAACTTAAATCAATGTCTTGTCTCATGTAATTTCTGATTTTTGCCTAGTGAAAAAATGAATTGTTAATCCTGCATTTGACTGAACTGGCATAAGGGAACTGACACAGCAATTGCTCCTCAGCTGAGAAGTATGAAACGAGTACAGCACCATTCCACTACAGACATGCACTGCATGGGTCTAAACATCCTCAGCCAGAACAGTGAAAATATTAAAATTACTCCATGAAAAGAAGCATTACAACTGGTTTTCAATTCTGCAAAGTGTTATGTTCAAAATACCTGAAAATCTATTTGTTATAAAAACACTTAGATTCTGTTTGCTCTTTTTCATCAATATAGTATTGCCAAAATACAACCTAAAACTTCTAATTTTTGTTGTAACAAATAATGAGAGCTGGCAAATTTCAAAATTGCTCATAATTTTGAAATGGAACTATTTCTAAAAATTTTAAAGAGTTTAATCAGTTGCTGACAGCTTTTTATCTCATTGTGTCTTCACTTTCAGTTAGAACTGTTTAAATGGATTATGTAAAGAAGTAAGAAATCTTGAGCACAGTGTTAGTACTGCAATCAGTGGAGAGAGACTTCTCCATATGACAGTGGAATATAAATGGCTCCCGCTTTTTATCTGAGTCAGAAATGGTGCAGAAATACACTGGCAGTTCAAGCACATACCCATGTAATACTGAACACATCCACACAGTTTAAACTAAAGTGTTGTTTCAGATTCTTTTAAACACACAGATTTACATTTATCCTGTAAGAACTACTTTTCCTGCTCTGTATTTGTTTCTCCCTGCCCTTCTAGGCAACTGGTCAAAGACTCCTAATCCACAGGTATCTGCACTGTAGAGCAATTCACTGTTGTCTCTGTCATCAGTTTAGAAAGGAAAATAATTGGATATAAAATTGTACTTTTATGTACAACTTTAATGGTTAAATCGTACTTACACGTTTATCAACACATGGCAGAGCAAGCCATTTGTATAAAGACAAAGGCAATAATGAAAGAATTGTTCCAGTTGAATATTCCACAAATCCTTTTAATAGTACATTTCCTTAAGTACTTTACATAACTACACAATAACACAGGCTTGCAAAGTATTTACATAATTTCAATCAACAAGAAATTAGTAGCTAAGTTAAAATATGGTGGCTCAAGTGAGGTATTCATAGAAACATTGACATCATTTAGCCTAGAAAAGACCCTGAAGATCATTGAGTAATGAACTGCTCTTTCCTGCAGTTTCCTGGAAATTGCACTAGGCAGCTTCAAATATTTACCCGATGCACAGCACGTTCCTCACACAACCTCAGTGATCTCTCCAGCATGATCCACTCAGTTTTGTTCACATGTTTCCTAGCAAAATGAATAATGATGTTTTGCAAAACCCTGACAGGTTTGTATTTAACACATTACCAAAGTCTGAGACACACCCTGGTGGAAAGGGACCATAATGGCTGCAGAGACCCTCTGCTAGGAAAAAACCAAACACAAGAAGTGCCACAGGCAAGATTTAATTTACTGTATCCAGCCACCCAGAGCCCAGTGGAAGTCAGAACACTGCTGGCTCTCTGTAGTTCACACCAACTCTACCGACAGAAAAGACCTGGAGTAACACTGTTTAAAATCAATAGTACTCAGAACTTTGCATTGTTTTATGAGTCTTGGAGAAAAATCCAGGTGAAGTGAAATGAAATTAACTTAGCCTTCTGTGTTATTTAAATTCTTTGAGTAAAAGATCCTTTTCAGTAGGATGAAGAACACCCATTATTTGTACTGAATTTTCTTCCTCTTATAAGGGATACTGAAGACAAAATATTTGGAACACTTAAACAAATTAAAAGTCCTTATAAAAATATTCATTAGAACCCTGATATAGGAAGGACAGATGATTCTTGAGAAGAGATTATTTTATGATTCTGCATTAATCCTGTACTTCCAAAATTAATGGAAGCACATAAATCAATAAAACTGCATAATGGCACACTTTATGATCAAGCTACTGAGATGTTACACAGTTGATTCAATCAAGCTTAAATCTGTTGGTTTTTACACTTTCCCACTCTTTCAGTAAAATTGTGTTCTGATCAAAAGAAAGTGCGTACCCTATAAATAATGTCAATCAATTTGACAGCTAGATTTTAAAATTAACACTAGAGGAATCAGAGAAAGGTCTCCAACATGCTCAAAACCCTGCTGTGCAAGCACGGGCTGGGGGAAGCAGCTCAGGTGCCATGGGATGGGAGGCAGAGCGGGTCGGGTGTCACAGAATGCAGGCAGAGCGGCTCAGGGGCCATGGGATGGGAGGCAGAGCGGCTCAGGGGCCATGGGATGGGAGGCAGAGCGGCTCAGGGGCCATGGGATGGGAGGCAGAGTGGCTCAGGGGCCATGGGATGGGAGGCAGAGCATTACATGAAGCACACACACTGTCTGCAGGCTCCGGGGTGCCCTGT
>JAWWEV010000034.1:7302465-7313585 GCA_035583235.1 Hafferia zeledoni | reverse complement strand
GGCTCAGGGGCCATGGGATGGGAGGCAGAGCATTACATGAAGCACACACACTGTCTGCAGGCTCCGGGGTGCCCTGTGGTGCTCACGGCTACACAGCCAGGGCTGTCAGCAGCTCTGCTTCCTATCAAGGCTAAGAAATGAAACACACTGTGCTTAGATCTGCTTTTCAGACCACTTGGCAGCAGGTAACATCACTTTTTACTTCACTTCTAAGAAAAATACTTGTCTTCTTCCTACAGATAATATTACCAATCTGTTTTAAAGTTGTAACTGTCAAACGTTGTAACCCACCTTTCTGGATGGTCTGTTGCTCTTCCTCTGAGTGTACACAGAAACACACTGAACTCAAAGTCCCACAGCAACAGGAGAGAATTGCTACAACTTGAATTCATTGACTTTTAGCATTTCAAAAATTTAAATATTGAAGCATTTAAATTTATTAAGCATTAGAAATTCAGAGAATTCTCTGAGCTTTACTCACTTTAGGTACTCAACAAGCCATATCCATTTTTTATTATTTTCTTTCCATTGTTTTCTCCTGATGGCTATTGCCCCTATTTGTCTTCTCACAGCAATTAGTTTAGGGAGAAATAATTTGCCTGTGGGTTCTATTGCAAAGAAAATTTCCTACTGAAAAGAAAGCAAATAACTGATGAAAGGACAGCCCTAAAATGAATGACACAGGAAGACAGATGAAGAAATCAGAATAATATCTCAGTGATCATCTACAAATCACACTTTTATTCCAAAACACCAGCACAACAAGTCCTACAAAAGACTATTCCGAAGTCAAGGAAAGTAAATTAGCCTTACTGCCAATATGAAATACAAAGGGAGTTACAAGCCCCATTCTGCACTTAATTGCCTTACCTGGCATTCCATGGATAAGGTCTCCACACAGCACAAAGAACTTGGGTTTGGGGTTTAGTTTGTTAATGGCCTGCACTGCTTGCTCTGTTAATTTCATTTCTTCTCCCCATTCATCGTCTCCATCCTTGGGGTTTCCACATTTCCAAGCCTTCATCATTCCAACCTGAGGATCTGCTCCTTGGATGAAGTAGAAGGGCCCCTTCCACTGGTATTCATCATCTAAAAAGAAAAAAAGGAGGGAAAAAAGGGAAAAGTTAAGCAGTAGAGACACTTAAAAGAGAATGAAAGTTTCGATATATCCTTAAATTGATTGTTCTGCCCCTACGTAGGTTGATGCTGCTTCAATTGAAGCACAGGATTCTGTAGTCATTCACACAGGGCAAATATAAAGGCAGAAGTACAAAGTTTTCCTCTAATGGGTAGTTGTAATAAATGAAAGTATATTAATCTAATTATACCACATAGTAATTACAGGCTGATTAGAGGAAAAGTATGTGGAGAATTCAGTAAATAGGAAATGGAAATTACAAGACTACAACATAACACAAGTGTGTAACATTTAGATTTAATTTGATTCCTTTAAGACTCCAATTATTGCTTCTTTAATTAACAAGTTAAAACATACACAACTTTCACATTCTATGGTTCCAGTAGACTTTTCCTTAAATTATTAAGTGTTTAAATGCTTTTTGTTCTCATAGTTTCTCATAGAAAAGTTGGATGTAGAACTGGAGGTAGAACTGAACACACACAACAGGACCAAGGTCAGCAAACACAAAATCCAGCAAGAGCAGACTTAGCAGCAACAAAGAAAATCCAAATTTAGTGCTGCCACAGTTGCTCCTGACACCTATGATAAAAAGGTGAGAACTCAAAAACAAATTCCCATTGGCAAAGTCAGTGTAGACAGTGGGTACAACAGAATTTGTAGTGCTACTATTTTTTTGCACACTTCCTTCTCCAGTATGGCAACTCAAGTACCACAAATGAAGGGTGATCTGTAATACTACAAGCACATTAGGAAAAAAAAATCTCAACACTGGACAAATAAAACACCAGTGGGCTACAAATTGAAAACAAAATAGGTACCCCGTTTCTCAGACTTGTGCCCAAAGCTGGAATTGCAGGACAAACATCAGTACACTGGTTTCTCCAGGTGTCTCTTTGCATTCATTTGCAACCTGAACGTCTCAGTTTTGACAGGTGTATTTGCCTGAATAAGTCTGCTGTTATTGGAGTTTTTTAAACAGCATTTAAACTGTTAAAATCTCACTGACTACATCAATCTATAGTTGAATCTAAAAAGATACAGCAAATTATTTTAAATTAAAATATAATCCATAAATATACTCCCATATTATGTAAGTCTGATCTGAAATTCAGTTTGAGGCAAAACTGGTCTTCCAGTAACAGCACAGAAGAAAGCAGCATGTCCACCATGAATGTGCTTTGGGGCTCCTTCAACAAGATCCACAACTGGAGCTTCTCACTTCGCAAGAAGGGAGGGAAGTTGGAAAGGGAAGTTGGAAAACAGAGGTCAAAATTCACCCCTTGCACCATGGATATGGGTAGGCTGGGATGAGGGATAAGGAATGTGGGCAACTCCCAAAAGCTGCTTGGAATTGTCATCTGTTGCTATGGCATCAGATCATTTTGCCAAATGAAAGCTTCTTCACTTCAGTTTAAATAACTTTTAATATCTGAACAAAATTATTTATATACCAGCATTGATTTATTCTAAATAATAATCACATATTTTATAGGCAGAAACTTTTAGCCACTCATTAGCTTGCAATTCTGAAATAAAATTTACTCTTCCAATTGCATAACTTATTGGAAGAAGTGAAATGATCCATCTCTCCATGAGTTTGTCATAGAAGCTTTATGGAACCAGTTGAGTGACACAAAGCAATTTAGGTTGTTATTTTATGACACACATGAAAAAAATATATGGCTGCCATAAAAAGCAGCTTACATGCTGCATCAAAGGCATTGTTTTTGCAGAGAAATCAACTTACAGTTTTTATAAGTGGAAAGATCTAGGAAAAAAAACAGTTAAGGAAGCCTTGGATTAGAAGTCCTTTCTGACCTATACAAAATGAAACTGAAAAAGGGGATGTTTGAAACAGGAACTTGGGTTGGAGGAGCAGCACAATTCTCAAACTCACTGCTTGGCGAAAAAGATTAAATCTGGGAACAACACGGCAGGATTTCTAACACTGGTCCCTTTCCCAGCAACTCAGTGGGCAGTACTGATAATTAATGGTGAGCAAAATCCACTCCTTTTGCACTGATTAATCTGAGACCATTAATTTTTATCATAGTAGCCTAAGTAAAATATAGATTCATATATTTATTTTACAGAAACCACCTAGAAAAGAGAGCTGGTGTTTGTTTTCAAAGGCTGTGTATCAGTCATGGACAGGCTGTTTCCAGCTTTGAAGGGCGATGCTGTCTGGTGGCCAAAGGCACCTGGAGCACAGGGAGCAGGGCTGGCCCAGGGCACAAGGAGCTTCATCTGCAATGACACAATCCTTGAACACACAGCAGACCCTGCACTGCCAAGGAGCATGCACAGCTGATGCAGAGCAGGTTGGAAAGCCAGACCTGGGGCTATTCTAATATAAGCTTCATGGATATTTTATTTTCCTGACTTCTATTCATGCCAATACAGGAACTCTCTGGGTTTTAAGCACCTGAATGTTTCCAAGACTGTGCACAGATGCTCTGGGTTGCGTGGGTGAGCCGTGGTCATGTGAGGCAGAGAGAGAGACTGATAAGATGAATTTGAAAAGAGAAGTTCAGTACACAGACAGAATCAAGAAGTGGCAGAAGAAAAGAGAAACAGAAGATGCAGGGGTGGAGGTGGTGAAGAGTGGGGAGAAAAGGAAAGAGATAGGAGGTGAAAAAAGAAAGGAACTGAAAATGATGCAAAGGTATATGCTATATTCTCCTGTAGGAAAAGAAAAATATAAAATGCAGGAAGTGAAGCAGGGACAACAGAGGAGATCCAGGAATAAGGGCTACATAAATAACACTTGCTTCAAATGTTAGTTTAATTAACTGGTCTTAGTCAAATAATTCAGTCAATAGCTGTTTCTGTGGTATTCAATAACTTATCAAAGAGTGACAAAAATAACAGTAAGGTTGAACAAATATTTTCTACTTTTGTCTTGTTATTTGATTACTCCAATTAGAAACACTCTTTGAAACAAATAACAAATAACAAATTCCATTAGCCTGTTAATTATCAAGTGGTAGTTACTGATTTTATCCTCCATGAAATGGAAGTATAAGGACACTGTTTACATTTACAACTTGACTTTAAAACAAAATCAGGAATGTGCTTTAATTACTACATAGTACTATAAACAAAAGCAGAATGTCATGGAGAGAATTGTATTGGTACAACACCAACAGTGCAAACTTGCACCTGCTGTACCAACTCCTAAGCCTGTTCTGCATTCAGCTCATTCAGGAAATAACTCTTAATGGCCCTCACTGCTCAATTATGCAAGTTTTTCCTTAGCTGTGCAAGCCATAACTCTGGTCCAGCTGATGTTTCAAGTGTTGCAACTGATGCAATTTCACCAAGTCTGCCTAAAACCCCAGGAATGGGCCTGCACAGGAGCTCTTTCACCAGACAATATGGTGAGAGGGTAGCACGGTGAAACAGATGGCAAAAGCATCTTCCACCACCACAGATGGAGCCAGGTATCTTTTGCCTAACAATTAAATGATTTATCAATGGACCCTCTTCAGATAATTATTAGCAAAACCTCTGTATCCTACTTTTCTCCCTCACCAGCTGTTTGTTGGCACCAAAAAGCAAAACAGGTACTGCAGGAAATTCATCTGCCCAATGTCAGGCACCACAACAATCTGCTGGAACCATTTTTTGGTCTTTGCACTGAATCTCAAGAAGAGTGCTCAAAGAAATCCCTGGGGATTGCAAGGGGAATGCCAAAGTCTGGCAGAGGGAACTAACAAACAGCACTGGGTGCAAGTGGTGGGCGGGGGAACAGCTGGTTTTCAGTAATCAGCCCGTCATGAGCCAGGTGCTAATGCTGCTCCTTAAGGTTTCAGTTAAACAGCATCTACAGTCACTGTCATCCCTTCAAAGGAGCAAGCAATGACTTCTTTGGGAATAACACTGAAGGCAGCCTCCTCACTGGAGTTTCAATTTCCAAGCTTTTAGATGAGCTGTGTGGTTGTATCACACAAGGGGCATGCCAGGTAAAGCAACAGAAGATGAGGATTCAATTAATAATTTCCTTGGCCTTCTCCCTTCCATCCCAAAATTGAGCAGAGCTGAGAATTCCTGCAAATTGGCTTTTCATCCCTATGAACACAGAGGCTGTTTCCAACTTCCAGAATTTTCCATAACAGAAGGAAACACAAATGGCAGAGGATACTCAGCAGACTTCTGGTAACTGATGTACACACGGTTTCAGTTTCTGAAGGACAAACTGTGTCTGTGCTGCTGCTCTTACACACTAAGCCACAGAACACTCCAATTTCAAATCCATTTTGTTCCCAGGCCTCCTTAAGAGCTGTACAGCTGACTGCCACAGAAGAAGTCCAACTTCAGAGCATGTTATGCCTCAGTTTCAATAGCTTCCTACTCTTTTTCTGCTCCCATGCATTCCAAAGTACAGATAGAGGATCAATGCAATGTATTTTTAGTAGCATTGGCTGGAAAACTGTGCCAGCTTCTAAATTTATCTAAGGATTAATTCTGTGAAGGACCAAAGCAGTCAGCATTAATTCACAAGAGAAAGCCTCAGCCATGGATTGTGATCACAGGCAAAAAGACACTTCAAGGACTTAGGTGGAACTTCAGCGAACCTCACGATTTCTACAGGACAATAGTTAGTATCTTACTGGGCCTTTGTGTCTTCCCTTTCTGCTGTTCCTGGTTTCTCCTCTCTTTTCTTTCCCCATCTCCAAGGATCACAAACATGCATCTACAGAGACTGCTCACAGAAACCACTGGCCTCTGACAGCCACGTAGTACTGGTGGGATTTCCAGTATTATTTCCCTGGCGAGATTTTTAAAAAAATTCATTAGTTGGTTTCAACAGTATATTGGTTTTCTTCTTCCTCCACATTCTGGAGCATTTTGTGGAAACAGATGAGTTATGAGAAGTCACTCCTGCCCACAGTCTCTCCCTAGACACAATTGTGTCACAGGAGAATGGATGTGGACAATGCCCAGTGCCTGCCCAGCAAACCTTGGGCAGTAATAAATACAAAACCACTTTCATTGTCATATTGGGTTTGCCAGGAGAACCAATTTCATTTTTCTAAAGATCAGAGAACAGCAGACACTGACACCTGGTTCCTGCCCTGAGCTGTCTCTGCCCACAGAGTGGGCCTGTGACTCTTTTTCTAGGTAAAACTAACCAGAAGCAGAGCCTTAGTTTTCCAAAGAACCCACATGCAGAAAGGGAAACTGAATCTCTTAAGTGAGGTCAGGATCTATAAAACACAGACAATACCAAAACCAAAAATTTGTTTTATTACTCTCAGTTCTGAAATAGCCTGAAAACCAATAATGGCCTTGCACTAAATTCTTAATAATTCCTTGTTATATATTAAAATATTATCAATAGATATGGCCTAAAAAAATCATTATTGTCTATATGTCCAAATACAAGATTTCAATCTAATGAAATGGGCATTTCTTTCAGCTGTATTTTCCATGTGTACCTGAGACACTACAAAAGAGATGACTATTGAAGGTTCTGAGGAATGACCAAGACAACCTGTCGTGAAAGGTGCAATTCCACACATCAGGATAAAAACCCCTTCAAAGTATCAAGTATCAAAGTACATTTTCAGAGAGAAAAGAAAACCTCTTAAAGAGTAGTTATTTTAGAAGTTACATACTACAGAAATACTCTTAGTGGAAACACTTAATGACAGAACACGTTTTCTCAAATAAATCAGGCAGTGCTACTGTTTTCAAAAGATATACCTTCAAACTTCTTAGACACCTATCAAGGTAAGAAATGCCCCCTCAGACACAGTTCACTTGTACCGAGGGCTGCAGAATGCTAAATTCTAGTCATGCCTTATGCCCATCCTCAAATTTAACATGTAAACTCATTACACAAACTTTACAGCCCAGAACTGTAGGTGTGAAGGGGGGTGGCTTGCATAATGACAAGGTGAAGTCACAGAAAGTTGCTCAAAACCCACATAAAAATTTGCCTAATTCATATGAGAGTTGGAGACAGTATTGGGAATGGAATATGCAAGCTGGGAAGCAGTTCTGATCAGTGCTCAAAAATATTACTGTTGAAGAGCTCTAGAACAGTAATCATAATGTGCCAAGATCCAACACTCTTGTGAAAGCAAGAAAAAATAAGAAATCAACTGCGGTTGTATTTAATTTCAAAGGAGGGCGAATTATATGTAATTATGATGCTTTTAAAAAGCGCAAAAATCCTTGAAGGCAGCATGGAAACTATTCAGATACTATCCCAGAGGCTCAGACCATATGCACAGCTTTCACTAAGAACTTCAAAAGACCAAAAAGAATCCAGACAGCCTAAACAACTTAAATAACATTCATAAGGAAGCTCCTTAGAGGAGGACAGCACCCTTCAAAAAAACTAAAGCATCCAAATAAAAGAAAACAGAAAGGACTGTATGCACTGGAAGGTCAGATACCAAACTCCAAAAAGTCATGTTAACAAAAGTGAAGAGCTGAATACAACAGAAATCTGAAAACTAACCAAGTCCTTTGCAGAGGAATTAGGAGCAGGTAGCCTGCCAGACACTCTCCAAGGTTAACAGACATTCCAGACATGCAAGATGCACCAAAAGGCTGAGCAGAAAAACAAGGTACATTTTTGTATGCACGTTTATTGTGAAGGAACTTGTGAAGATCCAATGTGAGAATTCTTCTTGACAGACAATGTATCAGATGCGTCTCAAATCAAAATGTCAGTAGATGATTCAACAGACACGAACATCGACAAACCACTCAGATCAGGTGGCATCCACAGAACTCCTCAGAAGTGAAAACCAGCTCACCTGGGGGAGTTACCTCTTGCTTAAAACTGCCTCTGCACCAACGAACAGCGAGATGGCCAGTAACACACCTACATCTGCAGGGGTTTCCTGGGCAATCTGGTAACGACTGAATGCAAACTGGCACCTGTACAGGTAAGTGAGTGGAAACTGGAACAAAGACAGTGAGTACTCTGCTTAGGGATTCTCCAGATAGAGTAATCAACAGCTTTTACATGGACAAGGCAAATCCATCCACTTGATACTGTCTCCAAGAGGCATCTAAGAGTTACTCACCAGAGACTCCCGAGGAAGCCGAGTCTTGAAATATGAAAGCAAGTCCTTACGTGCATAGAAAACCAGCAAGAAGAAATGGTCAAGATGTACAGACCCCCCTGGATGTGTCCTGGGACCTACACTGCCCAACAAACTCAAACCAGGCTGTAACACCAACTGCACAGTGAGGAAGGGAAATTCACTAAAACGAAGCCATTTTGGCAGCATGAGAAACAAGCCTGGTTGTGAGGAACTGGGGAGGGACTTCTTACACAGGGACTGTCCAAAATCACTGATGAACTCCAATGCAAAAGTGCAGGACAGTGCACATGGGAAAAACCCCACCAACTTCATACAAACGACAATTGTTCTAGCAAGTGCTACAAGCAGAAGTCAGCTGACCATTCAGTAATGGCAAAAAAAAAATAGAATGGGGAAGGAATAAAGAATGCAGCAAAATAAAAAACTATGAGAAGCAACTGAATAAACTAATAAAATAAAGAATTTGCAAAAGACTGGTGAGGGAGGCATGGCAGAGGAACTTAAAATCACATCTGGAACTGAGAAGGTGAGTAAGCAATACTGGTTATTTGCCTGCTCCAGATAAGGGGTTTGGAACCATCAAGTAAAACTAGCAAAAGACAGGTTCAAACAGACACTTCTCAACCAGTTAAGCTGACAGTACCATCACTTCTTTAGTTACTTGACAAAAGTGTTTACCTACTTTCACAGGAATTCTCTGCACAGCATGCAAATTACATACTCAGGGCCAAAAAAACACATAACAAACCAAAACAAAATAACCCCATGACTTTTGGAGAGAAGTGGTGAAGGCAGCATTTACCCAAACATATGGTCCTGCTTCTTCACTCAAATGCTAATAGAAGCAGCAGACATCTGAAGCATAATTCCACAGGAGAAGACAGATAATTTATTTTAAAAAGTAAAGCCAAAGCATACAATAAAGCAAGGTATTTGTGCATTGTTTACTACTATGCCTCATTGATTACATGGATAATTTAGATCACTAACCTTGAGCTTCTGATTCACATACCCCCTTTTCAAGAGCAGATCAGAGCGGGTTACAGGTATAACCTCCACATTATGTAAAAGCAGACTGAACAAATTACCATGAGGGGATAGCATGTGGAAGAGTGATTCTGCAGAAAGGGTAATGAGAAAAACCCCAAAATTAAGCTCTCATTGATGGCTTTCAAATTTTAAAAGGAAAAAGTGTGCAAACCCATAGCAGTGGCAGTAAATGTTTTGTGGAGCTACACGTTTAACAGGAGTGAAACCCAAAAACTGACAAAAGAAACAAAACACAGATAACTGATTTTCATCTTAAACTGCAAGAAATTTTGCCTCAGTTTTATCAGCCCTTGGTTCTGGTTTTCTTTCCCCCCAATCCTTTAGTTGTGTTGAACTTTAGTCTATTAAGAAAGGGCTAAGTAAATTATTTACAAAGAAATATTGCACCTGAAGATGGTAGCTGGACTCTGGTAGTCTAACAAGTCCTGAACAGAGATTTAAAACAACCAGTTGGTAAGAAAAATCCTAGTTAAAATTTAAAGAATTCAAAATGAAGACACTTCAGGAGAAAGAAGCACACCTGGAAAACAGATTCCCAAAAGACATATTTTTTTCCATGTTTAAGACAATTTTCAAGAAGTACTTAGATAAAGCTTTTATTCAGAAATTTTTACACTGCTGTTGAACATTCCTTTTGTTACAATTTCACTATACAGTTGATATAACTAGATCGCTTGTCTGCCATCTGTCCCCTCAGCACATGCTAGGCATTCTGTTCCAAACCAACCAGACCATCTGCAATTAATAGGTTGCCAGAATGACTGTATACATATACTTCACATGCTCTGAGTTGGTGATTTTTCTTTATTTGGCAACAAGCAAAGCCAAATATTTCCAGCAAACCCCAAGAAAATACCACAAAACTGCAGGGACTGAATAGCCTTGCCGACTTCACCAAACCAATACAATCTGAAATTCATCACTACAAGGAAACAAACCACTTTCCATGCATGGCAATAGGAAAAGATTTCTTAACACAGAGCTAGTTGTGCCCCTGGAAAACCCTGGCACGCTGCAGAACCTCCATCCTTGCGAGAACTTTACAAACAGGTGACATACAAAGCTGTTCAACACACACACTCCTCTGCCGGTCCAGCCACAAGCAAGAACCAGCAGTCACAGGTGGCTGTGCCAGCACTGGCCTGGCTTGGGCTCCTCACCTTATCCCCCCGGGAAGTCTGGAAGCCTGGGAGCGCCCGGGGAGAGCTGCTCTGCTGCCCCGGCACCCTGAGCGAGCGGGTCCCACCTGCGGGATCTCCCGTACCTGCGAACCGCTCTGGGGCCGCCTGTCACTGAAATAACAGCACCGGTGACCCGCCCGCACCCTGTTCGGTCACCCTTGCGGGCACAAACACAGCGCGGCACACGCTGGCACCAGCACCTTCCGAAGCTATGGATGTCAGGCCCGGGAGCTCGGACAAGCACTTTGAGCCGAGTGCGGTGCGGCCGCTCGGCCTGCTGGGGGTACCCGGAGCGCGGGGACAGCCTGGCGGGCCCGTCGGGCGGCCTCGGCCGCGCGTCCCTCCGAGCTCGCACCGCGGCCCTGCCGGCGCCGGCCCCTCACACCTCCCTCCCCGGCTGCAGCTCCTCCCGCTGCCGCTGCCGCCGGGGAAGCCCCGGGCCTGCCTCCCTCCCTCCTCCCTCCGCACGCCCCTCCCGCCCGGCGGCGCGGCGGGGAACAGCCGCAAGCGAGGGCGCCGTGCCGGCCGGCGCTGCCCGTACCTCGGCGGAAGGCGGTCAGGGTCCTGCCGCGGGCCCGCACGAACGGGTCCCCCCCCGCCGCCATCGCCCCGGCCCGCGCCGCTGCCGGAGCCGCCGGAGCCGCCGGGCCCGCGCGCCGAGGGGGCGGCACCGCCTGCGCC
>JAWWEV010000034.1:7271766-7297123 GCA_035583235.1 Hafferia zeledoni | reverse complement strand
TCCTTTTCCTTTTCCTTTTCCTTTTCCTTTTCCTTTTCCTTTTCCTTTTCCTTTCCCTTTCCCTTTCCCTTTCCCTTCCTTTCTTTCTTTCTTGAAAGGGGATTTTTTTTTTCACCTAATTTTTAACCAAATATATTTTTGAGAAGCACATGTACATCACCATCTGAAAGGATATGACAAAGAGGATAGAAAGAAACAACATCATCAGATTACTCTGAATTAAAAATCAGTGATTACAAAAAAGCTGTGAAGGAGAAACCATTGTCATACCACTTTGCAAAGCTGTAGCTTCTGCTGCAGTATGAGGTTTGACACCACAGAAATGTCCTCTGTGTAAGTGGAAAAGGTACATCAATCAGGCAAATAAATCCTCTTCTTGATTGGCCTTCAAGGGTCCCAGACTGCCACCACTCTCCCCTCAAAGTACAGCCTTACCAACTGATTGCATCAGCAGTTGAGAGACTCTTTGCTGCCTTAGAGAATGATTTATGTCCCCTGAAGTCTTCACAGAACTCTTCCATGCACTAGTATTGACTCATGTTGTGTGCCAGGGTTTATATATGAAATAGATCTTAAAACCGACTTTACCATCTGTGATGTCACTAATGTTGCAGTCACTGAACTTCCTGCAATAGGATGACTATGAAGGATGCATTTATTTTGCCACAGATTTCTATAAAACAAAATGTTTTTCAGTAATTAAAGCTGGAGATGAACAGAGGAGTACTCTGGGAAAAGCACAGATTAATTTAAGCATAAATGACCCATTTAAGGGTTTTTGTCGTTGAAATAATGACTGAAGAAAAGGAGTTCAGAGCCTGATGAAGGATGCTGGATAGGTAATTATCGCTATTACAAACCTCTTAGTTTAATTTGTAGGAAATGTGATTTGAAAATTAAATAGCACTTGATTTTTTCAGGTTTCAGTGTGGACTGTCTTTTAGCTGTGTGTAGCATTTTTGTTTTTCAGAATTTCAAGGACCTCTCCTTTCTCATTAATGATTGTATTAGATAACCAGAAGGATCCATTTTTCAACAGTATTATCTCAGCAATAAAGTACCTTTTCCACTTCTCTCAGGTTCCTAGTCTAAAGATCTGTAGATGTTTTGCAGGCCTTGGGTAAAAAGAGATAAAGAAAAATCTGGGCACAGGTAGAGGCACACAGAGGCTGATTTATGAGTGAAGACATGACATGCACCACAAAGCTTCTACTTTTAAAATTAATAATAGATGAAGACAAGACTGCATGCCCTACAAGGCAAATGTAATCCACCTGTTTTGTACTAGGCCTTTACTTCTATCCCCTTCACTGTGTTTGCAATGATTTTTTTCAGATTCCTTCCAGTTGTACTTATTCATAACAACTAAGTCAGTGACAGCAAACACTGTCTGTATTCCCAGAGTGATGTTCTTGCAAATTTTTAATGCTCCAGTATTTTTCAAATCTCTGTTACAAGTGTAACAGAGTCCAATGTCCAAGCAGAAAAAGGCAGATTAATTGACAGTAGAAAAGTGGCTTTCCTGGTCTCTGAACTTCTTCTGGTTTTAGTACAATGGAGAAGTAAAATTCTGTTCATGGAAATATTACTTGGTTTTATTCGCATATTCCTACATTTGCTGAAGGATGATCACAATAAAGACTGTGATCTTGTCCAGGGACGCCTGGCACAGCAGGCAAAATACAGAAATTAACTGAAGTGCCTCTTCTCCAGATGACTTGGAAGCACTGAAGCTCATTCTGCAGTTTGCCAGTTGGTTGCAGGCAGTGGAGAACGTGTAGGGCTGTGCTGAGTACAGCAGTGGGCTCAGAGGGCTCCCAATGCCTCACACAGTTACTCTGGGCCAAATTTGCCAGTGTCCCTGCAAAATGAGCTGCACCACCCATGTCTGCTCCAGACACCCTGGCTTTAAAATCAGCCAAAACGAAGCCCCTCATGGTGTGAAACCTGGGCAGGCTCGTTCAACAAGCACAGCGGGGACATTGCACACTGCTGGTCCCCAGTGGGTCTGAGGGTGGGAAAAAGGACATCAGGCCAGTCCAGAGGAGTAGAGACTGAAGGCTGTTTGTCTGCAGTGTTGCTCTCAACACACAGAGATGTAACAAACCATGTTTAACCACGACATCTTGGCAACACTCCTTTGACAACAGGCAGTCTGGCTACAAACCTGTGCTCTTGGATTTATGCAGGGGTCTTACTTTGCAGACCATGGTACTGGAATGAATGATAAGACAGGATAAGCCTAAAAGTAGTGAGGCATGATTAACATTTTTGTTGCAAATAGTGGATGGATTCATCAACTATAACAATTTTTTTAATAATTAACTGTGCTGATTTTTTCATAAAACAAGCACATGACATTCCTACAATGCAATTCCTGCAGTGTGAAACACGTTTGGATGGAACAAGATAACTTTGTCATTGGGTAGGTAAATTCATAGTGCCAGGAAATGTTCTCCTCCCCAGGTTCTAGGAATTATGTGCCTAACATTCTCCTGCAGCACACAGTACAAGCTACTATTAATAATATATCTATAGCTGAACATAAGGTATGGAGGGAGTATTTAAAATGTTTAATTATTCAAATGAAAGAATTAATTGACTGTGCCTTTTTTGCAGTTCTACAATATTTCTAAACATTAGAAGAGCTCAGCATGCTAAGAAGAATGTAATAAGTGCCTAGGAGGAAATAAAAACTAAAATAACTGGAAACTGAAAACTTTCCTAATAACTGAAGCTGTGGCTTCCACACTGTATATGCTGTCATTTGGAGGTATATACATAAATCAAACCCATGATACAATCCTATGTAATTGGGCTCCTGAATGGAAAGAAATTAGATAAGAGAAATGTGAGCTAATCATTCCTAGCAGAGTGTGGGCTGGTTTGCATATTAACAACATAGCCAAGGCTCTTTCAGAGATGGCAGAATTGCCGAGTGGTGTTGGTATTTACCAATTAATATCCAGAAAACATAGATTTACTGTGTTTTAAGGTGTAGCATCAGCATACACAAATTCAGAGTAAGATGAGGGGTTATATTTGTATCTACCCCCTATAAATCTTTTTTATGTTACTACCTTGGCATGAATGGAATGAATTTTTTCAGGGAAAAGTTGCATCACATCAATAAGTGCAATAAAAGGCTTTGATCTCTGCTGTTTAGGCTTAGGCTTTCGAGGGGTGTCTCCTTACTCCCCTTTCAGGATGAGTTCCATAACTCAAAATGCTTTCAGAGAATGCAGTGACCTTTTGAGTGGCAGATGCCATAGGAATGATATTGTGTTCCAGTGGAAACCTTGAAAAAGGCCTTGAATGTTAACAAGTAATTGCTGACTGGAGAGCCACTGGAGTGCATCAAGTGTTGTAGTACTCAATCCTTCCCCTACTCCTTCGATTTTGAAGAGCAACATGAAGTCCAAATAATTCATATTTAGGTTTTCTGTGGCAACTGTAAGCAAGATGATATTCTGCTCACCAAAGAAACTCTATTTTCTTTTTCTGTCCTTCCTTATGTTAGTCTAAAGAAGCTTATTCCTCTCTTATTGTTTCTGTTAAGTAAAGAAAAACTAAAACAAACAAACAAAACCACACCAAAACACCAAACAGCAAAAAAACCTACCCCAAACCAAACCAAATCCCACCAAACCCCAACAGTGGAAAGAAATACCGGGCAAGTCCTTCCTATGCTGAGAAGCACTAATTTGTTTCTGGTTAAAATTTGGGTAAGCAAATTTCTGCAACTCAAGCAAATAGAAAATGATAATTCACCCTGGTCTCATTTAGATCCTTTAGTGTTTCATCTACTAATACTCTCCCAGTAATTACTAATTCATACAGCTATTGAAGTGTAGCTGTTTTAGAAGTATCCAGGTCTGTAAACAGATAAAATATTTCAGTAGCTGAAATACTTTCAAAAATTAATTTTTCAATGAAAACACTGAATAACAGGTTTATAAACCTTGGAGACTTGTGTCTGCTTTCCCCACAACAACAGTTCTTCCACTTACTCGTGAGAATACCTTGTTGTACTGCAGGTGAAGGATTAGCACCTTGTGCACAGCAAGGACATAAATTAGCATAAAATGCAATGGCATTCTTGTAACTGGTAAGAAGCTGTACATTTAAAGTAGCAGTGCTTACTATTTGATAGTGAGGGTTAGTAAATATCTTGAGAAAGATTTTATGAATCAATGAGATTGCTATTATTTTTCACACTTTTCCTGTGAGAAAAGAGAATTGCAATTATTTCTGGACTCTTACATAACCCAGTCTAGCAAGTATTTATTGTATAGATAAAAAAACCCCAAACCCCCTCATCCTTAAATAAATTCTATGTAAATAGAAAAAGTGCAAATTAGAAGTTAGCTTAGAGGACTTTCTGCTTGATCTTCTGAATAATAAGTCTCACCTGAACAAATAGAATAATACAATACTGGGTAAAACCTGTCTGCAACAACTGAGCTGACAGATATATAAACTATTTTTTTCTCCAAAAGGAAACCTCACATTTATTTGTTGGTCAAGGTTTTAGAGGAGGGGGTTTTGTCAAGAGAATAATGTATGTTATGGGTGTCATTTCTGAAAAAAAAACATGCACCTCTCATACAGTCTAGACTAACTCAAAGTGAAGAGAGCATTTTGTGGTTTCTGCAAGTAAATTTGTAAAGACCAACAAGACTCAACAGATTTTTAGGACAAAATCACAAACTTGTTGTGGTGAACACCATGATGTGTGGGGGAGGAGGGAGAAGTGCCAGCTGGATCCATCATCTATCTTGGCATTTATACTGTGTTCATCACCATGGTATCAAAACACCTTTACAAGCTCAAAGTGTAACCACAGTAAAGGATCTCTGGTTTCTCCTCATGTCCTGGGAGGGATGGCTTTGTTGTTGTTGTTGTTGTTGTTATCTTTGGTATTATTATTATTAAACAGGCAGGTGAAAATAAGGGAATTTACATTTTATTCTTAAGGAGCTGAGATTTGTAATTGTTTCAATATCATCAGGGAATCAGTTTAACAGCTGTATGTCAGGAGCCAAGAAAATGATATCTGTGCATGGTGAGAGAGATGACTCTTCTCTTGTCCCAGAAAATTCCAGCTGTAGTGAAAGGTCATGAGCAGTGAGAAGGAGCCCTCCCCCTCTTACACTGCCAGGGCACAGAAACATTGCTTAGGATGGATGTGGGCAGGAAGGTAGAAGCCAGGATTGTTGGAAACGCTGCTGGTTTTGTTGTTTCCCCAGCAGAGTGGGCACATTCCCGCAGCAGATGTGCCAGAGCTCTCCCATCCCTGTGCCAGCAGCACACGCCTCCCTTGGGCTGCAGGGGCTGATGCACAGGGACTCCAGAGAGCTGGGAATGTATTTCCAGCCACACACAGCTGTCTGCACAGGACCCTAAGGATGCACAGTATGGGAAAAGAGTATTTCCTGAAATATTTCTACATTCTCTAATATAATAAGCATCAGAATGTGGCCTTTGTTATTTTTGTCTTTAACTTTTCCTGAATGTTTTTTCTGTACCCTTTAATGTTAGATTTTGGGTTTTATTTCATTAGGAGTAACACTAGGATTGAAAAATGACCCCATTAACCAATGGAATTTTATGCCCTACAAAGAACATCTCAATGACAATAAACTTATAAAATCTTGTTCCTTAGAGTAGACTCTTCACTCCATTGAACTTAATGGTAATATTCCTGTTCATACTAATGAGTCAGGATTTGTCCTTTGCATACAGCTGTCAATAAGTAACTAATGACAGCCAACAGACCTAATACTAAAAAAAATCCTTTGCAATGAGATGAAAAGTCTGGAAACTGGACCTGTATTGAGACTTTATATGGAGGATCTATTTCTGATCTTGCTGTGCAGGTGTTCTAGTGTTTTGGTTTGAGCTAAACATTTTGACAGAAACAAGTGAGATATCTGCTCTTTTTCACTTGTGGTCATTGTATGTGTTGAAATCCTTGCATTGTTCATGTAGGAAAGTGATCCTATTGTTCAGCCAGCTAAATTGTCTGTTTGTTCATCCTACTATCAAGGCTCACTTCAACTGTTCTAGTTTGCATAGAAATTACATGCAATTTCCTTTAAATTTTCTTATTTTTCTTTTGAAAGAAGATCAATCACTATATTCAGAGGGAGAATTTATTAAACTGGAAAATCCTATTTAAGAGTTCAAGGTGTATAGAAATTACAGAATTGACTTTAAAGAGGCCAGCTTTCTGTCAGGTGTGTGGGAGTGAGTGACAGACTAATTCCCACACACCCAAGAAAATTTTCAGTTGTCCTTTTACCAAGTATTCTGTTACAATGGTCCTATACATGTGTGTGCGTGTATATATATATCTATATATGTGTGTATATATATGTGTGTGTATAAATATATACAAATATATAATTATATATGTGCTATATATAATTATATATACAATTTCCATATTACAGAGAAGTATTCCTTTTGCAGCTGCTTTACATTGTACTCCAAAGTTACTTGGCTGTATAAAGTACAGATTAAATAATCCATTCTGAAAACTGTACTCTCCAATGCCAGTGTTGTGTATAAAAAATGTGTTTTACCTTATTGTACTCTGCAATAATCTCCTATGTATGTGGTAGGGAGCAGATATCCTCTCTTATTAGCATTAGATTATATTTAGCAGGTTAGAGATAATCTGCTGATTTAAGTAAACACTACAACAAAAAGTTGCCACTGGAATCTGCTGTCAGCAGCTTTTTACACCACTTCTTAAGACTCCCTAATGTGCATTTCACATTACATTAAAATCCTATTATTTGTCCTATTATTTACCCAGCTGTGAGATCACTGCACTGTCACAATAATAAAAAACCCTCTAGGCAAATATATGTTATAAAACTACACCAAAAAGTTGTCAAAAATATTCTGCTACACATTATTTATTCTAAGCATTAACTTTTCAGTTTACTATAGGCTTGATGTAAAGAGTAGGGAAATTAGATTGATGCCTTTTCACCAGACAATATAACAGAATATTAGACAGATGTTCTAAATAGATATTCCATTTCTGTAGGTATAAAAGAGTTGCACTATGCTGAGAAATATCAATGACAAACGCTGTTATCATTATCAGAATGCTCTCTAGAAAGAAAACATAGGAAATGGCATTTACTTTTCCACCTTGAAATCTTCGTGGGTTTTTGACCCATCTGTCAGTACACCTGGTTGATAGATTATTTCTTCTCACTGGCTATCATGCTAAAGGACAGAGAAGCAAATCCCTCTGGAACCAGCTTTAGTACTGCTCTTTACATTTGGCTGTCAAGCGGAGTCAAGGAGGGACAGTTGGTACCATCTGCCTAAAAGCGTGGTCTGGAACCCGTGTGTGTATTTGTGCACGTCAACAGTTTTCCAACATATGTGCCTAAATTTAGTTTCTGAATTCATTATTGGGCTTTCAAATATGTGACCTGGTTTCCAGAAGTACTGACCACTCAGACATCTGGTGATTTCATGTAAGCTGTGATTATTCAGCATCTCTTGAGCAAAAACACTCAGTGCAGTTTCCATTTTAAGTCAGCGTAAAGACAGTTGTTGAGTTGAATAGATACTGAGTTGGTCTGTGGATGTTTAACCTTTGGCAACCACCTTTGACCCTCTTGTCCAGGCACAGCAATCACATAAGGAAGTCTGAGAGCCACCTGAGAACTGGTGTCAGTATCACCTGACAGTGATAGCAGTGTTGGAGAATTAAAAAGGTATCACAGAACTTTGTACCTCTTCTTTAATCTGTCTTGTGACTTACCATTTTAAAATCCTGAGCATCTTTTAACAGTTAGAATCCTTTAAAAATGGAACTGTCAGAGAAATGTTCTTATTCATAAATCTGAAAGTTCCTACATCTATATATTAGTACTATATGCAAGACTAAAAATACACCAATCTTTGGATGGGCATGTTGTGACAATCAGATGGAGAGACATCATTAAAGCTTATTATCAGGGAAGCACACTAAAAAGGTCTAATTTTCAGTAAGAACTTTTGATTTTGGTTGCTTGACAGTACGTTTTGGAAGACATGCAAAATATATGGTGGCTAAAATATTTCGTTAGTTAAGTAATACAGCAACTTTACATTTCTGTGAAGAGCAGAGTCTTCCCTTGTGAGGTTTACAGCTCACTTCTCTAGCCCTTGAGGGTTATTAGTGCTAACACTGGCAGACTTTAACTGACTCATTAATTTGACTTCTTGTTCTGCCTTCCATCCATGGATGTTCCAGGTCTGAAGAATGCACGTTCTAGACTAAACTTGTCTTCCTCTATCTCAGTCACCAAGGAGTTTTAGAAGAGGTAGTGGTTAGATCAGAGTCAGACAGCAGAGGATCAGAAAATTTTCTCTGCCCTGTGTCCATCTCTGTGTCTGAGCACAGCTCCTCTATGCTCAGTACACAGCCTATTATACTCACTTTAACCTTGAAAATTTTTAATGCTATTTTAAGCCTGTTTAGAAAGGCTTTCTTTCTGCCTTGAAAAGTTGAACTCATGGGAACAAAGGTGGTTTGGTTTTCAGCTGGAAGAATACAAAAGCAGTTCCAATTTTTTGATCCTTTGTAGCCTTTTTCCCCCCTTTTTTTGTTAACAAGAGAAAGATTTTGTTGGCATGACTTTGGAATGATGTGCAGAGCCTTCTTTGTCAGCTGCAGCAATCCTCAGACACCTGGGCAATCACTCCAGATCTACATTTCATGACAGTCTAATTTATAACAAGCAGAAACATACCTCGTTCACAGGGACTTGCAATACTGTTAACAATTCAAAAATAACATCAGTTTTGCCAAAGAGAGAACCTGACTGGCAGCTTTCCTTGTTCAGAATCAAAGCAATAGCTGTGCAACAGGTGAACCTGAGGGCACAACTCATTTTTCAGCTGTACTGCTGAAAGCTGCTTTAGACAGGCTGGCACTTTTTTCCTCTTCTGTATACTGAAGATATTTGCAGTATACATGTATTTCTTCTTGTATATTTGCAAGTACTCCATTTACCTTCTGAATTAATTTGAATTTTTCTGAAATTCCTTTGAATGAAATTGAAGCTAAAAGAACTCTCAGGATTTCATGAAGTCCACTGCAAATGTGGATGCTGTTACTGCCTGCCTCAAACTCAACCTATGTAATTACTACAGTTTTGATTTTACAAGAAGACTGAAAAGTATTAGGTTATAAAGGTAATTTCTACATTATAGAATTGCAATAAATTGTATTCCTCCTTGGTGAGCCATTAAAAAGATGTTCATGGTTTTTCATTCCTGCAGCACCTCCTGGCTCATTAAGATCTCTTGATAGTGATCCCTTTGCTATTTGCAAAGTGTATTTTTTCAAACTTGATAATAACTAAAAAATGTCCGGTGGTTGTGAGATGTTCCTTTTAAAGTTGCTATGAATTCATGAAATTACAACATCAATCTCCCTCTGTCCTAGTCTGAATGTGCATCTTTTTTAATGAGAAGGGAAAGGTTAGTTTAAAAGATCTGTGCTCAGGAATCATAAAAGGAGAAGTACATTTAGTGTCGCCACAATGCAGGTTGGGATTGCACACATTGCTGTGCTGATATGGTACTAATGATTGCAGTTACTGGCTAAAAGAGCGAAGGCTTATGAAGTGTTGGCTGTGTAACTAAAAGAAAGGTCTAAACCCAAATGCATTTTAAGCATTCAGCAAGACTAATACCAGCGAGAAGGAATGCACCTCATAGAGCAGTGACAGAACTTGGGAGCAGCAAATGGGGCTGCCTGGTGTGTGCTAATTCAACAATGTGGAGTTGTTCAGAGCAAACTTCTGTATTGTGTCATTCAATATTTGTAAATCATAGGACTGTTTTCAACATTTATAAACATTATATGGATTGTAGCCGTCTTATTAGAACTCAGTTTGCTACTTTAACTCATGTTTGGCTTCTTTAACTCATGTTACCTTAGTGCTGCACAGCAGGCACCTTCTAACCCTTACCTGTACTTTAAAGCCTAGAGATTGCAAACCCACTGCCACTTGGCCTGCTAGGGCAGAATCATCCACCCCCAATGCATTTTGTATCTGTACAGCCAGATATCCCACTACAGTCCGAAAATACTACCCAGAAACAGACATTGACTGCTGCATTCCAGTTTCCACATGACATTTCTTATCACAAAACACCTTTCACATCAATACTTCAATACTGTCTGAGATCAGGCCTGTCTGGCTGCACCTTTTTGACAGATTTTCACAGCTCTGGAATGTCTGTTAATAATAATGATTGAGCTATATGGCATTTCTGGGGAATTAATGATTGTCTAAAAAGCTCCATTGAATAAGCGCTCAGCAAAGGACTATTTTCTCTAGCAGGTAGTCAGTCCCAGGGAAATACTCAAAGGTTTCATGAACATTGATATTATTCAAAAAATTAAATACAGAATTTGGAACATAATAATTACAATTGCTCTGTACTGTATATTCTAATTTTTCTATGCTTTTCAGATTTGCCATCATCTCAACATTGACATTAACTCATTAATTTTCTCTCCTAATTTCATTCCTTTTCAAACTCTCTTATTTACATAACCACCACCACCACCCCGCAAGAACCAGTTTTAAGACTATGTACAACTCCACATAGGATTCAAATATAGAGTCTATATGCATTTATGTAACTTCCATGTGACATGAGTATATATTACTACAGGTTCTACCAGAAAAAAGTGCCTAGTTTCTATCTTAAAGCATTGCCATTGATCCATATTTTCTCAGTGAAAACAAGTCAAAGAAATTAAAGGAAAAATATAATAAGAAT
This sequence comes from Hafferia zeledoni, assembly GCA_035583235.1. NCBI lineage: Eukaryota > Metazoa > Chordata > Aves > Passeriformes > Thamnophilidae > Hafferia > Hafferia zeledoni. Next base: position 7,286,311 of record JAWWEV010000034.1, on the reverse strand, counting down.
TTTCTATGAGGTGGGTCCCTAAAAGAATATCACTTAATTAAATGGACGTACACTTGAGTAAAGACAACTCTGCAGGTTCTAGTTGAAACATTCATCCTCTCAGTGGTTTCAGAGGCAAAATGCATTCCTTATGGGATAAATCTGTAGAAAAGAAGGTAATTATTACTTACCTTAAAGCAATGTCAAAAAGAGAAGTCTTGAAATTCTTCAAGCCTTGAAAGTGATGTTGATGGTGCTAAACTGGGAAATCTTTCATGTTTCTCAACTTGTTAAACACAACTGAAATAAATGAGACATTTACTGACTGACTTCATGAAGAAAAGCTTTATAAAATCACACATTGACCCAGGGTGTGCATCAGTACTGTGTGTAACGCACATTTCTCTCAACTGGTTTTCTTGTTTCCATTATAATTAACAGCTTTATATTTTGATCATGCAGGTGTTCTTACAACTACATGCTATGAAGCCATCAAAACCCCCAAACTGCAGGTCTAGTAAAAGGGTTTGTGCCCCAGTCTAGGACAACTCCAGTTCATTATTAGAATTCTATCATGGTACAGCTAAAAATAACTTCTCTGCTAATACAAGTAACAGGCACAGAGAGCACAACTAAAGTAACTGATAATTAGTTAGGGATAGCAGGATTTTGGGTTCCACAGGTCTGATCCAAAGTCTCTTGCTGCCATAGGAAATATTTTTTCCAAGGAGCTTTAATCACCCTCCTATTTTCCCCAAGTACATGCCACTTAGGGTTGAGTTCTGATCTTGTGAACCTGAATCCCACAGATATAGGTTCTAGCCTAAATCCTTTGGGCTTCTCTTTTATGTGGGAATTCTTAAGGAAAGCCCCAGGAACTCAGCGAAACAAGAATGTTGTACCATATTTAGTCAGGATTAATAACCCATAAAATAAATCGCTTTTTGATGTTATTATTTCTACACATGTATAGCACTAATCATGCAAAATATTTAAGCAGCTTTTTAGCCGTCAAATCAACAGGGAAACTTGCATAATCTTAAGCGCCTGACAGGACTGGACTTTAAATGTCTATAGATGTAATAATAATTATGGAAAAGATTTCATTTTGTGCAGTATTTTCAGCACAAACTGCATCACAAAGTGTTAAATAATAAATAATAGCAGAGAGAAGTATACACGAGGGAGGAATGATATGATTTCAGAGGAGACTTGAAAGGGGATGTTGATGAGGTGGAGGTTTTAAGAATTAAATATTAAAAGCCAGAAAGGCTGGTTTTGGCTGGGACTGATTGTTTTTCTCAGCTGAGAAATAAAGGGGCTTTCTAATCTACCTCCTGGACAAAGATGCAAGGCTTACTGTCAAACTGTTCTGTGGAATCATCACTGTGCTTAGAGTCTATTTTTAAGAGAAGGCAGAGGATCGCAATTAGCTAACTACAGCCCTCTCCGATTCCAAACGTCTGCGTTGTCCTCTGCCTCACCTTTCTGTTTATTTACCGCTCAACAACTCCACACGGACTTGGCCCAAGTTCCTGAAGAGCGTCAGCGATACCGTGGGAAGGGAGGGCGGGCTGGCCCTGCAGAGTCCCCGCACAGCAGCCCCTTCCCCAGGGCCCACAGCAGCCCCTTCCCCGGCGCCACAGCAGCCCCTTCCTCAGGGCCCACAGCAGCCCCTTCCCCAGGGCCCACAGCAGCCCCTTCCTCAGGGCCCACAGCAGCCCCTTCCCCAGGGCCCACAGCAGCCCCTTCTTCCCCAGGGGCCGCAGCGAGGCAGCCACTGACGTGCCCCGAGGAAAAGGGACGCTGCTTTCAGCACCAGCCCACTCGGTTAAATCACGCCATAATGGGCTTATTTCCTACATTTGGTGGCAGCATAGTATTCAGGATAATATTATTGCTACTTGCACAGGTTACCGCCAAACCAAAAGACAGAGATGACAGAGTTAAATAACACGGATGGAGAGTGAATCACTAAAAAGTCTTTCCCAGAGTCAGTTCTCTGTTTGGGGAAAGTTATTTTAATTCTGTGTCTCTCAAAGAACCCGCAGCATCGCCGTGTCCTCTGGAGCCGCCTGACTGACGAGATTTTTAAATAAATGATGCGCAGGGGAAGCTCATGTGTAGCAGACAAAGCCCCGCTCAGCCGCGCGCAGGGCGAGCACCGCCGTACCTGCGCCGGGGCGAGGGCAGCGCCCGCTCCCGCCCGGGCGTAGCGGAGGTGCGGCCCCATGGACGCCGCTCCGCCCGCAGCACCTGCCTTTGCCTCACAGGTAAGTGGATCTCCGGGCACCGCTCGGAGAGGAGTTACCGGGAGAAGGAGCGCTCTCCTCATCGGGAGAGGGACGCTCCGCTCTCCTCCCGCGGAGCTGCCCCGGGCTCGCCCGAGGCGCCCACCTGGGCTCGCCGCCTGCCCCGCTGCCCGGGCTGACCTTACCCCGCTCGGCACGGGCCGGGCGGAGCGGGAGGACGAGGCGGCGCTCCCGCGCTTTTGGGGACGCACCTGTGGGGAGCGGGAAGCGTCTTATGTAAGGGATGACGGGGAGTGGGGCCGATGCGGGGGGTCGGCTCTGAGGCGGGGAAAAGACCCGCAGCGGGGCTGGGAGGGAAGGAAGGGAGGGAGGCGGGAGGGAGAGGCGCCCGGCGGGGTGATGGGTGGGCGCCCAGCGGGCCGGGCTCTCCGGGCTGCACGGCGCTCACCCGCGCGGCGCATCTCCCTTCCCCGCGGCTGGATGCCGCGGCGAGCCCGGGCAGCCCTCGGCGCCCTGCCCTGGCAGCCCGGCTCCGGGCGCGGCTCGGCGGGCTCCGCGGCTCTCTGAGGGACCCGTGCGAGGCACCGCGCCGGACTGCGCGGGGGAGCGGGCGGTGGGTGCCCCGGCAGCGCGGGGCAGCGCGGGGAGGCTCCTGCTCGCTCGCTCTCCTCCTCCCCGCCCCTGCAGCGCCTTCGCCTCAGCCCTCCCGCTGCCGGCCCCTCCACGCCCCTCTCGCCAGCCCGCCGCGGTGCCCCGCACGCCGCCGCCACCTCCACCCCCTGGTCCTCCTCCTTCTTCTTCTTCTCCTCCTCCTCCTCCTTCTCCTCCTCCTCCTCCCGCGCTCCCTCTCACGCGCGCTCCGCTCCACAAGTGCCGCGCGCTCGCTCCCCGGAGCGCAGCGGGGACGGGCTGCGGACCCTGCGCGGGCGGCGGACCCTGCCCGGCCCGGCCGGGGCTGTCCGTGGTGCTGGAGCCGAGCGCGGGCTGAGCGGCCGCCCGGCCCCTGACGGAGCCCCTTTATGTTCAGCTCCTGGCGCAGCGCAGCATCCAGCAGCTCGAGCGGCGGCGGCGGCGGCGGCATCGCTGAGCCGGGGCTGGGAGGCAGAATGGAAGGCTTTATTCGGCTGCTCTTCGGCTACTTGGTGGCGGACCTTCTCACTCTGGTGTGTCGGGCTCAGGAGAAAGCTGGCCAGCAGCTGGGGAGCTTTGTGGTGCTCTCGGGAGGAAACCACTCCAGCCTCGGGGAACAGCTGGACCCCTCCGAGCCACCTCCCACCCCAGACTTCTGCAGGGGCTACTTTGACGTGATGGGGCAGTGGGACCCCCCCTTTAACTGCAGCTCGGGGGAGTTCATCTTCTGCTGTGGCACTTGTGGCTTCAGGTTTTGCTGCAAGTTCAAGAAGACGAGGCTGGATCAAAGCACCTGCACAAACTATGAGACACCGTTGTGGATGAACACTGGGAAGCCTCCTTCCCGCATAGACGACCCTCTGCATGACCCTACCAGGGATAAAACCAACCTCATTGTCTACATCATCTGTGGGGTTGTAGCAGTCATGGTGCTGGTGGGGATCTTCACCAAACTAGGGCTGGAGAAGGCACACAGACCTCAGCGGGAGCACATGTCCAGGTAAGGCTGAGTCCCAGGCAGCAGAGTCCCTTCCCCCTACCCCCTGCCCAGCCCCTAGAGAGGAGAGCAGAGCCCGTGTGTTCCTGTGAGACGAACAGCTCCTGCCAGGCAGGCTGCATTCCCCTGCAAGGCAACCGAGAGAGACCAACTTTGCTGAGCAGAGCTCCTGTGGGTCCCTCAGCCCAGGTTGTCAAAGTACACGCGTACTGAGGAAGACTAGGAATAATTGTGGAGTCTGCACAGACAGTAGTGCATTTTTATCTGCAGTGCCTGACCCTCTCCCCAACAAGATCCAGCAAGTGTTCCCGGATATACTGTGCGTGAATAGCAAACCAAAAAAATTCTGAAACCAGCAACACTGAATTATAGGAAGGCTGATGGGTTCTCTCTTCCAACTGTTTCAGAGCTTGGAAAATGTTTTTACTTCTCAACAGAAGGATGTAAACAAATGCCATCTCACCCTCCCTCTCCAGCTGCAAAATGGTTTTGGCAGGACCTTCCCTACTCCCCCAGCCATTGCAAGTGTGAGCTATTTGTAAAATTTCTAAGCTGTGAAAATGAGTCAGGGTGGAAGGGAAGAGGAAGGCACAAAAAGGAAAAGCTATTGTAGAATTTCTTACCATTTTTTCAGTTACTGTTGGGAGGTAAAAAATGGAATATGAAAGTCTTGTCTCATCCATGTGTGTGTGTGTTATAACTCTGTATCCACGGTGTAGCGGCTGAGTTATATCAAAGAGAACCTCCCCCACCTAGAGTTAGACATGCTGTGTACCATCTACTCCAGATCCTGGCTGCCTAGTGGTGGATAAGCAGGTGGGCAACTCGGGACAGAGCCCAATGGCTTTAACAACATATTCCAAACCCAGATTGTCACAGCAGTTCAAAATCAAGGCATAACACATTTGTCAAGTTTGCAGCCTGTCTGATTCTTTATGCTAATCCCAGGCACATGAAAGTAAAGCAGATGGGGGAAAGGCATTAAAAAAGGCAAACAGCTCCATTAAAGAGCCTAAATAGATCCCAGCATATTGGGCAACTTTAATGATGAAATGCAATGAAAGGATACCTTCTACTGGATGTGCAGTGTGGCAGAAACCTTCCTCTTGCCCTGTCTGCTATTGGTGTAGCTCACAATCTTTAAAGCTTAGATGAAGAGTCATCTTTGAAAGACAGCCCAAAAGATCAACTCAGCACCTGGAGCCCTACTTTTACTGAAGTTTCTGCATGACTTTTTAATTAACTGCTTATCTTGAAATGAACAGAGAAAGCCACAGAAATACTCCTGCAAATGCATCACCAGTTCACGAGTTATTATTTGCTATGTATAAACTGGCTGATATGGATATGTTTTTACTACTGAGGAAAAAAGCAAATTGCATAAATTCCAGTCAACTTCACATCATGTGTCAGTGATACTTCTCCAAAGATGTTTTTGGTTGATCAAGGTATGATAATACTTTAGTAATTTTGAATATTCTCAACAACCAAACTGAGAAAAAGAATATATAGGTCCCAATTTATTCTTCAAATTTTACTCTTCAATTACAGAGCTTTTTTGGAAAAAGCTTTCTCTTGCTTCAGCCTCTCTCTGTAGTGTCTTGGTACAGACAAAAAACCAGGGCTTGTAACACAATAAGCAGGACAGAGTGAAGTTGGAGCCATCTCTGCATATTATGGCTTAAATAGGTCCTATTTCTATGAGTAGAAATATTTTCTATCTAAAGTACAGGTGTGAGTTATTCTAAAAGGATATTCTCTCTTAGTTTATGGAAATAGAATTATGGGGGATTGGAACATCATTCTGATGTCATTCAGTCGTGTATACTGAAGATTAGGTTTCTGAAGTGGCTCTTAGAAAAGGTCCTCTGTTACCCTGATTGCTTAACAGTGTCTGTGGTCTTGTACTTTTCTTGCCATGAAAATGTTCAAGTCAGGATTATATAGAAACTTAGAAAGTCATGATCACATGGAAAAACAGTCACCCACTCAGTACACATAATAGCTAGTCATGTTCTGAAAAAGCAGTGCTAGAGCTTTTTTTTTTTTTTTTAAAAAACCCCTCTCAGACTCTATTACAGCTGTGGGGTGGGTTTAACATTCATTTGAAAAGGAATTAAGTTCTTAAATCCCTTTTGCAATCTAAAAATATATTAATTGAGTGAAGAGTTGAAGTAACCTCTTAGTCCTCAAATGTGTATTTAACTAAAATATTCCATTCTAGCTCATTTTACACTATTAATGTTCTGAAAAAAAGGCTGCAATGCTTAAGAACTAATTTACCTGTTCAAATAACTAATAGTACCAACAATTAATAAAATATGTACCCGATATTCATCATCCTTTATAATATTCATCACTACAATATCAAAAAACAAACCCCAAAAGAACACTTCTTATGTCTTATGTTTTCTTTTTCTCTGTACTGAACCTCACCAATAAGTAGAAGCAGAATTCAGCAAGAGTGATAGGTAGGCCAAACTCAAAGTACTGAGTGTTACTCCATTTTGGGTGGCAGCAAGGAACACACAGGGGCTGATTTGTCATCTATTTCTTTAGCTAAGATTGTCTCCTTTCCCTTCCCTAGCCAATGGCTAAAGGAAACACTTGAATCCTCTTCATTTCTATGAACAAATTCACCTATGACAGGGAGGGTACTGCTTGTCAAAAAAGACAATGCATAATGGAAACTGATTTTTTTTTCATGGGGTGGGGGCTGATCTTTTAAGAAAAGTAAACAACAGAATACAACTAGTGTAAATTATTTATTTCCATTTTTTATTTATTAAAAATAATTTAAAATATGAACATAGACCTTACATGTGGGAATAAGAACATTGACTTATAAATAGGAAGCAAAACTGTGCCACACTTATTAATTTCTTGCATTATTTCATCTTGCACTCAGTAGATCTGCTGTTGAAGTAAGACACTAGTGGGTGTTAGAGGGGTACAATGGTAGTAAAGGAAACTTCACACCCATCTTTCATTAAATTTTGTTTACTACTACACCAAAACAAACCAAGAACACTCCATTAATTTCACTGAATTTTTCCGAAATATTTAACAATGCAAAAGGCATTGGAGAAATGTATTTATTTAGTGAAAACCATAGAAAAAAAATTACTATTGGGCAAGTCTGTTGAGTTAAAAAAAGAGCCAAAATTTGTCCTTTTTGTGGAGAGCTTGTTACTTCCTTTTGTTTTGACAAAAAAGGCCAGGTGTGGCACTGTTGACATTTCCTTCTCCTCAGATCAGTGCTTGTCAGTTGGCATGGAACTGTAAATGTGGAATATGAAAATGGAGAGGACAGTTTTGCAGCATTAACTCCTTTTAGATGTCACACAATAATGCTTCATTTGTATCATTCTCCCAATTTTTAAATTTGTTACTCGACACTAAAAGGAGATTAATATTCCCTTCAGCTGCAGTGTCCAACCACTAAGCAGTGACAGTGGTATCCAGAGGAACTCTTCCCTTCCCTCCTGTTTTCTCAGGGACTAAGGAAGTGGGTGGTGTGTGCTGGCACAGCTGCCAAGGGAGCGAGCGTGGCACTGCTGTGCAGGGCAGGACACAGGGCTGAGTGGCACTGAAACACACCCAGAGCTCTGTCAGGCATCTGAGGGCAGCATGTTCTTTCTGCTTCAGACAACGTCAGTGGCCCTTCCAGGCTCCAGCAGTTCCAGGCAAGAATTCTCCCTCAAAAATGAATAGGAGGGGAGAAAGCCTTACTTCTGTTTCATGGAGATTTTTCTGTAAATAAAACTACACCTTTTTCTTCTTCCCTAATCCTTGTAGAGAATGTGCAAACAAACCAAGAACCAAAGGACAATATTTGCAGTCATGGTCCTAGACTATGGCTGCTGTTTTTTGAGGCAGTGCCTCTGACAGGATGGCAGCAACCTTCCAAATATTCTGAGCCATCTGACCCCTTCTTTCTTCCTTCACAATGTGCTGAGCTCATGAATGATCTTTTGTTGATCATTCAAAACATGTGTACCTAAGGCCAAAAATAGTCTGACTTGCCATAATCCTGAATCCTATGTGTGAAATTATTTCCCTGATGGATTTTGACCCAGTTTTGGAGACAAAATATGACAAGTGACCTTTCATGAAATCACCTGTTTCAGCTTCTTCAAGCTTGCATCATAAGAGAAAAGCCTGGTTCTACATTCTTTATAACAGCCCAAACCATTATTATGTATCCAAACAGAAAAATTTTATGGCAAGTGAAATGTTGAAGTTTTGTGATACTTGGATAGTTCATGAACTCCTGTGTAGGTAACATTTCTCCACTTTTGTAATACTGTAATCAATGTCAATGCACAGGACCTAATGAGATTGCTACCTGATTAGAAGGTTATCTTGCATTTTGTATTTCCTTAAAAAAATCATTCAGTATAGCAAAGGTGTAGATAAAGACCCTCTATGAATATACAACTTTTCAATGGGACTCACTCTAATAATTTCTTTAGATAATGAACAAAATATATGTATGACTGTATTTAGGTGAGACAAATGCATGAAGGTATTATAACAGTCTGTTGGCCCATGCGGAATTTTTTAAAGCAAACATCTATTCAAGGATTTTTTCATATACTGGAGCACAAGCCTCCCTTTATCCATTTAAGTGTATAGTCAAATCCCTAAAAGAACAAAGTGCAGGTACAGCATTTCCTTTGTACTTCAGTGGTAGAAGCTGCTACTCATTTTTAACTCTCCTTGACATCAGTGGAGAATAAGGACAAGCTCTTAATTATATGAGCTATTCTGCTCTGGGAAGACTGTACAACTTTGGCTAACACAGTACAAACATAGGTGCTGTGTTGTTAAATCCTGAACTGGATGGTGAGTAGTTCCTCTTAATATAGAAGGAGTTGGACAGCTAATTCCTTAAAGCTCATTTGAAAAAAGCCACCCTCAAATGGTAGAAAACTTAGCATTTGCCTAGACAGGCAGTAGCTAATCATACAGGGTGTTATTTGCAAGTCTACAGCAAACAGTATGTACTATCAGATTAAGGGGCAATGAGGAAAACATTTATGAAAACCCACTCTCACAAAGTTAAGAAGTACTAAATCTCACAGTCTCAACTCCTACAATGGAGTTAGGAACTTTCACTTACTTTCCTTTTCAGAAATGTGTCCAGCTGCCTGTGGGATTAGAAGTAATATTGATGTCAATGATTTTCTCTGTGTAGAGACATATTTGCATAAATTGACTAGATATTAATGGCTTTGGTCCACATTTATTTAAAACTGTTTTACAATACAATGCTTTCCTTCTACATCATCTTATACATGTCTTTGTGAGATTTCTTCTGTTGAATTTTTATTATTTTGCTATGTAGGCCAGCTCTGGTATTTCTGCTGTATAAGCACTGCTTCAAATGGGAGCATTACTCTGATACCATTAATCATTTGGTTACTGTCTCCTGACCTTTACAGTATCAACAGAGTATTCTCTAACGTGTTGATCACAACTGTAACTAATATTTTAATAACATAGTGCTAGCCATAAACACAATGAAACATCAGGATTGCTCAGCCGTGCACCAAAGCTGTCCCTGCAGTCAGAAAGTAAGATCCAGTTCAGGATTCCTCTCTGTAAATTAGATGAAGATGCTTTAAAAATACAGTGCTTGTTGATCAAGAAATCATCATGTCACAGAAGCACAGTGGAGGAGCTAGATGGCACTTACAATGGATTTCAACAGTGAATATGCTTTTTTTTTTTTTTTTTTTTTTTAGTTTATAAGCTAGTATTTCTTGGTGCATTATCTGGGACACTGTATATAATTTTGCAGAAAATTAAACTAAACTGGGCATAGTGCCCAGAAAATGCATCCATGCCCTTAAAAAATAGCTCAAGAGGTCTCAAAATTAAAACTAGTCAAACAAAAACGAGGTAAATAATGGTCCATGAGGCACTGACCTGAATAGAAAATACTCCCGTTGAACCCTGAAGGCACTGGTAACACACACTGCAGCTTTGCTTTGCCTGAGCAGCAGCTTTTGCAGACGGGCCATCATGTGCAGGGTGGCTCAGCAGGTGGCTCCGTGGCACAGAGCGAAGGGCTGGTCCTGCTCCTGCACTGGTCAGTGGCACAGCAGCCCAGAGGCACAGGCAGAGCTGCCTGGGGCCATGCTGGGGGGGCCAGAGCTCAGAGTTCAGCCTGTAGCTCTGGATGCACAGGGCCCATTGGGTGGGTGCTCCTCTGTGTGCCTGAGCATGGGCTGACACTCAGCAGGACACCGGACACTGAAACAAGGAGGAAATACAGCAGAGTGGGACCAATCTGAGAGACACACTGCCTGGAGCTCTGCACAGCAAGCCCACACCCAGCACCAGACTGGGCCTGGCCTAATTTAGGAATCCTTTTGCTTGCTCCCTCGTTGCTAGCATAAAGCTTTCCTCCTGTTTCTGAACTCCTCAAAGGAGTGTTCCTGTGCAAGCTTTGCTCCGTCTTAATGACTAGGATACTCACAGGAGTTGGAAAATACATTTTTGGTCTCCCCTTCTGGATGAGAAAAGCTTAAATCCCTGCCTACCGGATTTCTACAGGAAAATTCCATGACTTTTCAACTTCAGTGACATTTTTGGATGAAAATTGTGAAGACCATTTGTTTGTGTGGTGCTCTGTGCAAATGCACGTGTGAGAATTTAGTTTGAGAGGCCGTGCTGGTAACATAGTGTGAAGATAACTAGTTTGTGAAAGGCATAGACATGGCTTGGGTGCTGAGGTGCTCAGTTTAACCAGGATGGCACTGTTCCTGAGCACATGCAGTGGCAGAACTCTGCAAGTCTCAACAAACCTAAATTATGTTCCTCCAAAGTGAAGACAGCTAAAGAACTTAATGTGTTTCTCTGTTTTCCTTCTAGCACACGTCTAAGCCAACCTAAAAAGAGCCTTAGGTGCGAAGTCTCACAATGAATCTGCTTCCCTGAATTCATTGTGAAAGGAGCTGTTTTCTCTAGCAGACATTATGATCAAACTGAAAAAGAGCTTGCAACATATTGGTGATGTCTTACAGATTTTGCAGGTTCATTCTGGTTTTGTTTGGTTTCCAGGGCTCTTGCTGATGTGATGCGACCTCAAGGTCCTTGTACAACAGATCACATGGAAAGAGACCTAAACATTGTAGTGCATGTGCAACACTATGAAAACATGGAGACAAGGCCTCCTCCAAATAACCTACGTAAGTTGATTATAACTTTGTCAATATCTGGAATGCTGGTGCTAAAATGAGCATTGTGAAACAAATCTGTTTGGATGTCAAATGAGGACCAAGAGTACATTGGTTGTTGCAAACTAGAAATATTCCTTATCTCCAAAGTGGAAATATTTAGAATTTCCTAGTGCAAATAGTACAACAGTGAGAGAAAGAAATTTTGAATAGGAAAACTGGTTATTTATTTTTAACTAGTTGTCTTGTTTGACTTGTTTTGTATCTTTGTCTCCTTCTACCTGGTGATTCTGCTGAGCTCACCAACATTTGCCTTATTCTGGTGTTTTGTTACAAACTGTTAAGGTTACAGCCAAATGTAACACAATGTTTAATAGGGCTGTAATATTCAACAAGGTCTCATTAGGCTGTTATATCAGAACCACTAGTAAAATAATTCAACACTTTCCTGGATAGCATCAAGTTTTATTTGGTTTTCATTTTAAAGGAAAGACGAAAAGAAGATTATTAAGTTTTAAATAATATTTTAATTCTGTGTCTGGTATTACATATTGATGTTATTGAAGTCAAGAAAAGAGCTTCAAAGGAAATATGATGACATTCCAAGTGGTTCTGAAGTCCTGGGCAACTGATTTCTCAGTCTGTGTTAGACAGTCCAGATCTTTCACATGCTCAGAAGCACATTCCTCTTGTAATGAACAATGTCACTGCAGTCTAATTTGGATATATATTTATGTATCTTATACTCAACTGTATCTTAAATACATATACATGTAGATACATACATATGCTTCCAAATTAGAGATATATTTACAAATTCAAGTTCAATGTATTATAAAATAAAAAGGTATCATTCAGGAAGGTTTAGATTGTTAGGTAGTGGATGGCTTTATTCTGTGCTGTAGATCAATGTAGATGTGAATTTTGCTGCAAATATATTTGTACTGCATTGGTGTTTGGATTGTGGAACATTTAAAACACGTGCACTGGTCTTTTCCTTAACTATAGAAAGCAGGAAATCTACCTATATTTGGAGTTTTATTTGGACTGCATTGTGCAGATATTGTGAGATTTTAGTGCTTCTTTTGGTGGACGGGTGTAAAAATTACGGGAGAAGGTGCAGATCAGTGTGTTGGATGCACTCCTGGTACCAGTTTGTGGGAGAGGCTGAGGCCATTCCGCATGCACATCCTTACAGAGTGACAGGAGAGAATTAAAGCTGTGACTTCTGACAAAGGTACCACATATAATGAGTGTGACACCTCATGTGTGCAAGGTGCTTCCCCTGGGCCTGTGCAGGTGCACATTGCAGCCTTTACCCCTGACCCTGCAAAAACACACCACTGCTGGAGGGACTTGTCCTTCTCTGTCAGTCAGAGGTGCTCAACCTGCTGGACCTGAGGTGGTTGATTTCTGGAGGTTTAAGGAGCAATGAAACATGCACTGTATCTCTTTTTGCTCTGTGTTTAAGCTCTTTGCTGATGCCTGATCCTTCCTGTGACCATGTTTTCAAGAATGGTACTGAATGGTAATGAAGTTTGGGTTCAATCTTTATTTTCTCTCACATGTGAAATGCTTTTTCAGAATCCCAGTTAATGAAGGAGCCAGAAAGTAAAGAGGTTCTTACTGCATGGGTTGTATCTAGATTTTTATAATGATCACACTGAGATATTTTGATTAAAACTATATGCTACAACATATGACATAACACAGCAGGCCTTTAAACTCATTGTTTATTGGATATGAATTCAGATTTAAGCCTTGCTTTTGTGGACTCTTGCATGTAATTCCAACTCAGAGCCACATAGTTATTGCATCAACGAATTAAACCCCCTACATTTAGCAGGGTGTTGGTTTATGAGGACCTCAGCCACGCACAGAGCTCTGGCTCAGAATGTGCCACTGGCACAGATGGAAGAGCTCTGTGTGAGGCAGCTCCTGCCCCACTGCAGCCCACAGCACAGGGACACTGCTGCTGCTTTGGGCTGTGTTTATCCACTGGGTGGGGGACAGGGCAGTGCCAAGGCTGCCTCACATGGCTCTCAGCCCTCCTGCTGCAGGAGGAGACCCAGCAGCTGCAATGGGAACTGCTTCAGTCTTAATCAAATTTATGCATGAAGTCAATAATTTTAGATTGTTCAGTGCAAACCTTCAAGTGGTGAAATTACTCAAGGCATTCTCTAACCAATACTGCATACATTTTTTTCAGAGAAGGGGATCATTGTTCTATATTTGTTGCCATTTTAGACTCATAAACTCATGTAAAACACAACTAAATGACCTCCTAGAATTAGCCAGAATATCACAGATGACTGACGTCTGTTGAGAGCATGTGCATTTATGGTGCAGAAAAAATCTTTAAAGGCAGATCATTAAGACAAATTTTCTAAGCCCAGTATCTTAGGAAATTGGAATTTTATACTGGAGTTCTGAAACACTGCAAGAGTGAATATTACTCTCAGAAACTGTGGCAGTGAAGCATTACTGACTACTAGTGCTGGAAAAGTAACAGGCTTTCTTGGGGTATTTCTACAAGCAAATAAACCAGAGTGAATTACAGCTGTCATAGAAATTCTATTCCAGATTTTTACTTATGCAGCGAAAATGAAATTGTACAAAATTATTGTAACATAAACTTTAATATGTATTTTTAAGGATTCCTAAGTTAATACTTTCTAACTGCTTTCCATCTCAAAAAGAGACTGAAGTATTTGAGGCTGATGTACTTTTCCTGTTGGTCCATAGGTATGAAGAGGGCAGGAGGAGTTTCTTAGGCATTTTGCACCCCTTCCATATTGTGTCTTTCACTGAAGACAAACTGGTGAAGACCAAACATTATTAAAAATGTTCTAGTTTGAATGTTCATTTGTTCTTTCTGTCCTCTTGAAAATATTTTGCTGATGTTGCCAACCCATTCTGAAAGTGTTTTATGAAGGGAAGCTCTTTTGTCAAAATGACAAACTAAACATGATCTCTGACACTGAAAATGAGTGTGTTTCTGTTTCTGGACTGTTTGTTACCAGAGGACAAAGGTTTTCTCTGCTGCCTGCAGCCAGCACAGCTATTTGCCAAAACTCTCAGGCCAGTGGAAGGCCAAAAGATTTCTTTTCAACATCTTACAGTTTCCTCAGTTTCTTGTCCCTTCTCTTGTGATACTCAGAAAAGGACAGACATATTGGAGGTTGTGGAAAAACACAGGTTTTTTTCTTTGGCCATGTGAATCCAGACAACCTATAGTATAACTTTTCTGGTTTTCCCCTTCATTCATGCACATTAGAATGTAGTGGCGCTTGGTAAACAAGCAGAGATTTCTACCAAGAACCAAAGCATTCAAGTCATCCAAAAGAAGATGTTAAATAAAATAGAATGGACAAAAACCACAAAGCCAGACCCAGACCTTTCTGCAGAATCTGAGTTGTGTTAATCTCTGACTTTCATGAATCTTAAGAAAGCAGCAGCATTTGAGGTATTCTCTTTCCTTCTGGGTGTTTTTTTCTACT
>JAWWEV010000034.1:7237349-7265532 GCA_035583235.1 Hafferia zeledoni | reverse complement strand
AACAGGGAAAGTGTCTGTGCCCTTGGCACACAGGAGGAAGGGAACCTTTTGTGCTGTCCTTGCATGCCATGCCTGTGACATGTGGCTGCCACCACAGTGTGGGGACAGGCTCCTTAGAGGGCAGTGCAGACACTGCATCCCCAGCCACTGAGCCCTGGCACAAAGCACAGCCACAGCTGGCAGCTCTCACCTATGGAAATGGTCTGACATTTGTCTGGAATGTGACAGGAGCACCAAGTGCAGTGGGTTTGTTTCCCAGAGGCCCTTCCAAGTGTGGAGGGATCCAAGGCAGCACATTTGCTATGGAGGGGCTGGCCAAGAACACACACACTGCTCTGCTAGTCTGGCCTGTGCAAAACAACATGCTTGGATCATTCACAGGCAAATTACGAGATGAACTGTAGTGTTAAAAGAATGAGGCCTCTGGATGGTATTTTATAAACAGCTTCCAAAAAGGAAATGTGGTTGTTTTGCTAATAGCTTTGCTCTAACTCATCAAATGACTAACTCTAGTTTAAAGAATATATTTTGCATTTATAATAATGGTTGAAAGCTGTAGGGTTGGAGCACTGCATCCCTCCTATAGTAATCCAGATTCCAGTTTTGAGTTAATTTCTGAACAGCCATTGGTATTGTGAGGAAATGTTCCTCATCCTTTGTCAAAACCAAACCTGAGCACCCCTGTGGTTAGAACAGTTTAGAGTTTCCAGTCATAGCCAGGACATGCTCTACTTAGTTAAATGAACTTCTCTAAGGATTTTTAAATTAACTTCTCTAAGGATTTTTAAAGCAAAATCTTTCACATTAGTGATTGATTACTCCTTTCCCATAACTTTTACACTTATTTTTCTTGGATTTTTGTTTTTCCTCCTTGTTTAAGGACTTCCACTTAAGAAAAGAGGTCTGTGAAAAGGAATAGTTTCTCTCAGAAATAATTAACCCTGGTAAAGACCTTCAAGGGATAAGATATTTGCAAAGGGTTTTTGCCAATTTTTTAACTAAAGACCTCTTTAAGAGCTCTAATAGCAAAATTCACTTACAACAGCCATCTCCTCATTCTCTAGTATGTGTCTGGGATTTATTTTGTGTTTAGAAATTGTTGCATCCAAGTTAGTAAACCGAAATTTTACCTTGGGAGCCAAAGTAAAGCCATGCAAAGGTATGACTGTGGTGATAGAGAAGTCAGACACTAAATCTGGATAAAAATGTTTGTAGCAAAATCTAACAAATATCACAAACTTCTGAACATTTAAGAATATTAGAAGTAAAATTATTTATGCTTCTTTGAAGATGTCCCCATTTTAGCAGATATAGAGGATAAGTATACAAAATACAATTTATATTATTAAGTCAGCTCTTTCTACAATTTGTTTATTGTATTAATAATTTAATGCACTCATCTAAGAATTACCTGACTAATATTTTTCCAGCTGTCATCCTATGACTCTTATAGAGAGGTCTAAATAACTTTATGCAAATAGATGAGGTTTATTTCCTCTCAGAGTAAGCAAATTACAGTAGAGAAAAGAGCAGCATTGCTGCAGGGATCTTTTCAGGCACATACAAATGACACACTTTGTATTATGATGATCTTGTACTGCCATAGTCTAGCATTTTAGAGCCATTAACATTTAGTTGTGAAAATCTGGTTTGAAATATTTATTTGCAAGCTACACTTTATTTCCTAGGTGATGGGTTTTCCATCATTTCTACAAATACAAAGGGAGGGATGCAGATATTTCTGGAAGCAGAGACACAGAACTAGAGTATTGCTGCAAAGTGTGAATCACCTTTCTGCCCCATGCATAGGACAAGATTTTCAGATTTTATAAGTGTCAAAATCACCCAAACATTTTTAGAAAGGAAGACAAGTGGTCCATGAAAATCTGGCCTCTGTGACTTAGTGCTTGGCTCTGCTGAAATTGGGCACTGCAATTACACTGAAGTTTCCCTTTCCTCCTCCCGTCTCGTGTTCGTCCATCAGGAAGAGGAAGGATTGAGCCTCTGCCCTCCAGCCCCTCTGCATCTCAGTTACCCCTATGCAGGACCTCAGGTTCCTCTGGTATTTCTTGATTTTGTCTGGACAAAAAACAATAATCTCTGACATTTCTGGGGTTGTCCATCCTGGTGCACATGCACTGACTGGTCAGCAAACACAACAAACCAGGCAAAGGTTTGTACTTCAGCCTTTTGTCTCCATTCAGTCACTTGTTTTCCGATCAGCTGTAGAAACATCTCATTCTTGAGATCTCAGTAACACCAAAAAGGGCAAGGAGTTAAAAGCTACTAGAGGGAGTAACAGATAGCTAGACAAAATAAAACTTACATTACCCATGTTCTCTTTGAAGAACAATAAACCTTGAGTTATTTACTGAGTGCAATAAAATGCTACAGGGCACTGTTACCACAAAGTTTGGATCCATAAATCAAAGAAGTATTGAGATGCTGCTCTGAGAGTCTGTAATCATCAAACTGAGAGGTCTAGTCCTCAAAGGTTGGGAATGCCAGGAAAACAAGAAAAGAAGGATAGAATAATCTATGGCACATCCTCTTCCCTGTGGATCAAAGAACTTATTTCTCAGGTTGATGCCTCCCTGGTTTGCAGTGTCTAAATTAATTGTACAGGAAAGTCTGAAAGAAGTCAGGACATGTCAGAAGGTCAGATCATGGAGGAAAATACAAACTCAAAATTTAGCAGATGATTTTTTAATTGCTAATTATTCTGATTTCTATTTTACATGATATTAAGTGTGTGCTAGAAGCTTCCAAGTGGAAAATCCTCACAATAGTTAGTGGAGTTCAAAAGCATCATTAATCCTCTTTCATGGCTTGTGACACTCTTGGGAAAGAAGATACTGCTCATCTTCAAGGATGCAAAGTCACCAGTGTTAAGCAATCTGAGGCAAACCAGCAAATTACAAAGGGAGAAGCCCTAAGGGCATATTTCCCAGTGGGAAATCCATGGGGATAGAAAAGAATTAACTGTCCCCACACACCTGTAGCCTGTACAGAGTTTGAGATCAGTGCACACTGACAGCTGGTGACCATGAGCTGTAGCTTTCAGAGTACTCCTCACATGTAGATTCTGACAAGTCTTTTCAGCTTTGAAGGAATTAACAGAAGAGGAATAATTTTTTCTTAATTATCATCCCAGTAAATTAAAACTGGAACATATGCATGTCATAGCGCACCATCACATGCATGGCTGAATCCTGGCAGTCAGGATGCCATGATCCATTATCTGAAGAATCCTTGTGGAATATTCTCACAGTAACTGTTGAATCCATGGGTTTCACTGCATTTGACCTGTGGGAGATAATTGCAAGTGCTATGCAGACTGCTTGCTCTGTCATGTGGATTTGGTATCAGTGACAGCTTCTAACTGTCACTGTCACCAACCTTCCTCTGGAGTGCTTTTTTTCACTGGACCCAGGACTAAAACATGTGCATGGTTCCTCTTGTGCTGCAACAGCTCCTGACCCTGCTCTGTGTCAGAACTGGTGAGGTGTCCACAGAAAGCAAACCCCAGCTTTCCTCAGTCCAGCTGCACACAAGCTGGGAGCCTCAGCATCACATTATCTTTGTGCTTCACACTGTGGAAGGTGTTGCAGAAGCCAGTGCAGAGCTGGCTGTGGCCCAGAAATACAACATTATCATGTTTATGTTTAGATACCTTCAAGTGGCCAGCACAGATTGCTGCTGCCACAGCTGTCTGAGGGGGTGTGAGCTGCTATCAGCACCAGGCAGAGCAAACCAGGCTTGGCAAACTGCAGGACAAAGCATCAACAGCCTGGCACATCCAGCTCAGCAAAGAGGAGCAGCACAGCCTTAACATACAGAAATGCCACATGAAAAGGTGACTCGCTCAGACTGGATGTATCGAACGTAGAGGATGAGAGGAGCTGTCAAAGGAAGATGACAATGAAGAGCCTCATTTCACAAAGATGATGTCAGGAACCACAGAGAGAGAGTGGGTTCAATTTAAAATGCTCCAGAGACTCTTTTTTTCCCAAAAGGATTCAAAATTTCGGAACTAGGCAGTGTGGAACACCTGGAGCAGCCTGCATGGCCCACCAAACTCTGAGAGCAGAGCTCTGTCTGCAGGGCAGACATTACCCCCAAGGGTGAAGATACCTGGACTAAATTTGGACACTCTATCAGCTTAACTCATTTGGTAGAGGTTTGGATGATAACCATATTAAAATTTTTTTTTTTAAGCCACAGTTAAATAATATCAGAAAATGAGTAAGCAAAAATGAGTCTGAAAACCAACGTCATCATATATGCAAAAATAATAACTTAATGATTTACCCAGCTGTGACTCAAAAGCAGGCCAGGCAAAGTCTCACTCTCCAGGCCCTGAGGATGATGCCCTTTTTACAGTACTCTCTCTCTCTCAGTTTCTTTCTTGCCCATCAAAGCTTTTCTTGCCTTCGTGTTTGTGATTCTGCCTTTCTGTGCCTGACAGTTGTAATGAAGATATGCCACAGTTAGTGACAAGATAAGAATTCTGGAAAAATACTGCCAGGAGAGATGAAATGAAATAGCTAATACCTGACATCAGTTTCTGGAAGTAATCCCCAGTATGTAAATTGATGTCATGCTTTGTAACTTACAGAAAAAAATCATATTTGTTTAGAGGTTACTATTAATTAAAAATCAATGGGAACACAAATGCATGGAAGAAAACAACTTACTATTAAAATGTCATTGCAGCATAAGGATCTATAAAGGTGATATGGGAAAAGACAGCACATATTTGTCTCAGCTTCAACACCAACTTCAGCAACACCAAGGGTTATGAACTTTTAAAAGCTCAAAGTTATGATACTTGGCTTAGAATAACAAATCTGGGTTTTTAAAACAAATAATTGTGTTTTCTTACATACTTTATCTTATCACTTCAGGACACTTCAAGTCTATATGTGTTCTACAATGCAATATGACATTCTGAATTTAGGCCACTTACAAAGTGTGTGTAAACTGCCAGAGTATACATAACAAATATATATGTATATATATATCCCCACGTGTGCTATGGAATATGTAAGATGTGTAGCACGTTATAGTCTCACTGCAGCATTAGCACTGGATCAAAAAGGGAAATGTAGAATAACATAATGCACTTTCCCCCTCAGCTCTGTAAGCAATCCTTGTTTTGCATTGCCTTGCCTTTAAGTATTAGCAGGGAAAGAACCTTTATAGGAATATAGAAACAAGAAGCTCCTTCTGAGAGATACCTTTTCTATTATTATGTGTGCCTACAGTTCCAAGCTTCCCTGTACTAACCCACTGCACATTCTGAAGCAAACAAATGTATTTTAGCAGTGGCAGAATGCTCTTTTTGTGAGCTTTTCACCCATTATTTACAATGTTTTGTAATTATGGAGACTATTAACTCTACAGACACATAAAAGTCAAGAAATTGGTATCTTCTGATCTTAGGATTTAGTGCAACATAATGTGAAGGTTACAAAAGCATTCTCATCCTGATACCAGTCAGGTATTGTCTTTCATTGTCTTTGACAGCCTTTAAATTCCATCCCCTATGTTTTAAATAAGTATGCTTGAGATGCAACAGTATAATTTGTATCAGCATAATGCTATAATAATTTCAGAAATATAATACAATAAGCACCATCATTGTTTACATAATCAAGACATTCCTATCTCATAATCCAAGGATGCTTGTAACAATCTGTTGTATCACTTACATTAACATTATTACCTACTCTGGAGATGCTGAGATGTAATTTAAAACAGAAACAACAGGGTATTGGGGATAAGGAAATGCTGATCAAAACCGTAAGGATTTCTAGAGGTCACAAACATCCTGGCAGTTTGCCATGATCACAGTTGCTGACTAGAGAACACTTTCCAGTTTCCTGCAACTCCAGGTTAACAGAGTTATTAAAATAAACTCTTTGAAAGAACTAAGAATTGGTACTAATCAGGAGCTCATTTTCGGGGGAGAACCCCAAATTTTCTAATATCTATAAAGCTTCACATGGGAGTATTAAAATATTTTAAAAACGTAAAATTATTAGCCAGGCTAATTTATTATTTATTACGCAAAGCACTAAAGAAATTATCTTAGTTAGCCTTGGTGGTTCAAAAATCTGAGTGTATGAAAAAACTGCTTCTATTTAAGTGGACATTGGCATTGACAAAAACTTAGTGCTGTGGGAAACAAACACCTTAAGGGATTGGATGGTGGAGAAATAGAACGTGATGCTTGTCAGTTTAAATACAGTCTTAGTGAGCACAACTGTGGCCAGTTTGTGAGTTTGAAGCCTAAACTATCTGTCACTAGACTTCTAATCCTTTGAGCATTAAAGCTATGTATGTATGTATGGCCAGACTTCATTAACGAAGTCATGAAGGGCTCTCCCTACCAGTTTCTTAATTGTGTCAGACTTGCTAAAAACAAGGGTGACAGTGTTTATTAGGAAATGTTTAATTTATGAATACACTTGTTCTTAAGGAAGAAAAATAGAGGTCTTTTAAACAGAAGCCTGTTAATTTTATTGAGTGATGGATCTTCAGGTGGAATTGTTCCTTGGGGGAACTCCTTCTGTGACAGCCTGACTGTGCCTGGGCTGTCTGGAAGTTGGAGTGGCTCTGCCTTCCCTTCTCTCTCCCTGCTTGTACAGCATTCCTTGGGCTAAAGCATTCTCAGTGATGCCCAAGTTCCCCCACTGGGGGAGAAGAAAGGGACAAAGTGGACAGGCAGAACTGTGGTGCACAGCAATGTGCTCACCTTGGCCAACCTCCATCTCTGGCCACCTCTCAGCACATGGGCTGTGTGTTTCATGGCTGTTAAAGAAGAAATTAGCTCTATGAGGTCTATGGTCTGTACAGATACCCCCTGTAATATCCAAGTCCTATAATTCTACCCAGCAGCTCTTATAATCAGCATGTGGGCTGTGAAGTCAAACTTCTGCTCTTCTTCTGTACTGAAGACCATATTTTAGTGGCAGGCTTTTTTTCTTAATAAATACTTGTTTAATTTTTTCTTTACTTGCTTTGGTATCACATATTAATGCAAACCAGAAAGTGTAAAATATGCTCATAATCCTGAGAGTTCCGTTAAACCCTAACTGATACCAGGAAAAAGGAGAAGAATACTAATGGAAAGAGCATATACTGAAGATTTTGCTTTCATGTGAATGCAATTAGAGCTTTTTCCTTAAGCTAATAGGATAAGTAACTACATGAGGAAATCCACAGACACTGCAAATGTGCAGGAGGGAGAGAGCAGTGTTTGCTTGGTGTTCAATGGTCCATGTGTAATAAGCTGGCAGCTCCATCTAGTTCCTACTGGACAAATGTCTACACCAGAAATTCCTGCTCTCCCTTCCCCCAGCTGCACGTTTGGAAGTTTCAACAGCGAAGCCAAGAGCTAAATTAGGAGAGCAATGACTACATTTTCAAAGCTATTTTATTTTCTGTATTTTATTTTTTCTGTAGGTAAAGATATGAACACAGTTCCCTTCCTCTTGCATATATGGCTGTGTATTCAGGATATCAGTTCATTTCCTGAGTATCTGTGCATGACTGACCAACTCACATGCCTTTTCTAGGAGATCTATTCTGATATTCCTAAACTTGATCTTCTCCTGAAGGCATTTGCCAACCTGATATAAACAGATTAATACTTTGTCTCTTGAGAGTAAAATAATTTTTTAACGTTTTCAGTAGGTACTCTGATTGCTGAATGTTAGAGAATAAATGACCTACAGGATGGACCACAGCTCTAATTAATTTTTTAAATGATGCTGAAATGATTTCTTAATACTGGTAGTTCTACAGAAGATGTAGCCTATAAATAGCATGATAGAAAGAGTGAATCTGTGGTGGCTTTATTGTTGGCATTAATTTGGGATGTCTTCTCTCTGGGTTTTGCCTACACAAATGCCCTTCAAAAGCCACATTGACATAGTCACTGCAGCAAACCACAGCTCCACGTGTCTCCCTCAGCTCGTACACAACCAGCAGGCAACTGCCAGTTTGACTTGGCTCCAGAATATTTAACTGGATCTCGGCCAGGACATGGGCCATTTTTGGTACTGTACAACATACAAACTACAGGAAAGGTAGTCAGGCCCTCTCCTGCCCAGCTGCATGGCCTGGGGTGAGCAGGGCAAGGAGCTTGGGTGCAATTAGCCAGAACTTCCCTTAAATCTCTGTGCCAGCCTCTTTAGGAACTGCAGAGAGCACCAGGGATTCCCTTTCACAGGGAAGCAGAACAGGGTAGTCCTGGAGTCATCCTTGTAACAGAAACTGCAAGTAGTGCTTTGGTGGTGCTTTAAATCTCCAGGAGCCAGGATGGCTGGTGTGACTTTGAGGCTGCTGTGAAGCACATCATGACTGAAGAAAATACAGAAATAGGATGGAAGTCATGAAAATACAAAAGACTCTTCAGCTTTTCCTTTGGTTATGGACAGTTGTTAATGACAACAACCTGCAAATACTACACACACGGTGATATGGATTTACAACTCAAAAAAAAAAAAAAAAAGCTAGCAGCAGTCTTTAATAATTTTTAAATCCTGACATATTGGCAAACCATGCAGTTTAAAAAAAAAATTAATGGAAAGGCTCTTTCCATATAAAAATATTTCAAGCACTATATATGTTCCTCTTTCTCATGAGACAATGGCTGCTGACTCTCCAAAGGGTTCTGCTGCAGTTACAGATTCACAATTCTCTGTTCAGTCTCTAAATAACTTCATGCTTGTTATATCCATTTTTTTTGTCCTCCAATATTCTTTCCAGTACCTACATGTGATCCCTGTGCATCTGAGATTATTGACCTAACCCAGAATTTATACCTCTTCCCCTCAGTACTTGCAGGTTTGAAAGAACATTTAGCATAGTTGAAATGGGGGACATTGGTATCATCCACCCTCTTATTGCTATAAATGGACCCTACTGTTTGAAATGTGTTTTAATTTGTCTTGCTAACCTGACTCCCACTTATAGAATTTCATAAACCTGAACCCCACTCCGTGCAATCTCTGCAATTGTTTAGATGCACAGTGGCTTGTCATGGCATCCCATAGCAACTTCAATTAACTGTGCCACTTGGCTTCATCATACTCTCCCCAA
Organism: Hafferia zeledoni; assembly: GCA_035583235.1. Lineage (NCBI taxonomy): Eukaryota > Metazoa > Chordata > Aves > Passeriformes > Thamnophilidae > Hafferia > Hafferia zeledoni. The sequence continues at coordinate 7,256,421 of JAWWEV010000034.1, read as the reverse complement.
AATGTCTCTGCCATCAACACTTCTCAGAGTGGCAATTCTCCTGAGCTTTCCAGAATTTATAGGTCACAGGTAAAACAGCATGTTCTCTGCAAATGTTAATGAGTTTACAAACTGCTGAGTATTATAATGATAAATTTGATCATATTTCTCTACCGACTTTACACGGTCTTGGCACTGCAATATTTTTAGCTTATATCTGCTCTCAAAGGGCCCAATCCAAAGCTCATTGAAGTCAAGGAAAAGAGGTGTATTAAGATTAGCAGCTTTTGATCAAGCCTGAGACAGTCAGTGCCATAAAAACATTATCTGTGCACATCCCTTGTATGCGACTGACATCTCCTTGCACCACTGCAAGTTCCTGAATCTCATTTTCTTTGCAGCTTTCTGCCTGATCAGGGAATCTATTAAGTCCAAGCAGTCAAGGCAGCTGTCTTGAGTCAGATAATTTTCAGCTTCCTACATAAAGGGAACTAATATAATATCTACTTCATGCCCACATCACTGTCATAACTCACGTGACATTGGGGAGGGCTGTCAGGGAGAAGGGCAGGATTCAGCAGCAGGGACTTCCAAAGCCCTGCCCCTGGTCACTCCTCTGCTTCTGCAGCAGACTCCCTGTCTGCTTTCTCAGGTCCTTTCACCAACCTCCTTGGGCACAGCTCACTTTACAAAGCAGTTGCTGTAGCTCCTGGATGTGTCTCTCCATACCTGAAAGGGGAGAGTGAGGCTGTGAACATGAGAGAAGGTTGCATTTCTGTTCAGTGTCTGCTGAGACAGATCTGAACTGCAGGTTGATGTCTTCCCTGGCTATTTTAATATATTTACAGGTAGAAAGCTGACCTTTTTATTTTTCAGGAGAGTGTAGTTTTCTTGTTATGGTATATGATGGCATTAATATATAAGATTTGAAGTGCTGGTAACCAGACCTAGCACTGCTTTTAGAGGGAAACAAAACAGTTTACACCTGCTTTGGAGAATGATGTTCCACAAGTTCACTTTAAAATACAGATGAGATGACAAAACTAACATTTTTCTGATGCGAAACTTCACAAAATACAAACTAAATACTGAGAATGCCTAGTGGTAATTATCAACTATCCTTGTCACTGAAAAATGTGTCCAAAACACCAAGGGACCTCAGGTTAATCTTTGGTCAGAAGGACAGCCACAAAATCCCCAAACCTGCAAAGAACTGTTCACTATTGCTTGAAGGTGTTAGTACCCATGTGGGAAACAAGTATCATTCAGCAGTTCAGTCAGATGCTCTCAATTATGTCAAACTTGAATTCACGTGACCTTTTTTTGTATAGGAAGTGATTTAAAATCTGCCTTGCCCCTGACATTTAAATATGGGGGAATTATACCATTCATTTATTTAGCAAGACAAACAGAGATTAATGGAAGATGAGCAAAGTAAAGCATACTTTTATGGGAATAAATCAAACTATTGGAAAGAAATTAGTAAATAGGGTTTCTTCTGGCTTATTTTTCTCTTTTTCTTGCGAGTCATTAAGTTTACTTTCAGCTTTCAGACTAATAACTAGGTACAAGTCACTGTAAGCACCTGTCACCCCTGCCAAATAAACTGTTCTCTGCTAATGAAATACAATTTTGTGAGGGTTTCAGTGTCACTGCTGGATGGCACTTGTGGAAAAGGTCTTTATCTAAAAAGACCAAATGTTATCACATACACTAAGTCTTATGCAAGTGTCAGAACCTTTCCTTCATGTCACCACAGAACAAGGTGTTTGATGTTTGGTTTAGACATGGATGGCCAGTTTGAGACTCTACTGAGCATTTAAATAGCAGAGTTTATTCCTATGGTGAAACTGGTTCTGAAGGACTTTGCCAGCCCCAGGTGCTTCTGAAATTCAATTAGATGACTATTTTACAGCTTCCTAAGAGCCTGCTCTCTAAGGAGAAGAAAGGCATAGAAGGTGACTGACCCTAGTTTTCGTTTTCCACTTTTTGCTAACACTGGTAAAATGGGTAACACAAGCAGGAGTCCTTTCTATGCAATAATAATCAAAGTGCCTCTTCAAATGACAATGTTAATCCTTCCCTCTTCCATTCTACTCGTTTATGAGGAAAAAAATACAAACTTAACCAAGTCTTCAATATAGGCCAAACCTACAAATACAAAAGTTTCTGATCTGACTCTTGTATTTTCTTTTCTCCAAAGCGTTTGCCTCAGTCAGTGCAATATATCGTGTTAAAACACAATGTACACTCCATGTACTTTTAAAATATCTGGTGAAATGGATTTTTGACTTTTTCAGGGCATAGGATGAATGTGCAGTGAGTTCCCAGGAAAAGCTGAATGTAGGATCTCTCAGATTATATTGATAGATATTTTTTATTTACAATTTCTCTGGCCCTCAGTTTTCTTTTCTCTCCTGCTGTCTGAATTCAATACCAAATAAATTTGCAATCCCACAATGTTGCTTGAAGCTTTAAAAAAATGGACTACAGCCAGTGCCAATTTTGGGCAACTCTCCAAAATTATACACCAGCCACACAGTGCAAAGTAGGTTTTTTACCTTTGTATCATGTAACCCCAAATTTCTTTCTATTCTCCCCATTCCCTGGAGGAATGACCTCCTTGTCTGGATTGCCCTCATCTAGGAAAAGTGTTAATTATTACTTAGTTTCCTAACATGAATTGTGTTTAATCCTATGCCTGTTGAGGGCCTGAACAGCAGTTTCATTGCACATCATGTAATGTTTGGGGATGTAAAGCATAAGGGCTGTTCTAGTGGCATATGGTGCTCAGTCCCTTTAGCTCTTTGTTTTCTGCTGCACTTTAGGAGAATGGTATTCATTATTTTCTAGTTCAATGTATTAGGAATTTCTGTCTGAATTTTGGAGACATACTAGAGCCAGTTTGCCACAGTTCTGACATCTTTAAAAACAACTTCACTGGGAAACTAAACAAGCCAGCAATAGCAGTGGTGGCTGTTTCAGACACAATTAGAAAGTATGAGTTTGGAGTCTCAAAATCTTGTCATTTGCACTACACTAATCTTGACTTTTTAAACACAAATAAATACAACAAATATAACCTATTATTCCAACATATACTTAAAATGTAATGTATTGTATAATGAATTGTTTGAGTTAAAAACAGTGAATAATTGCATTTCATGAATGATCAGTGGATGTAGAAATGTTTCCCAAACAATATTTTTTCATGCCAACTTTATATAGCAGGATAATTACATAAATAGGAATATCAAGTTTAAGGTCATATACCATGTACTTCTGAACAACTTTATGGCTATGGTTTACTCCATCTGTGACATGATTATCAGGTAATTGTTTCTGCCTACAGTGGTCACAATAGTGTTTTCAATATGAAATATCAGAAGAATTACAAAACTGAAGAGGCACAAATGTTTTTCAAATGATTAAGAGACTTTTCAGAAAGTCTATAGCAAGTCCATATCTAATAAAATCAATAGTCAAATGAATTTCAGACATACAATTCAGATTGGCTGGCAGTTCCTTACCTCAGTAACTGATGACAGCTTTTTTAAAACGAATAAATCCACAAATCACCACCATTGCAGAATATTGTTGTGAGTTAACTTTATATAACAGAAAACATTTCTGCATGTTTAATTCCATATTATATGCAATGGTGAACGTAATACACAAGCTGAATCTCTCCACCCAAAGCACTTACATTTCTGTCCAGTGCTTTTCCAGAAACAAGCCCTTTGGCCAAGGGTTCCTCAAGCACTGCTGTGGCTCTCAGGGGACTGTGCAGGGACCCTTTGTTGTGGTGCCAGAGGTGCCCGCACCAAAAAGCTGCTCAGTAGCAGGTAGGTCAAATTAGGACAGAAGTTGAGCTGGAAGTGGGAAAACAGACTTTTAGAGTAAAAGGAGTGTGTTTGAGCTGGGTTCAAGAATTCCCTCCTGCTGACATTGTGAGTGCTTCTCCCTGAGATTTTCCTGCAAAGTCAGGCAGAACTTTGCTTTTGGTGTGGATTTTGTTGGGGACTGTGAGGAGGTGGTTGTGCCTTCCATTCAGCGTGTACCCACAGGTTTTAGTATTGCTTTTTCATTAAAGGCCTGAGGGGCAGCATCATTAACTGTGCAAATGATTTTCTTGCATAAAAAGAAAGCATCACATTGTGCTGACTCAGGGGTGAGCAGCAGCCCTGCCACTGCCCTGCCTCTGCTGCTGGGTCAGTCTACCTTCACCCTGCATCACAAGTCATGTGTTTCCATCACCCCGCCATGAGGCTGCAGCAGGGCCTGGTGCTCTGGGTCTCTGACAAGTCCCTCCAAACTGTCCTCAGCCATCCTGCAGTCCTGCTGTTTCTTGGGCAGGAAAACTTAAGGCTGTCCCCCTATGCTCTGGCTGTCCCACGACTGCTGTTCCTGCCATACTCCTCACTCCTCCACAACCCTGTGACTACAGCAATCCCTCGAAGCATCTTTGAAACATGCACCATCCCTTAACACACAAAAAAGAGAAACTTGGCAAAAATATTAAAATGATGGATAGTATGTGTGTCTGGTTCATGTTTCTCAAGACCTAGGTGACTCCCATGCCTCAGAGCTATCCCAGGAGCCTGTGGTTCAGGCAAGGTGGACTCTTCTATTCTTTGTGGCATTGGTGTCACCAGACAACATTTTCAGCAGCAACACTGCTCAGATGTGTTCATTTCAACCTCTGCCCATTTGCCTTTTCCTGCCTCTTTACTGAAGAGTATCACCCTCCTCCTTCCCCCAGCTGCAATCACATCTCTGCTTCACATCTGAGTCACACTGAAAGACTGTAATGACTTTAAAATGACTTTGCAAAGTGCCCCTGTGCGTGTAGTTAAAGGCAGCTCAGTTCCCCCCGCACAGTGCTCTGTGTGACTGCACAGACGGGGCTGGAGGACCTCGGGGGCTGCAGCCTGGCCATGGGCAGGCTCCTGTGGGCAGCCCTGCACTTGGAGCTGTAGGCAGCTCGTGTTTCTTCTGCAGACACAAGCTTTGTTTTTAACAATTTAGTGTCCTTCTGAGTTTGAAATACGAGAGAAATGAGCCTGCTCATCAGATTGTGGGTAGCAAGTGGGCACCCCTAAATTAATGGCTATTCCCTTAAGGACTCTTAATTCTTTAAGGGCCTCTCATTTCCTTTCTTACTGATTTCCCAATAGCCCAGAATTAAACAAAGCAAATCCATTCACATATTTCAATATACCAACAAAAGTTGTAAGGAGATGAAGAAATTGTATGTTAATCCCACGTTCTTCATGTATGTGTACAGACATAATAGACTAAGCAAGTAATTCCCCCTTGAAGAGCTAATCAGAGGTTTTAATTTAATCAGTTCATTTTACAGTCATCTTTTCTGTTTTGCCAGCCTAATACACCTAATAAAAATTTAATCTCTTCGTTGCTTTAGTAATGTGAACCAGCATTTTACAAGTACTTGACTGATGGACACAGCCAAAGGAAGCAACGAGTTTGCTTGGTGTTTGCTTGGTGTTTGTTTGCTTGGTGTTTACTTGGTGTTTGCTTGGTGTTTGCTTGTCCTCACAGTGATTGGAAATAATTGTTTTCATCTTGTGCCTTGAATAAAATAGTTTCTTTCCTCAACAACACGAGGAACAACCAAGAGAAATGTGATGCTTGTGGGTTCTCCCTCTCTTAATTTTCTGATATTGGCTTAGATACCTTTCAATATAAATAATTCCCAGTACATGCATAAATTGTCTCCCATGCAGTGTTTTTCTACATTCTCCAGGGGCTCTGTGAGGCAGGTATGGGGAAAGCAGTGCCATAAACCCCCAAATAACCTTATTTTTCTAACTGAAGAACATTAACAATCATCAGAGTATTGGCCAATAGAAATGAGTTTTCAATCCTAAAGGCATAAAAGACTGAATGGCAAACAAAGTGCTGTTTCTTTCATGGCCAATGACCTTTGATTTCTGGCCAACAGAGCAACAGGAATGGAGCTGCAAGGCAGAGAACGGTCCACGAGGGCTGTGCCCTCCAGTGTGACAACACTTTGGTCAGCAAAGCCTTTCTCAGCACACACTGAAAATAAGGAAATTGTGCCCTTGCTGTGGAGCTCATGCAGAAACAACCTGTTCTTGCTTCCTTTGATTATTTTTGTCTTTTCTTTCAGCCTTGCAGGCTCAAAAAGGAACATTCTTGAATATTATACTACTTGTAATACTTATAAAGCCACTTGATACTATTTTTATTGACTGTGTAAAACATATTAAGTCACAAAATATTGTAGTTCAATGAGGTGTGTACACAAACATAGATTTATATAAAAATTTATATGAAAACAATCCTACTTAGACTTCCAAAGATGAGCTTGACTAGATTGCAGAGAAGGTCCCAATCCATGGCCATAACATGCATTTTAGAAAAGATTTTTCACAGTGTAAAGTAAAGAAAGTGCACATTAAAAATAAGACACTTCTCTTCCTGCTGCTAATAGGCTCCTTGCTATCTTTTAGTGGTGCTGTAACACTCTGTGCCTGTCCTGTGAATTCAAGACTTTATCTTTTGCAGTGTTCTTAAGGTCATTGTTACTAAAACGAATCAATTTTAAGACAGCTTTTCAATTCTCCCTTTTCCACAGACTCTCTTTGTTAGAGAAAATGCCCAGAATACCAGTAAAACATGTAATCCAGGTAGCTGAGCAGCCCAGGACCCCTGATTATTATTTAACAATTTGCATAGCTACTACATAAAATAAATAAATTATTTATTAATGTATAGGAAAAAGTTAGAAGGCTCAGCCTCAGTTTCTGAAATCTTTTTAACTGACTTTATGCTTTCTAGTATGCTGAGCTTGTAATCCTATTAGTCAGCTCTCTTTTCCAAGGTACACTGATTTGAAGGCTTTTATTATTTTATTGTTTCTTGAATATGTGGATTCTGTGGCCACAGTATCGGATCTGGTCCCATGGGTTTGTGTCCCTAAGCTCCTGCACTGGAGATGGCACTGCTGGCAAAGCAGGTGTGTGGCCAGAACATCCCAGGGCTCAGCAATCCCAGTAATCCCAGTAATCCCTGGCTCCCAGAACTGTGCCATAGGACTTTTGGCTGCCAGTTGTCAGTGTATTTAAATTTATTATTCTTTTGTGAGGAACAGACCCCAACTTTCCCAGATTGGACTATATGAACTTGTCACGTTTATGTCGCACATGGAAGAGAAGTGTATGTTGGTTGTATTAGAAAGGCTGCTCAGTATTAATTTACAATATTCATAAATGAGTTCCAAGAACCACTGCAAATGAGAATTCAGTATTACCAGAGGGGAAAGAAGAGTACTGACCAATTTGCTACAGGTCACTGTTTCAGAAGACCTTTATTTCTGTACTTTGGTACCTAATAACACCTGGAGGGTTTTAAGAGCAACCCTTGCCATCAAGTCAGTTATTTCAGGATTTCATTACTGTTATTTTAAAGAAGGATCTCTAAATTGCTATAGCCTATATTCTTTAAAATAAGCCCATTTTTAAGTATTGTGGGTTTTAGAGCATTTTCATATACTTGTAGAGTTAAGGTTATGCTGCCTTTTTATTGCATTGCAGTTGCACAAACACACTGATCAGTGTTTTAGTGAGAAATTAGAGAAGTTATCAAATTCATTTGTGCCCTTGCCCTGGAGATAAAGTCAGTTAAATGGTCCTGTTTCAGAGCGGGAAGAGTTTTCTGATTTACATAAAAAAAGAAATAAAATTACATTGCAGTAGTCATAGTAATAGTGCATAGTAGTGCATAATAATTACCTAAATTAATATAAATTTTTAAAATGCTTCATTCTTCAAAGTCTTTGTGCATACAAGGTACACTATGCAATAGCATTATATAGTCATGGAATCAAAACTGAGAATGGACAGGACCTTCAGAGGATATCTAATGGCATCACTTGCTCAAAGCAGGTCTAACTAGATCAGGTAGCTCAGAGACATGTCCAAGTGAGTCTGGAACACCTCAGGGGACAGAGATTCTGTAACCTTGGGGGGAAACCTGTTGCAGTAATTAACCACTTTTCTACAGAGTGGCATCTTTGCATCTTCCACCGTTGCATGAGATTCCTTTGCACTTTTCTTGCTGGAGTTCATGAGGTTCTGCTCAATCACCTCTCCAGGTGTCTCTGAGGAGCAGCCCTTTCCTCCAGTCTATTTGGTGCCACACACACACTTGTTGGGAGTGCACTTCATCGCATTCTCCAGCTCACTGGTGAAGACATTAAATGGCATTGATGCCACTGCTGATCCCTGGGGACGCCACCAGCTGCTGGCTGCCAGCTGGACTCAGCACCACTGGGCACAATGCTTTGGTTGTGGCAGTGCAGCCAGTTTCCCACCCACCCCAATACCATCTGTATCTCAGGAATTTGGTTTTAGGGACACTGGCAAACTGGGTTGAAAGCCTTGCTGAAAATAAGTTATGCAACGTCCACTGTCCTTCCCTTCTCTGCATGGTTGGAAACCTCATCCAGGAGAGAGCTAATCCCCTTCAAAGCCATAACTACCAAGGAGCAAGAGGAGGCCAATCATGGATTTTATAATTTCAGTAAGTTGAGTTGTTACTGTTTTATTTGCATTTGGTAAAAAGGAAAAAAAAATCTAACAGAGAATAAATAACTCAGTAAGTTTAATGTACTTTAGTACTACAGGTCAGTGGTTTTGAGTATGTGTAAAAGCTACAAGCAGGTTTGTAGCAAGAAGCACCTCCCTGACTGAAGAGAAATGGAAACAGTTAATTGCTAAATATACAAGATAACCATGAGTCAGTTAATTTCACAGGCTGTTATAATGGAGCTATTTTGCTACTATTGTACAAAAATTATAGAGGTATTTCGTTAAAAAGCAGCTAAATAACATCTAATTTATTTTCTGAGGGTGTGTAAATAAAGTCAGTAAAAAACCCCAACCTAAATCACTGTTAAGTCCTTTGGATTCATTCTGTAAAGTGCTGAGCAAACACTTGCTGAATAAAATGTGCCTTACTGAATAAAATTCTAATTAGAGTAATTGAGCTTTGATAACTGCTATGTCATTAAACATAGATTGGCTTTAAACTAATTGTCTTTGCATTGTATTATGATTTCTATTAATTAATGCATTAATGTTTATACACTGCAAACTCTTTTGAAGTAAAACATTAAAGATTACACCACTTAATCTGAAGTGAGATGCCCTTTGAATACAAACCTACCATGGCACAGCAGGAAAGGTCCTTCAAAGGAATATGGTCCAGACCTTCCCCGTTCAGGACCAGAAGCAGCTGAGGAAAGGTGACTCTTGGCTTTCTGGGCTCTCCCCACTGTGGCCAAGGAGAGCTGTGCTGCTCTCTGCACGTCACTCAGGGCATGCTAGGGGTCTCTAATTCATGCCAACTGTGCCAGCCCTGCAGTGCCCACGGTGCAGCACCCGGACTGCCTCCTCTGACAATGGCAGAGCCCCCTGCGAGCCAAACCCAGCCCAAAGTCCAGAGGTAGAGCCCTGCAGTGGTGCTGAGCACTCCATCACTGAGCTGTGCAATGCATCACTTTTTGTGGCACTGAGTGCCACCAACTCAGTGCCAACACAGAACTCTCCTGTTGGGCAAGGCAGGACAGCTCTATTCCTTAGGAATGCCAGGTCCCATTGCCAACTCTAATTGCCCTTGGCTAGAAAAACAACCCCCAACATCAAACCAGCTGAACCCCCAAATCAGCTTTATGCAGTTTTAACCCGAAGGGGAACCTGACTCTGCACATCCTGCTCTGTTCAGGGTGGCCTTTGCTCTGGGAATTCCACTTTATACAGAAATCCTGATTTTGTACAGCTGGTCAGGCCTCATTTCATTTCAGTCCTATCAACACACAACAGTCAACAAGTACCCACAAGCATTATTTGTCTGGTTGGACTCAGAAGCAGGAAGTCTGCAACTGATCTTGTACCTCTGGCATGTAACTTGCCATTGTTCTTTGACCAAATTTGTACAATATCTGCTATAAATTTACAGTACAATACAAATTTGAAAAAGAAAAAAAAGACAAGCACTAATCCTCTTATCACAGTAATGTAAGTATTCAGGGAAAACTCTGAATTTAAAATGCACTTTCCTATTAAAAATTATTGCCTAAAGACTCTTTGCAGGAGTTTGCATTTCCAAATTCAAGTAGACTAAAATAAAATAATTGTTTAACTTTATGTCAGCTGACCATTAATTTTATTTCATAAACAAATCATTCAGTCTTCTGATTCATGTATGATGAATATTCAGTGGCTTCCCATAACTCTAGAATGGAAGGCAAGGATATGAACATCACTAAATAACTCTAAACAGCTGGAAATCTGGAATTCTTTTGCCAGACACAAGCACACATTCAAGAACTTGCAATGCTTTACATACTACAGGGCAGATCCCACTGGCTGGTGTTCAGTATTTCTGAAGACCCTTCTTTGGTTTTCTGATACACCAGTACTGATATTTGGACTACTAGAAATTGGGAGTCTGTCTTTTTGCCTAGTCATCTACTGGAAATGTTTTACACAATGGGACTAGTTCTCTGTAAACTCAGATCAAAACTAATTCCCTGTGGAGCTGAGCTTTATCTCCAGGGTTTGGGTCAAAGCTGAGTGTGAACTTCTCTGAAAGTTGAGGCTTGCAGGGAGGTTTTGATTTTTACTCAGCTGGTGTTCTCAGCCATGTGAGGTGAGATGAGGATGGTTATTACTGCCACAAATGACAAAGCCAAAGGTAAACAAGGGAATCTCCTGACAAAGCAGTGCCTTACATTTTGAATGTTAAAATGGGAAAAAATTAATATCTTTTATTTATTTGCTACACTCATTTTACTTGTATGGTTTGATTTGCTGTCTCAATATTTTCGATTTTTGAGTTTTTGAACTTTTATAGGGAAGTCTGACTTATTCAAGCCACTGCATGGAGTGGTGAAGAAATGAGGGGCAGCCCTGGCTCCCTGTAATGAAGGATGCAGGGAATTTTGGCGTGCAGGCAGCTGTCTGGGAAATCCCAGGAGAAAAGCAGAGCCGCACACAGTGCTTGGCCAGTCTGATGCCTTTCACATACATTGAACTCAGTGCGATTTCGCTGTCTTCCTTTTAGCATTAGACTCACTATATCCTTGAATTCCTAAGATCGGAAAATCTAGGATATGATAAATCACTCTTTTTTTTTACATAATATTTATCTGCATCTTTAGGAAACTCACTGGTGAAGAGATTGTGACGTGCCTGATGGGTGTTAGTATTAGATGGAGTTAAAGCGGTGGAACCACCAAGTCTCGCAGTATTTCAAAAGAATGTGTCCAGTGGTACAAGCACACCTTTCACACCTGCTGAAAAGTCAGGTCACCTTCCTAACAAGACCCTCTTTTATAGAATTATACTCTACATGCCACTAGAAAGCTTTGCATAATTGCATATTATTGGTTATTTTAAACAAATGAAAAGCAACATAACCAAAAAGAATAATGTAATTTAAGTGTAATGGCTTATTTTTACCTTTTGTTCTTTCAACATCTGGCAATTTCTTTAAGTACTATTTGTCTAAGACAGTGCTAAGAAATTCTTTTTCAAATGAGTCTCTCTCCTATGTCAGAAACACAATGTATGGTTTACTTAGTTCATTAATCAGTGCTGTATTTAAGTGATCCTTCATGTGTTCTTCAAATATACAAATAGCATAATCCTTGTATCTAAAGAAATATTTACATGTGCTATGTCAGGATAAAAATGTATTCTTACTGCAGGCTCATGAAAAACATCAAGACTGCCTCCCTACAGTGTTCAGAAAACAACTCAGTTGATTTAACAAATTGGAAGTTGTGATTAAAACTGTGTTGGAAAAAAACTGTGGCGAACACAGCTCATGCAGCATAGATGTAATAATTCATCACTTTTTCATCAGGAGCAAGATTAAACACCACATACTGACAACAGAGACAGAACTACTTACTGCTATTTGCAAAGCGGCCACATTAGGGATTCTTAGAACTTACAAGGGGAGCAACAGAATAAAGGAATAGTGGGTGGGAAATGTGGTGTAAAAGGATCCTTGGAAAAGAGGTAGTGCAGGAAGTCAAGTGTTGCTTTGGTGTCTCATCAGCCACCCCAACCTACAATCAATTCTACATCCCTTATGCAGACACACAGGGAAATTTGCTTTCTGGGGTCTGTAAGGGTCAGTTAGATGCACAGAGCTCCTTGTAACACATAAAAACCTTCTATTTTGAATGATCCTTTTAACAACAAAATGGGAAATGTGAATGGGCTGTACAATATTATACAAAGATTAAAGGTGACAGAAATATATTCAAGTTCAACAGATTTTCTTATGGTGAAAAAACCCCTCTGTAGAACAGCTTAGCTCCTGAATAAAATGTTTTGTGACAGAAATTTCCTACAAAGGAGAAATTGGAGGAGGCATGTTTCCAGTGTAGGGTGCATATATTTGACATAGTGTAAAATTCCCAAGTATTTAAGTGTATTAGTGCAATCCATGCAGGGAGCTCTCCGTGGTTTCAGCCCCCGTCCTGTTTCATTATGCTGGTTGAGGGAGAGGTTTCAGAGTCCCAGGCAGCCCTTGCTAACTGATTCTAGTCAGCCAGAGCTCTCTGATTCTCAGTGACCTCCCTGGCTCAGGCACTGGGTGGGGGTTATCCCTTCAGGCTCTGCTCACACTGCGGCTGCCCCCACATCAGCTTTGCTCCTTTGCAGAGGATCCCACAGCTCAGCTCCTGTCTAACAGCTGAGATTTGACATTGATTAGGGAGGGAAAACTGTAGCTTGTCAAACACAGCTAAGTTGGGGGTAATTTTGTTTGGTTCTCAAGCTGGATCTTCTGATAAAAGCCAAATTTCATCAAACCTTTGGGCCTTGCACTTAACTTTGTGCAAGTCTGGGAGGAAACAAGAGCATAACAGATTATAAAGAAAATTATGTTCCTGCCCATAGATTTTCTGTCTTTTATTAAATGTGTTATGACTGGCGGATTCAAATGTATTGCTTTGTAAATGTAATTACTTTTTCATATAAGTATTATGAGAGAAAAGTAAGCAGGATTCATGAGACACTCTAGAAGATTATTTGAAGCAGACTGATTAGTGTATCAGTCTTAATTATGACATATATAAACTAAATAATATGAAATACTAATCTGTTGTTTTCAGACCAAAGAATCAATACACAGACTGGAGGTTAATTTTTATTGTGCACTTATGTCAAGAAATGAAGACAGCTTTATGTAGTTTGAGGATAGTTCTGGAATTTGTCAATTGAATTAAAACAAGCCAAATCCTATTCCTCCAAAATAAAAGCATGAATCTTCAGAACTAATCATTTGACTGCTTTTTTTTAAATTGAATTTTTAAATATAATCTATTTTTCACTTGCTTCTTTCAATCCTAAATAAAAAGCATAAATAATTTAATTGAAAAATTAAATTAAGGAGAATCAATTTGTGACAGATTTATGAACGCATGTAATGGCTCTTCACAAAATATTGAGAAGCCACATTTCTTATTTAAAAAACAGATTTTCTACATGATCATAGTGAACGATTCCAGAAGTATTACTTGCTTTGTTTTACTTCTCTTGTTCTGCATTCCCTCTTCTTACTGACCCACTAAAACCACCTCCATGAAGCTCAGCCATCAGCTCAGAGGATTTTGATTTAAACTGATGCACAGGGAAGTTTCCTCCATGCTTTAGCTCTTAAAATTGCAGCCCATTTTTTCCTTTTAAGTTCAGGAATGAAACTCTTCTCACTTGTGTTTCTCCTGGGCAGTGAATACAAGTTTCAGTCCTTGCTCTCTGGGATCACAAGACTGGAAGTTGTGCCCCAAAAATGTGGTGGTGCTCTTTGTGCCCCCCTCTCCTGGCACACCAGGAGAACAGAGGGCACCACCTCCCTGCGCTACAGAACTGTTGGTCTCAATATGCAGTAGAGCTTTGCACAGAGAGAAAGGAAACATTCAGGTTTCTAAGATAGTGTATGATCCACTACCTGATAAACACCATTTCAGTGGGGTGTGAAGTGGTAGAGAAGGTGAGGCAGGCAAGGTGCCAGAGAGAAGAGTCAAATGTTTCAGCACAGACAGAACCCTCAAGCCCACAACTCTGGCAGTGAACAGAATGAACTGAGGATAACTCTCTGGCTTGAGGTCAATGCTATGGCTGAGTCCCTGGCCACACAGCCACCTACTGTCACACCTCAGCTGGGTGGCACCATCCAGACTGCTCACTGGGCCTGTGCTGTGCCCCAGCCATGCCCAGACTGTGGCCTGGTGCTGCTGCCCATGGCAGCTGTGCAGAGGCTGTGTGAGCTGTGGGCACTGTGGGCAGTGCAGGGCTGATGCCAGGCTGGGACAGCCCCTCTGGGTTCACTGGCACTGTTCCACCATCCAGAAAGGGAGTTCAAGCAGCTTTCCACCAACAAACTATAACTACAGTAGCCCCAAATGGTCCCAAGTTAAATTAAGTCTCTTAAAAATTTTGTGTGCAGATGTTGTGGCTTTCTGGTAACCAGAAAACTCAGGTGTGAGAGCACGTTGGGCTGAACGGGCCAGTCAGGGCCAGCACATCTCCTGTCCTGGAGCAGCTGGTGCTGGGAGACCACCCACCCACCCTGCAGTGCTGGGGGCTACCCCTGTCCTTGCCCCTGCCCTCCAGGGCTGGCAGCCAACCAGAGCTGTGAGCACAGTGCTGAATGTGCCTCCTCCAAGTGGCTGCAGCCCCTTCCCTCCTAACACCCAGTTACTGCAGCACTGTGGCTCCTCTGAAGGTCAGCCATCCAGCCTCCAAAGCACTAAGGTTTTGTGACTAGGATTTGGCATTTAAATGGCTTTTATTTTATTTTCAAGGCAACATTTTTGCTTTTTCTCTTTGAGTATTAGTTATTCGAAAATGTCAAAGACAATTTTAAAAAAAAGTCTTTTTTCCTCTCTCCCTGTCTCTGCATACACAGTCAGAGAGAACTATTTTCCCCTTTATTCTTTTCTCATACTGAGGATAAGCATACAGGTTAGGGTTATTAGCTCATTTGTTCAGCCAATTTTGTAGAACTGTCCTTGGCATTCAGGGACAAATGATTCTTTCCAATCAGCAAAAAGGAGACAAAAGAGATAATCCAATACAGCATTGGATTTGCAAGCAGTTCAAGGTCTTATCAGGCTTAAAGATACTTTTTTTCTACAAAGATGTAAAGGTTTCTCAAAGAAATATATAGAACATTCTAAATTTGAAATAATAAGTTATAATAGTGAAGAGAGCAGAGCAGAGGCAGTATATGATTTCCTTTCAGATTCTGATGACCTTGACACTAATTACAAGCAAACAGTCCATTATTGTTATATCTTTAAAAAGACAATAATTGCCTCTACATTTCTTGATTGCCAAGCAAAGGGAGTTTGACACTCATTTATCAATTACTTGGAAACTCCTGATACCAAGGTTAGTTCCAAATTCTGAGTTCAATTTGCTGAAAGAAAAGATGCCAGTAAATTTTCAAGCCACCAGCTTTGGGCTGAGATACGTCTTATGATAGCCCTTAAAATAAAAAACACCCAAACCAAGCAAGAACCCTCTGCTGTAGTTGCCATTGTCTCTTTACCAACAGATGCTATCTGCTTTGGAATTGCATAGGAAAAGAAATAGGGAACAGGCCTGGAAGTGCCAGCCATCCTTCCTTTCCATTGGTTTTTGTTGCTCAGCATTCCATAAAGTTTGACCAGGACCCAATTAATCACTTGCATTTAAATGCCTGCATTATGTCACTCCAGTTAATAGATGTCACGCTTTTGTCTGAAAAGAATTGCATCATGTAGAGTGAGGGTTAAAAAACTAGCCTAAAACCCAATCAGATCATGAAATGAAATACTTTCTCTCTCCTGCCTGAGAGTATCTGGGAAATTTTCTTTGAACTTCTAAACATAGAAGAGGTCAATTAAAAGGCAACACAAACAGAGGTGGCAGTCAGTGGCTGATCTTAATCTACTAGGGAGGCTGCACCTCACTTGGCAAAACTCCTATTAATCTCAAATTGTGTGTGAAAGAGCAAAATTGGCACTGAGATGGCATTCACTGCTGCCTTGTGCTGATGGGCAGCACCAGGTCTGTGCAGCAGCAGTTTCTAGAGTTGGACCCTCCCTGCTGGCCCCATGGACTGGCCAGAAACAACTGGAGTTCTGTCACGACAGTGTGTGCTCCATGAGCCCTTGTCTGCTACAAAAAGCTCCCTCAGCACACACACACACTGCTCTATTTCCATATTTTAGACATAAAATGTTGACCCCTTTAAATATTTTTTAAGACAACAACCATAAATGAAACAAATCAAAGTAAAGCACAAGGTGGGAGGTTTTACATCCCCTTGTGTGACTTCCTGTAGTTTCCGCTGCCTTTATGAATGAGTCTTGCTCTTTTCCATATATTTATTGACAACTATAAACCTGCTTAACAAAGTCTTAATCTACATACCAAGCAGCCAGAATTGGACCTGTAAAGCTAAATGCTTCTGCTTTCATAGACAAGAGGGAAATCAGCTCAATGGCTTTATGAAGGTTCACTTGTTTTTGAGAATTAGAAACACAGAACACTGTAGAGATGAAATATATGGAGAGGTCTTCCCCCCCTTTTCAGGGCTGCATGTTTGAAACCCTGAAACATGTGTATGAAATGTTCTGATTATTTGAATCACATAGTTGAATGCTTTTACCAAAGCCATGGAAATACTAGAATAAAATAATTTCTTAGACACGCATTTTGTGAGTTGGATGCACATTTACAGCATTTTAAGGTCTTCATAGTTCCTTTGATTCCAACAGCCTGACTCAAACACTTGATGTGTGTTTGAAGGACTTTGTTAAAGGGAGACCTAAACTGGAATTCTTCGACTAAGAAAGACTCACCCAATCTTCCATTTATGAATTAAAATAGATCTTACCTCAGCCCTTTCTCTTCTGAGGAACAGAAAATTCCTGTTTCTGCTTGTAAAGAGACTGGTCTGAGAGAAGTTTCCGAGGGAATGAAATGGTGAGCTGTAAAAAAAATACATGCCTTGTGAAGTTCAGAGTCAAGAGAACAATATAGTTTCCAGGTCTCCTGTATTAAGCTTTTCAGCTGAAAACAAATGTTCTAGTACCAGAAATGAGATTTAGCTACTGATGCTGAAAAGAAATATAAAAATAAGGGTGGTTTCAAAGGTCCATATTCCATTCTATAAAGCTGCTGGACTTTGCAAGCACTTGCAGATGTGAATCAGGTTTAAAAATCCACATTCTTTTAATGAACAATTACTTTTTAAAAAGTAATTTAAATTTTTAAATTTTCTCAATATTAGATATAATAAGGATTTAACTTCGTTTGGAAATCTTAAAATACAGAGGAGGACCTTTAGCTGTGGTTTCAAAGCCAAGTCCTTTGAGCCTGACAGAGATGGTTCTTTCCTGCAGGCTCTGGGTCAGGTTTGTTGCCAGTGTCACAGCAGTGGAACTGGTTTTACTGGAGGACTTCAATGCCACCTTAATGCACCAGCTACAGTTCTAAAAATAAAGAATTACCACTCTCTGCAATGAGCAGAAAACCCTAAAAATAGTGCATTGAAATTGGGAATGTGAGCAGATTTGGGTTGGTATATATTCCTCTCCTTTGGAGATACTCGGGTCCATCAGGATTTTTCTGCCACATAATTTTGATCCCAAGAAACCCAGAGGTTTATCAGAGCACGTAATGCTAAACTATATCTTCTATTAGGCAAATCTAGAGTTAAAAAAACAAAGCTTTTTCACCAATCTGGTGGTCTTCAACATTTCTTTGGACATCTTATGACCATCCAGGATCATACCTAGGCTTTTAGTGACCTCTGTGTTTTCTCTGCTGATCCTGGAGTTGTCATTACCCTCAGCAGGATTGTTTGATTCCACCAAACCCTAAGTTTGGCTGTTACATTATACCACAAAATCCCATTGAGCTCTTCAGGAAAAGGATAAGTAATACCAGCTCTGCTGAAGCCCTCATTCTTGCTCCTGGCTTTTGTGTCAGTGGTTGTGACTGTGGGTGACTCAGAGAGGCCACGAGCCTTGAGGGCTTCCAAAACTTTACCTCCCCAGGGCAAGGAGATATGGTTTGTCTCAATGGTTCCAGATGGTTACCAGAGATTAGTATTGCTCAGCTATCCTGCACTGATGACCATTCTCAGAGCAGGCAAGCAGTAATAAATTGATTCCATCTGTATCTATGTTTGATCAGAGAGTGATTTATAGTGACCATTCCTACAGAGCAGCAGGGGGCACAGGATTGCCAGTTCAGCCCTGACAAGCCACAGTGGTGTTGGGAGGCTGATAGGACTGACATGGCTTTCCATAACAACATTCATATGTACATGATAAGCTGCTGCAATGAACTTACTATGGACTGAAGTTTGAATACAGAACACATATGTCACCTTGCTATGCTATTCAGCTGTAAGAATTACTGCATGACAAAATTTGTTCAAATATACGGTCACCCAAAATAGTACTGGAAACTGAGTAATTTTTGGTTAGAAGGTCACATCTCCTCAGAGAAGGGAAGCACTTTCTATTAAGGTTTACCATTTAATATGGAACCAGAGATTCTTTGGCAGTGACCTATTTTAGGAAATGCAGAGTGCAAGATATTACAGTGCACATAGTGAAGTTGTCTTTCATTACTATTTTTGGAGTACCTATTATTCTGATAGGTTATTACAATTACACAGTCCTGAAAGAACAATGTAACTTTTTCTGACTGCTGCAGAAGTTCAAGTATTTACTCCAAATAAGGCTCTTCTAGAGATCAAGATTCAGACTGTTCAAAACTTAGTCTCATAACTGTTGCTATGTATGGTCAGAGTTGTGAGCCATGTGATGTAACACTCCTAGTCTGAACCATTCAGGGGATGTAATGGCTTAATGGCATTTGCTCAAGAGTTCTCTGAATCAGTATTTTTTGAAATTGTCTTCTTGACATTGAGAAGCCCACCAAAGAGTGATGTGCTGGTTTCAAGGTAAACCAGCAGGAGAAATGAACTCAACATGAGAGAGATTATAAATCAGAGCTACAATTTA
>JAWWEV010000034.1:7210849-7237249 GCA_035583235.1 Hafferia zeledoni | reverse complement strand
TAGAGGGGGTAGAATACACAGCCTTGATCACCCCCACACAGTGCCAACTGGTCCCACCTGCTAAACTAGGACAAGTGATGTTCTTCCAATGCACCTGCTTAATCCATACACAAGATCTATGGGCAGTTCCTTATTTCTGTAAGGCAATTTCTACAGTACTGAATGACAGAGTTGTGATGCATTCATTGTTTGCTTCCACAGGGCAAATGCAGAACTGTTCTCATCAGTGATAACAGTTTTTCCTCAAAGAAAAACTTGCATGGATTAGTACTTGAGTACAGTCAATGGCCCAAGACTGATGGGTGAATTTTGCCTTGTGAAGGTTGAAATGTAGTTTGATATTTTAAATGTGTCTTTCTGAATATTCTGTACATTTTAAATATAAGTCTGTGTGGATTCACTAGATCAAAAAACCACTAAAAAGAGCCTTGAAAACAAGTTACCTGTGTGAAAGCCAGTGCTCTATTTTCACCCAGGCAAACAGAGCACATTCTATTATTTACCACTATTTTGCAGTCCTGGTACAGAATAGGTGACTGTAGTATTTCAGTGTAGGCCTATCTATAATTAAAATAAACTTGCAAGTAATCTACTCTGACTGTGCTGTAGTAACAGCTGTCAGATTGAGCAGCACTTTGTAAATCACCTTCTGTTTAACGTGCAAGTGTTGGAGTTATTTATAACTGTGCCATATAAACGTCACAAAGGATATTTGGTGATTCACAGATGATAACAAAGAACATACTGTGGGACAGACATAGGAGAGAAAGCAGCATTTTTTTTTAGATGGAACCATTTGGAGTTCTTCACACTATTCCTGAGCAGTCCCAAGGGTATCAGCATCACCACTGGATTGGATTTCTACTCCCTATGCCTGAAAACCCAGCCCTGCTGAAGCCAGCAAGAATTTTGTCCTTGTTTTTCTCAGAACCAAACTGTCACTGATGGTTTTATGTGACAATTATTACATATTAATACACAGAACAACTGAGGTGAGAATTGAAGCATGGTAGGTTTGCATCAAGTGCAATAATCCCCCAGGTTTTATCTACCTCTGAACCGTCAGGCACTGCTCGTATATATGACTAAATGACATATATACTATTTTGCTAAATCTGTTCTAGATGACAGTAAAAACTGGCCCAGGGGTTCCAGCAGCCTGAGGGGCAAAAGGCAGGTTTAAACTTGTTCTGGCAAACTCACCTAAAACTGTGCATAGCAAACATATTTCTAATTTGACAACTGCGATCCCTTTAATGACAGGATTTTCACAAAGTAAAAATTTAAAAAAAAAAAAAGTCCGTAAGAATATCCTAGGAAAGGAAGTCCCATGCTACTTAAAGCTTGACAAAGCCCAGCTTTCCTCCTTTCAGCTTTTTGACCAGAAAGAGTATTTGCTCTGTGACCTTGACACCAGTACCTAGAGAGCCAACCTTTAAATGCATGGGATAATTCAGGACAGGTGTTTCCTCAGACTTCCAAAATATGTATGCCACTGACTCCATGATTGTATGTTGCTGATTGTTGGGAAAGGGATTTTACAAATATATTTAATATTTAATCTAAAAGCTCCAGTTATGGTGTTAACCAATGTTGCTGTGACGGGTGAGCATAAACCTCTCCCCTGGCTGTGACCTGTGATTTGTGATTTCTGGTTCATGGTCACCATATGCAGCTAAAATGTAGTAATTCAAAAACCACTGATAATTAAAAAATTATTTTAACTATATTGAATTGATAGCTGGAGATTTAAGCTCTGAAGAACATGGAAGAGCTTCCTTCCTGCTTTCAGGGGGGCTCTCTCCCCTCTGCTATTTGCTGTATTTGACCCATCGCCTCACACAGGAATGACTGAAGGTGTCAGAACTCACAGGAATTAGATTTGTCAGAAGTTCATTCTACAACTTTGGGAACGAGCTGGACTGGCCAGATCCATGGACCAAAATATTGTGATACAGCTCTTAGGGAGGAAAGCACTTGAATTGGTCTTTCCATAGTGTGAGAGCAAATACAGGTCTGTGTGAGAGCCCCATCCACCAGCTCAGAGCAGGGGAGTAACTCAGAACCCAAAATCACTGATTTAGTAACCTTTCTATAACCTTTCTACCAAAGCTGCAATAACAGGTAGTAGCTGGAACCAGATATGGATGTGCTGCTTTTTCTGGTGACAACTAAACCTCCAGTGCCTGGTCAGCTCATGTAGAACAATGAGTAGTTATTAGAGAAAGGAGAAATTTTTGCATATTGGTCAGTTTGATACAATTGATCCTAGGGAGAAACATTGCAGCCTCCAGGCTCCTCAGCACACGTCAGTCTTAGTTTACATGCTTCAAAATATAAAGCGGGTCTACAGAGAGGGACTCATAGTATAGTGAATCAGAAAGCAACAGAAATGAGATTTTAAAAAATCAGTTAAAAAGCTTTCTAATCAATAGCACATTTATATTTACATTCTGTCACTTACAAGCATTAGACACAACTGCAATTTCTAGCCTTGAGTGAACTTAATTCTCAGTGGCTGACAGTGGTAATTTGGACTGCAATTACTGGAGATCGCACTGTGGATGATTCGAATGGCAAAAAAACTCTTAAGCCAAAAATTGCAGGTGGAAAACAAACTTAGTATTAGACCTACAATTCATTGATGGACATTAAAATTTTCTTTATTAGTGTTATGTAACAGAAAAGCTACAGCTGCATCCAGGCCTTTTTTTCTTTATTGTTTTTCAACCTCAGGTTGGGTTTTTTTTTCATTTACCCTGCTGTTTTACTCCTGTTATACAGCAGCTCTCCGAGAAATCATATTACAGTAATTTTGTCTTTTTAAAGCACCTCCAAAATGTCATATTACTACCTGGTAGCTAATACAAATCAAATCAGCTCATCTGGTGTAAATTTTAATTGCCTGTTGAAATAATAGCTTACAGTTGCTCTTGACCAACATAACTAATGCCTAAAAATTGCAAGCTGAAAAACCACCTATAAAACAAGCAAAGGAAACCCCCACAGGCTTCATAAAGGCAGAAACAGTCAATCAGATCCTCATAAAACAGCCCATTGAAACGTTCTGTTTATTTAAATTCCTCACACTCTTTCTTTGCAATGAAGAGACAGTGTCCACATATCCTTCACAGTTCATTAATCTTACCAGGATACAGTGGCATATTAATCAAATCTAGTGAAAGAAATGCTGTCCACAGCTGCCTGTAATACACACAGGATGTCTCACTGCATTCCTTTGGAGGAGCATGTTTATCCAGCAGAGTATCCTGAAGGATTTCATTGCAAACACAGCCCTCCCCAGCGCCTGCCTAAATAAAAGTGCAAAGGATCTTTTGTCAAGAATGCCTTTGTTTACTGAAAGTAGCTTCATTCTTGAGGAAGAAAAACAAAACAAAACAAAATTAAAATTCTCTGTTGCATATCTTCAAATTTCACCCAGGAGTTAATTTGTACCTTCAGTGAGAGGGTGAAAAAGAGATGAGCTGGAGACATCTGCTGATTAGATGTCTCACAATTAAAGAAAAGGAAAATGACTATTAGAAAACAAAGCCATTTGTACAGCTTGACAATTGAAGCATGGATATTAAAACATACAACTTTGGAGTGTACCCTGGAGTTGATAAACTAACTATCTATGATATAGAGGTTCAGGAAGATTAATGACAACAGGTGCCTTGGCTTTGCTTTCCCTGGTTCCACTGATGGCCAGAAAGCAATACCCCAGGAAGGAATGCCATTGACTGACTGTTCAGTGCTTTTCCCATCTTCAGGAGTGAGATTTTTGAAGTTACATGTTCTCAATCATTACTTTAATCACTGTTTGGTGTTTTATCAAGCAACAGATATTGATTTTGGAGGTTTTCAATTTTTAATGTGGTTTTAAATTATAATAGTTCTCTGCACTCATCACAGTAGCAATGCCTTAGAACTAGGCTCTAACCATAAGCACACTTTTGATCCTTGCAGTAGCATACTCCAGGCTGCACCTACTTTACTGTTGTTATTTGGTGTGAGAAATCTCCCTTTTTGTCTCCTCTCTCCCCATTTGTTTGGGCACCAGGGAAGTACATCCCATGCCCTTCCTAAGGGGATGCCAAACGATGTCCCTGTGTGAGTGGTGCCCCCTGAGCTCCAGCAGAACCCTGGGCTCTGCCTCCCTGGCTCAGCAACCCAGTGGGCCCCTCTCTGTGGCCATGGGGGGCTCCAACCCAGCCCTGGAGAGGACTCAGGGCTTCCCTCCTCGGGGTAAGGAAAGGCTGGAAAACCTGATGAGCAAAACAATGGATTTGAAATATTTATTCATTAAATTGTCCTATAGGGGCCTCTGTCAGACAAACACTGTGTGGGGAGAGGAAAGAAGATCCTGTTTTCCAACTCATGAATCATCTAATGAGTGTTAGCATTTAACTGTTGGGAAATAATCAACTGATCCCCCAATCAACAAAAAAAAAGTAGATAAATAGCAAATATTACTAAAAATAATATGAAATTTTGGCATGTTGAATAAAAAAAAATCAATGTTTATGTGCCACTGTAAGGATTTTGTTTTCCTGGGTTGTGGTATTTCTTTACCATGTGTTTTTCTGTTTACAT
This sequence comes from Hafferia zeledoni, assembly GCA_035583235.1. Taxonomy (NCBI): domain Eukaryota; kingdom Metazoa; phylum Chordata; class Aves; order Passeriformes; family Thamnophilidae; genus Hafferia; species Hafferia zeledoni. The sequence continues at coordinate 7,232,653 of JAWWEV010000034.1, read as the reverse complement.
GACAATGCACCTGCAAAAAAGTGCAGGGATTTTAGCCAACTAGTACATATAGATTCACATTATTTCCTGCTAAATATTTTTAAAGAATCTGTATTTCATCCAGATGAATTTTTAATATGTCTAGCACTGAATTCTATCCTATAATATTTCATTCATTACCTCTACATTTTCTGCCTTTCAGCCCTGCAGCTGATTTGTAGTTACTAATTTCATCTGCTACGAAACTTACCCGTAGGTCCTTTGCACAACAAATGCCTTGGGGTAGTAATTAAAAATAATCTGATTCCCTTATCTGAAATGTAGAATGCTGGTGTTGCTCTACGGTTGCCTACAAAAAAAAGGAAACAAATGAAGGTTGGTCATTTAAAGGAAACAAATATTCAAGAGATAAATGCTGTGTTATGCCAAGGCTTTGATTCTTGACAGACTCCACTTGGTGACTTTTACAAATTAAGGACTGAGGAAGTATTCCCACCATGTAAGCAGTGAAGTTTTAGTGTTTCTCTTCCACAGCCCAAGAAAACAGTTTTGCTGGTTTAAAGTCAGTCCCTTTGCTTTCAAGGATCAGACAAATCAAAAGCAGCCACATAGAACCCCCTGCTCAGCCAAACAAATATCATTGCAGAGGCCTGGAGATAATAAATGACTGTTTGGGAATTAGGACACCAGAAACTACTTGCCAGAGGTAAAATGGTCTGCAACAGACAAGGGAGATTTAAACATGACTTGGAATTACACACAGAGCCTGTTTCTGACTCCCTTTGTGTTATCCAAAGATGAACACTGGAGCTCAAATCAGAGTTGATCTCATTACACCTTGGTGCTACCAGAGTTTTTTATGGTATCCTTACTGGCATTCTGGCTTTTTTTCTTCATTTATGGAGGGAAAAAAGTTTAGAAAAATTAAATAAGAAATATATTAATTTCTAAATTAAAATTATAATTATATTCTTTCCACCCACAAAGAATTCACTAGAACTTCTCAACATATTTTGGCCAAGGGTTTTTTCAGCTAGTACAAAGAATACCACTGGAGGAAGGATCTGCTCTTCCCCACAAGCAGCTGACATGTTTCACAAGGTGAAAGCTGTTAAGAAAGAGCACACAAGTCAAACGTTTCAGATCTTTGTCAGTATTGAGCTTTTTGTGCTCTTTCATTTGAGGTGAAAAATGTTTTAGGAAATAAAAAGGTTGTCTGGATAAGTATTCAGGAAACTTTTCATCAGCGCTTGCTTTTAGGTGGGTCTCACATGAAACAGCCCAAGGCAGCAAAGTGGGACAAGAAATGAGCCATGTCTCTCCTGTTTGCTTTCCCTCCTCCAGAGCCCTGAAAAGCAGAGCAGCTCTGCTCCCAGCACTGTGCTGCAGATTGCACAGGCTGTGCAGGGAGTCCCAGCAGCCCCCCAGCCAGATGCCTCCCCCTTCCCATGGCAGAGCACCGAGACTAGTAGAAGGAGGAGGTAAAGCAAAGGAGATTTCATGCTGTGGAAACTGGAGGTTCCCCTGGAGAGCAGCCTCTCTGGGGCACTCCAGGGTCTGTGGGAGCTGTGGAGACCTTGGGTAACTTGTGGATACCTTGGATAACTCCCTGTGAGTGAAGGACTGTGGGCTCATTCAGGCACTGTACCCCAAACATGTGGAGGGAAACATAGGGGTTCCTGGGGCCACGTGTGTCTCTCCAGACACAGAGTTTGGGATCTGGCTGAGAGCAGAGGCAGAGGGAGGAGACATTTACAGCAGCTCAGTACAGTTCCTGCAGCAGTGGTGGGAATGGGAGCCTGCTAAGGGCACTGACTCACAGCTGGTGCTGCAAACCAGCCTTGCAGCACATCCTCTCTGGCTCCCTGCATGGCAGCAGACACCACGGAGCAGGAGCAGACAGGTTTGCTCCTGATGTTTTCTCCAGCACTAATTTCATGGAGCTGGGAAAGGAGGATGTGGGAGGGGAAGGCTCCTCCTGCTCTCCCCACCCCAGTGTGTGGGTTGGCACATCCTCCCTCAGTGCCTTGAGAAGGGCAGAGGAGCATGCCGGAGATGTGCAACATTGGGTTTGTATTTTAATTTCCTTTTCCATGTCCTGCCTTGGTATGTCTCATGGGGTCACCCAAGTGATTAGCCACAAACTCTGGTTGATGAGCCCTTTAAAAGCAGTTTGCTGTGCTCCTGTGGAAAACCAGACTGTCTTTTAGGCAAAAGCAGCACACACAAAATATGAAATATTTGCGAAAAAATGTGCCTTTCCCTCTTTGAAGCTGCCTGTAATTACATATCTGGGGAATAGTCTGATGTTTACATTTTCAACTATGTGACTGCTTGTATTTAGCATAATATTTTTCATCTTTTCCCTTTCTTGTTGCACTTTTTGTGGTCATAAATTAAATTAAATTATGTTGCAAAAAGAATGAGGGTTGAGAGCGAGTCACGGCAGCCCCGAAACAAGAGGCCAACAACCAGGAGGGCACTTCAGGTGGTGGCTGTGTCCCCTGAGCCCTGTGGCACAGCTGCCAGCTGCTCGTGCAGCAGCTCCCAGTCAGGAGGGTCTGGCTGTGCTGGCTGATGCCCAGAGGGACCCACTGACTCGTCTGCCACCCCTCCTTGGGGAGGGCACCTGGGCAGCTGCCACGGCCCCTGCCCCTGCAGCCACGCCAAATGGCTCCTGCTCAGCCAGGCTGGCTCTGCGCCCTTGGGTTAAATCCTTCTCTCGGACTGAGAAGCATAAATTCTGAAAACCTTTGTGGGTTACAGATTTACACCAGGTTTTTTGTGATCAGAAGCCAAAGCGAAGTCCAGAGTACATAAAATAAATCCAGGCCTTTGGTCTAAATCCATAAGGTTCTTTTATAAAGGCTTCAAACAAGATCTATCCTCTGGTTAAAAATACATTTCAGTTGACTTCATCCTTGTCAGCCATTGAACAACATCCTAGAAATCTTCTTTTGCCACTAACACAACATTTATTATTTATGTAATATATGTATATACATGTAAACAGTACCTCAGAAATAATTTCAACTATAAATTTACTGTCTTCTTTTAAAAAAAATTTGTGACTTTCTGATTTTTCTTGAATTCATTTATTGCCTTCACAAACATTCTCTAAAAATTTTAATGGAGTAATTTATATTCTTTAGGTTGGGATATAATTTTCTTCACACAAATAAACTGTTAATGCAATTTTTATGGCTGCAGGCATGAGCTCCAAATAATGGACTCTGGGAACTATGCACTGGCATCAGAGGGATTTGTGTGTTTCTGAGGGCAAAATATCACTCTATGCTGTTAATTTTGGGACAATATTTGCACATTTTGGTTATCAATATCTTGGTCATTAGAATTAGAGAAGGTTAAAGATGTGTATTATAATTTGAGTCTTTGAACACTTCACATATTTTTTACCTATTGTCATGTATTTCCTGGAACAATTCCCACTTTTTTTGTCAGATGCTTTAATGGCTGGTCAGTATATGTGTTATTTTGTGCTATAATGGACATCAACTGCTTGGGACAACATTTGGAACTTGTGGATATTTTCAGAGAGGTGCTATTGGCATGTGAGTGGGTCTGGCTCTTGTCAGGGTTCCTTAACAGTGCTTTGTGAGAGCATTTTGGTTTGTAAGCACTGAGAAATTCAGCCATGTGAGTCATGTTTTCTGTGCTCTCTGCTTCAGGACACTGATTTTTAATTAGAGACAGTTTCAGAGAGAGTAGTCCAGCCTTTAAAAAACATTTAGTCTAGCTCAGTAAAAAAGTGGGAGAAAGGCACAGGAAGGAGCAGTGGGAATGGGGAAAAGGGAAGGAAATTAATCTGGGAGACAGTTGCTGGAAGGGAAGAGGCAGCTCAGAGCAGTGTGGAGGAAGGTCTGTGTTAAAGCAAATGGTGGACATGATTTTAAACTGGAGTCCTGGAAAATGAGCTGGCAGAAATATAATAGAACTGGATAAGAAAGCAGAACCTGAGGAAGAGCATTTTTGGAGGGCCAGGGCAAGCCTTGGAAGTGGTTTCCAGTTTCCAGGAGGACTTGCTGCAATACCTTCCCATCTATTGGTGTGAGGTTTTCTGGCCTACAACTCCTTGGATCCTTCTTCTTGAAAAGAGAAGTGGCCCCTACTTTCTGCCAGTCCTTGGGAACATCCCCTGACCACCACACTCTTCCAAAGCGATCAGGCAGTGGTGCTGCAGTGGCATCCACGACTCCCTCAGCACTGGGGTATGGCCTGTCATGTCCCATGCACTTGTGCAAGTCCAATTTGTTTAAATGCTCCCTAACCTGACCCTCCTCCACCAAGGGTGAGTCTTTCTTGCTCCAAACCTTCCCAGCGGTGTCATGTACCTGGGATTCCCAAAGGATGGTTTTGCCAGTAAAGGGAAGAGGCAAAGGTTACTGAGGCTTTTCATGTCCTCTGTCCCCATTCAGCAATGGGCTTATGTTTTCTTGTTTTCCTTTCATGCTGATGTACTTGTAAAAGTCTTTCTGGTTACTTTTCATGGAGCTCATCAGATTCAACTCCAGGTGGGCTTTGGCTTCCCAAACCCCATCCCTGCAAGCTTGGACAGTGTCTCTCTTTTCCTCCTGGGTCAGCTGTCTCTGCTTCCATAACTTGGATGAGTTTCTTTTATGGTTGAGTTGTCCTTTGTGGGCCTCCTGCTGCCTTTGCTTGATTTTCTTCACACGGAAATCAACCGTTCTTGGATCTCTTAGGAAATGAGGCAGAGGAGTTGCTGGAAAAGAAAACACATCCTAAATGTTAAACATTGCCTCAGAAAAACACATCATAGCTCAGCATCTGTCAAAGCTTTCCTGTCCTCCTCTCATTAAGTGAAGCATTTTAACCAAATTTTTCATTGCCATTCATTTGTTATTTTGTAAATGTCTGTCCTGAGCTCAGGTTCTGAGTGACAGAAATGATGAGCACTATTTACTGCTGCACAGATAAATAATGTGTGATTTGAACATAAAATCTTCGTTGTTTTAAACCCCACGTTCAGAGCATCTCAGCACCACACCTCCAAGTTAGAGGACAGTTTTGACCTTCATTGTGCCTCAATTAAATGCCAATCCTTATCTCACAAGACTTTGGGAAGTTAAATTAATTAGTCATTGTGAAGCCCTCAGAGACAGTGGTGATAAATGAGACAGAACAGCCTATGCAGGAACTATTGCTCTTCTGAGACGGATTGAACAGCCAGAAACAAATCCAACTGTGCACACACAGCAGAGAAGGTGTGTAAGGAGGGGCTGAACAGCCTTCTGGGGTGGCACAGCCTGCCCCTGGGCACTCACAGAGGCAAGGGGCCTGTGGGAAAATGCTGAGAGGTTACCAAATGCACATGCATGAAGAATACAAGTACAGCCAGGAAGACAATCTTAGAATTTGGCATTTTTTCCAATTTTAAAATTATGATTTTGCAAACCTTGAAACATTTCTGCACTTAGTTATGACAGTGTATTTGGCACCTCAGCAGAATAGGCAGTGACATGAGAAGGGTTTGTTCTATGGCACAGCCATTCAGTCTTTCTTTACTTTGTGACTCATATTTTCCTTAGTGTGCTTTCATAATTAACACTCAGAAGTTTTTCACTAATGAAACTAAAAGAGTGTCTCTGGCAGTACAAAAAATAGTTTCATGAAGAATAATACATTTCTTAGACATAATACTGAACTCAGTATATAGTTAATTATCTGTGTTCTTCTGTGAAGTGACACATACATCTTAAATGGTCTGCAATCATGCACTTCACTCAGAGCTTATACTATGTGTATATCTTGATTACTGAGGAAAAGAGATTATGGAAAACATTTATATTGCAAGGAAAAAGACATATTTTTGCTAACATAATGGAACAGACTTTCTACAGTATTAGGGCACTGTCACCACTGCACCTTTGTCACATATTGTGTTACATTCCTTTTTTTTTTCAGGTTTAAAGCTTGGCTACCAGCCTAAGTTAGAAAATTAAAACATGAACACTCTCTTGTTATCTTTCAAAAAATCAGATTTTCTAGTGCCAACTTTTAAAGTTCCAACTACCCAAAGTTTTCTTCTTTCTAAAAGCTGGGACATGCCCTTGTGATCCAGTACTTGCCATTCAGCCAGCAAAGTCAGAATCTTTTCTCCTGTTCACTTCAAAGAGATTTAAAATTAATGAACTTCACAACTGAGAGTACAAGCTATTTGATAAAAATGTTGCTGTGGTTAAAGCCAGCTGAAACCATGGAGTCAGCATGGTTTTACAGAGAGCTGATACTGGAACAAATGGGACGAGACAGTGCTCACATGCTGCTGCCCCTCCAGTGCTCCTTCAGCCCACCAGAGCCTGTGTCTGACACTATTCTGGGCTTGTTCCATGGTTGAACTTCTCTGCTGCTCAGAAAACTGTCTCTAACTTGCCAGTTTACAGACAACTGGTTTTGTGTTGCCCCTTCCTCCTCTGTGGTGTTTGCTTTGCCAAGGTAATCATACCAACTCCCGGCTTTCTTTGCTGGAGCTAAATGAGTTAAACTGCCACGCTGCCTCTCAAAGAATAGACTTTGTGTGCCTGTTCTTTTGGGAATGCCTTCCCCTCACTTTCCCTGTTTGGAGTTCTACATTTTGGTGTGGATGTTCAGGACAATAGTGTAGTGAAAGTCTGTCAAGTACTTTCCACAGCAACACCAATGTTTCCCCTTTTCCAGTTGCAAAACACTTCATCTGCACTGTAATACCCAGTAAAAGGCACACTTGCCACAGCACTGCCATGTGAAGGTTCACAAGCACCCTAAATTTAACATTCCCACATCTTTTTCCTCATCTGCTATTCCAGCAGAGAAGAGAAGACTGGGACAGTTCCTTGAAGCAAAACTTTTGGAAACACAATGTGCAGTGAAACCCCGAACCAAACCTACATTCTCACCAGAGTCAAAGCAACTCCTGTTTTATTGCACAGAGCAGAAAACAGAACATAAACACACAACCTGTAGGAATATTCTGTAACATTTAAAATTCCTCTGGAAATACACGTTTACTGCCCAGTGATGTTAAGAAATGAGCTTACAGAAAGCCAATCATGTCGTGGCCAGCTGAGATGTGTATGGGAGCAGGATTCCAGCTCCAGTACTTCTGTTAAATTTTGGGCTATCAGGTGTCAGCCCCTGGGGCAGCCTGGCAGTAGCCCAGCCCCCTGCTGCACCAGTGCCCAACCCCAATGCCCCCTGCCCCTGGCAGTGCCCCTGGGTGGGCCCCTGTGTGAATCCCCTGGGGCTGAGGAGGCTGCAGCATTCTCTGCATCCTTTCCATGTGACCTCACAATCGCCACCGCAGGAAGTTTACACTTTTCTGTCATTTATACACTGAAAACTATTATTTGGAATTATGACAACTGTCAATTTTCACATACTTAAAAAGGGCTCGATGTAGCAGAAAAAATGAATGTTTGCACTTGTGCTCGCTCGTCTCTGCCCCCTCCTGAGAAGCGAATACTTAATTTGACCAGATTCTTTATGAGGAAAAAGTGGTTCTCAGAGACAGCTCCAATCTGAACCTTCAAGTTTTGACATGACAGTACAAAAAATAATTCTTCATTAAAGACAATAAGTATCTGGTTGATGTGTCAGGTACTTCACAGTCTGAGATGTTGTTAAAAATGTAACCAGCCATGGAGGTTTCAAGAGGCATCTGTATATATGGCAAGCTGTAGTTGCTGACAGAAATAAACCTTTTCCATACAATGTCAGAGGCAGAATTCTTCAGCCTACACAGACACAATGAAAAGCAGGATGATCCTGGATGATATTTTTAAGTCTGTACCACTATTTAGGATTACACAATCATTCATTTGACTTAAGAATTAACGAGAGGTGTAGAGATGACCAAGAGACACAAGGTCTTCACAGCTGCCCAGTTTACCAGAAATACCAAAATACTATCTGAAAAGATCATACAAGAAAGAGAACCAGAGAACAGTGAATTTAGTGAAAAACTTGACTGATTTTTCAAGCTCTCTAGGTCTCTTCTAACAGTTGTGTGAAACAATTTTCCTTTGTGGGGACTTGTAACAATTTTTAATGATTACAATTATTTTTATTCCTGATAAAAACTGCGTATCTTGTAGGCAGTGAGGGCACAATCCTGGCACTGGGAAAAGAATTTTGAATATCCATTCCTTCACATTTTTTCACAGAACACCTTTGCAAAAACATTTTCTTTTTTTGATGTCAACAGGTTTTAGTGATTTTTTTTCCAAGTCAGTGATTTTGTAGAAGCACTTTTGAGTTTGGTTGGTCACGTCATTGTCAGGGAGTGATTGGCAGCTGTGGATGCTGGTGGGCACCGACCGGGCACTGACTGGATACCAGACTGGGGTCTGGTGTGGGGGTGGTCCCAAGGCACCCCAGGAGGACACTCTGCTTGCCTCACTCCCACAGGTGCAGAAGCAGCTTTTGCTTGTGTGTTGGGCCAGAGGGGAGGGTTTGGTTTATTGTCCTGACGCAGCTCCAGCAGTGAGGTGCAGGGCTGCCCAACAGACACCCCAGGCTGTGCCAGTCTTATGCTTGGGTAACTTAACATTCCTTTGCCATTTCCCACCTTTTACCACCCACTTGCTCTGCCCTGGTCTCCTCCAGAATTCCCACCTAATAACTTTTTTCCCTGTTGCTCCCAGTTTTGCTACACCCATCCCAAATGTGTCAGTTGTGCTACCCTTACCACAGTGTTCTGTGGTCTGAGTGATGCAGTTACCTCGGTGCCTTGCAAGATGTTACTCCCCCAAAGGTCTCCAGAACACCTCCCCAATTATCTGTGAAGTTGGGCCTTCTGTTCCATTTCTCACAAAACTCCCCCTGAACCACCTGTGAAACCCTGCCTGCTGCTAGCTGTAACTTTAGTCATTTTCTCACATTTTTATCAATCATGTTCAGCACTTTCTTGTGTAATGTCCAGTAATTTTCCACATCCTGTTCCCTTCCCTAACCTCAGGCCAGGGCTTAGTCAGTGACTTACTTTTTTGATCTAATCTTGATAACCCAAATAGGTTTTCTGCATTTCTTCTTCCCATCCTTCACTCAGTGCAGATGGATCCTCTTCAGTCACCTTAATTTTCAAATCCCACTCCATTATTTACCTGTAAGCTTCTTCCTTACTCATCTTTCCCCCTGCTCAGCAGATCCACTTGTTCCATGGATCAGGGACATTACAGAATGAATACTTCTCTCTCTCTACCTCCTCCTATCAGTCTGCTATCATCAAGACAGTTGCTGGCCTGAAAGAAATTTAGCTACCCACAGAAAGACTTCAGCAAAGAGAGGAGTCTTGCTGTCAGACAGAAGTCGATGCAAGTGCTCATTTTGAGAACAGAGGGGTAGCTCTGGTTCTTTCTAGTGCCCCTACTGTGTGTTCTTGAGTACAGAACAGCCCCTGAGGCAGGGGGAGAGATAGTATTAGTTTGAAATTAAAATTCAGATGTCCTTCACCTGAAAGCACTTTGAAACCCCCTTTTCCCCCCATAGATTTTGAAAATTCATGTCTCTTTGAAGGATCTGAAGTTGAGAATCTGAAAATGGACATATCCAAACTAACGTGAAGCCCTAAAGAGTTTGTTAATAACTGAGCTCTTATAGGCATTCCCCTGAACTCCCAGCACAGTGCTGAGATACAGCACTCTGCAGTACAGCTTTGTGTCACTTCACATTTCCTGTCTGCTCAAAAGCTCCATCCAACCAGTGCTGCAAGTCCCTGCCATGCTGAGTGGAACACAGCACTCCAGCAGCAAGGAGAGGATCTGCAGAGTAGGAGGAGGCACCACAATGTGTTTGGAAGTAGATGTCATACTGATGGAACTACTTGGGTAATTAAAGTGAGCAGGGGAGCTGAAGTGATAATACAGGCATCGGGATGACTCCAGTGAAGCTGAGATTGTTATATTGTCTTAGGATCTGTCTTGTAATTTTCTCCTTTTCAACGCTCCCTCTCAAATTTATACAGTAGAACAAAGAGTCGAGAAATTAATTATTCAGATTTCATTAATTTCTTTGGCTACAAGCACACATCTTGAAAGGAAAAAATTGTAACTTTTGGGTGGTTTGTAATGTGGGTTTTGATGATTCAGAATTATTTCAGTTGGTTTCATACAACTTAAATATCAACTGTGTTTCATAAACAACCATAGTTTTCATTTCTCCACCCTGCCTAAATATTCTTTTTAAAAAGAATATTTATTTATTCTATTCTTTTTTTTTAACAACCAGTGCATTTTTTGCATTAGGTACAGATTTACCCCTGCACATGTATTTCTTTGTGACATGTCAAAGTGGAACAGCCGTGAGAAGGTTCTACCTCTTACTCAGATGAGGCTGCATCCTACTTGTCATTAATTATCCAGAGCTATAAGGACATCTCCTTTTTAACTGCAGTGTTAAACTTTGTCATATTCTGAACAAAACTGCAATAAAATCCCCACAATACATACAAAGTAATGCTGTTCTCTCTTAAATGTTCTTGGAATTTCACTACCATGAGCTTTATATAAATTAAAATCTCTTATTACTCTCTTTTACTTACATTGTGCTGGGTGATAAAAATGGAATTGGGAAAAAAAAGTAATAAAATAAATGTTATCATCTTATCTTCAGATCCAGCAGTTCAAATCTGCCTCTCAGTTCTCTCAGCCTGCACAAGAGAAGGTGGCTGGCACAGGAGGGGAAATCTGGACAGGATGGCTTCGATGTGAACAAACCCAGGGCAGCCAAGGCTTTCAAACTCCCTGACAGGGAGGTGTTCCGAGACACCTTCCATGGGGTGACACTGCACAGTAACGGAGATGGTTGAAGCTCTGCCTGCAGCAGTCCTGGGTCTTCTCTGAAGTCATCTAAGACCCAGATCACGAACTCCAAGGAAATCGTTCATTGGTGGGAGGGAAAGCTGCCATTAGTATGGAGTTATGGGCCCTGGATGAAACAAAGTGCCACCAGAGGTTCCAGAGGCCTGGAAGCTTTGATGTAGCTGGAACAGGGATCCTTTGTTTGCTGTTTGTCATAAGCTCCCCTGTGGAGTTTTTGTTTGGGTTGTTAAAATCTGTTTAACTCAAAGAGCTGACAATAAGCACTTGGGAGCAAACCGGTCTCTTTGAAAGTCTTTTTGCTGTTCAGCTGCATTGACCAGCCCTGCCAACTCCAGCTCCGTGAGCTCTCCTGGCTCCCAAGGCTGCTTAAGCGAACAATTAAGCTTTGCTGAACACTCTGAGCACCAGAGTGGCAGAATGTGCACTTTGTCTATAGCCTAGAAGACACCCAGAATAAACTCATTTTTTATAGCCACTGTTCCCCATGCCATGGCATTAGGTAGCTTGAGGTTTCTGGGTTTAGTAGTCAAGGGCAACCTGTGCTTGGCCAGGACTCAACTTCAGCTGTATCAGAGCCCTGAACTAAGAGCAGAGCAAGTACTAAGGACGGGTATTGTTTTACACTTAATGCTCCTGAGTAAGGCCATCTCTGCTCAGTGCCCACCACAGTCAGCTTGGGTCGCTGACCAAGGTCATTACACCTTAACCCACAGCCACTGCTTTCATCAGAGTTACTCATCATTTCCAAAGCAAGGTCCCAATGCAGGCTGATGCTCTCTTTTGCCAGGGCCTAAAGGACAGGCACAGATACTGCCTTTAATCCTGAAGTAGCAGAAAGGTTTAAATGCAGCATAGCAGGCAGGGAACAGATACCTGATAAAATGATCCATGCAATGCAGGTGGCCTGTGTGGGGGGATACCTGCATGACATGCCAGCTGTCAGACTGGGCACCTCCAGCATAGGATCCAACCTACAAGCACATGCCTGTGCCATCCCATTCCTGCCTAAGGCAGCCTCACAGAACAAGATTTGAGATGTCAAGTGGAAAAACATTTGCTCCAAGGTGTATGCCTTGCTCCAAGGTGTGTGCCTTGCTCCTGGGTGTATGTCCTTCTCTAAGGTGTGTGCCTTGCTCCAGGGTGTATGTCCTTCTCTGAGGTGTGTGCCTTGCTCCTGGGTGTATGTCCTTCTCTGAGGTGTGTGCCTTGCTCCTGGGTGTATGTCCTTCTCCAAGGTGTGTGCCTTGCTCCAGGGTGTATGTCCTTCTCTGAGGTGTGTGCCTTGCTCCAGGGTGTATGTCCTTCTCCAAGGTGTGTGCCTTGCTCCTGGGTGTATGTCCTTCTCCAAGGTGTGTGCCTTGCTCCAAGGTTATGCTACAGCATGTATTATCAAAGCTTATTGGACTGAAATAGTCCATAGCTGTGGTAGGCTCAAAATAACAACACCAACAATAAAGAATTAAATGATAGTCTTAAAAGTTTACTGTTTGTTCTGTTCTGGAAAGTCTTCTGGGGAACTGGTGAAATTTCAGCCTCTGTAAAACCAAAACATTTGAAAGATAAGCTCTGTGAGAGCACCTGACTTAACATGGGAAAACATGTTTGGATGAAAGGAAGCCAAACTTTGATGAGTTTTTCAACTGCCTCTAAACAACATTTACTAAAATCCATCTCTGCTTGATTTGAGACTGTGTTTTTCTTTCAGCCTGAGGCATCTTGAGCAGTACCATGTCAGCCCAGCCTTACGTCCTCTCCACACTCTTCCCTGCTCCAATTTACTCAGGTTACCATGGCTAGAAAAAATGAGCACAGTGTAAGGAATAAACATCTCCTACTTGTTTTGGTACTAGGGCCACTTTTCTCTCTGAAAACAGTAACAGAAAGAAGGGATTGAGAGTGAACTTTCTATGCTGCAATTCTCTGTGTGAACAAGCAAAAGGGCCCTTGGAGTTTGCCTGTGCTCAAGTTCCCGTTCAGGTTTGTAAGCACAGCCAACTGCTTTTACTCTCCTGACAGTTAAAGAACCTATTCCTACTGCAGAAGACACTGGATGGAAAGACACTACATAGCAGTTGTTTGATAAAGAAACAAAGAAGGAATTTTGCTTAATAATTTTATACTGCTCTTATCTACCAAGAATGGCAGCACTTTTTAGAACATTTGGAGAAGGCAGGAGGTGTTTTGTGGGAAGTAGTAATGAAAAATTCATGAAGGATTAAAAATAGTTGGATTTTTTGGGTTTAATTCAGAATCTCTTCATATTTCTCTTAGTTTCCTTCCCTATTTTTATTGAATATAAACAAAGAACTTGTTCTAAAAAAGTTAGATGAATGGGAATGAACTAGAGTGAAATAAGAAATAAATCCAGTAATTTCTGAAGTAGGTGGTTAAACTCCAGACCGTGTACCTGTACCCAAGTGTCAGAGTGGGATGGTTTGTTCACCATCCACAGTTGCAAGGAATTTGTAGGTGACAAGTTCCCTGCCAATCTGTCTGTTTTCATTTTTCACCTGAGGAGTGATGGCCTGAGACACTGTGGTTGCATTTAGCTTTATCCAAGCCTTTCCCTGAGCCTGCACGTCTTCTCTTCACACTGCCTGAATCAAGTGTTCCTGTAACACAGGGCTGGGGAGACTATGGGAAAAGGCAGAGAGAATGTAAGAACAGAGATAATTGATGTTATTCTGAATCATTTTATCTGGAAGGTCTCTTCAACTGTAGCCCACTAGATGATACCAAGAGGAGTACTTAAAGTGCCATTCTCAGTGCAGGCACCTTCACACACCCTGAAAATTATTCCTCCCAGTTTACTCAGACATTTCCAGGCCTTCAAAATCTCTGCAGAAATGAGGTAGCAAGGGAATAGAGAAAATACTGCCACTCCTTAAAGGCATGGAAAGCCCCTTCCAAAGCCTGCCAATCCATGCTGAGCCAGGTGTACATGCTGCCAGAGTGCAGGGTGCCAGGAAGAGGTCTGAGAGGTAATTTCCAAACTGGTACTTCTTGCTGTTACTGTACCTGGGCTTCTGCATGTGCCCACTGTGCTTAGGTCTCAGAGGAGGGAAGCAAAGGTGCCATCTTTTTTCTAATTTTCTTCCATTAATAACAAGTTTTATTTGGTCGCAGTGACCCAAACGAAAACCAGGTATTTGGTAGTTTCATATAAAGTGAAGTCAAAAAACTACCTTCAATTACTGTTTTTCTGGTAACATGTTCAAGGATCTTTATAGAAAGCTATTTAAAAAAAAAAAGAAAAAGAAAAAGAAAATAAAAGAACCCTGACTTAGGTTACTCTTTCAACCTCTAAATTTCAGAAAGATTTCAAGGTTAGTATTACTTTTGCCTGTTTTCTTTTCTCACTATAAATATGATGCACAGAAAGATGTTGCTATGGTGAGATTTTATAACGTACTTAAAAGCACTTGTTACAGTTATGCACCACAGAGCCACCTTCACTTATGTGTGATTTGTAAAGACACGTGAAAAAACACCCCAAAGAAGTAGAGTCTCCTGTCTCAGATGTTCCTAATACTCATTTAAAGCACAGATGTCACAAATATTTTAGCAGCTACCGTATTATTTGGACACCTCTGCATTGACAGCCAGAAAGGGGGGCAATGGTTGAACCAAATCAATACACCCAAAGTGTCATCATTATCTAAGTGCAGCTTTGCAGTAAACTGAGTTAGAGATTCCAAATGAACACTAACACAGAGCTCCTGCAGTACAAGGTGCCCATCCCTACCCTGTGTGCTTGGGGACGTTGCTGTGGTGACCCTTGTGAAATGCCGTGCGTTTGCTTTGAGTTCTATATCGCCATGGCCATAGCAGAGCTCTGTTGATAACTGAGGTGGGGAGTCCTGGATGCTGCTCTCAGGAAGGCAATAGCCTGGGGCCCAGGGCTGCACTGAGCAGAGTCTGTGCTGCTCTGAAAATAGCAGGCTCTGAGCAGCCCTGGCACACCAGGCTCTGCCTCCTGTCCATTTGCCTTTCTCACTGAGGCAAACCTGTGGGCACCATGCCCAGGCACTGCTGGGGGCTGCCTTGTTCTCTTGGCAGGCTCAAGCATTTCCCTCGAGTCTGAACTTGAAGGTTCACTGCCTGAATAGCTTTTATGTCTGAGAAAATTCTAGGGCTCATCTCAAACAGATAACATGGGCTTGTGCCCTGGAATTTCTCCAAGAACTTTAGAGCACTTAAACCTCTGTCACACCTGTAGCATGTCCATAGTGCTGCTTTTCTGGGATAGAGCTGAACAGCTCCCACTAGGGAGGATAAACTTTAATTAACATCTTTGGAAAACAAGTGTTTTAAGCAGATACAATAAGGCTTTCTCACTAGCTCCAGAAAGAAATATCACCCATCCTAAGCTTATCATTAGCTAAAATACAGTTCTGAGTCCAATTGGAAAAGGGGAAACAAAGCTCAAAATAGTTTTTTCAGAGCTGGATACAGTCAAAGTCTGAAGAAGAGGGTGCAGTTGTTTGTTATGTGAGTGCTACAGTGTGCCAAGCAGTGCTATTGGAAAGAATTAACTCTCTGAATTTCCAAAGAAGTGCCTTTTCTAGGGCTATGGACTCAGCTGTGTGTCCACGTGAGCTGGGGCAGCAGCAGAGGGGCTTCCAAAGCTCCAGAAGAGTTATGGTGATTTATACAGAATTTGTGCATGATGCATGGTGGCCTCCTGTATCAAACTAAAATCATACATACACACAAGTAATATATTGTTGTCTACTTGATGATATACTGTATATATATATCTCTGGAATTTGCTCAGATTTCAAAAGGTTTCATCCATTTTAGAAAGCAGAATTTCAGATGTAAGCACTGCACTAACTGCCTTGGGAAAGAGAAAAAGGTGCTTACCAGACTTACAGTACCAAACTAAAACTCTAGCACTTTGCTGGTAACATTTCTAAGGTTGCCTGGTCTCTATATTCTATTTTAGAGTTCTGAAATAGTTGAATTTAAAAAACCCCAAACACCCAAATCACTGGTTACAGTTGATTTCAATACTTATGAATCATTTAGTTCAAAGGCAGGTACTCAGTTAATGACTGTATGGGATATACCTCCTGTGAAGATAAAACTTAAACACCAATTATTGTTAATAAGAGGTATAGTATAGTAAGGTTAAATATTCACCAAAGGCTTGCAATGGGGTGTAAATACTCCTGGATGCCTGTGATAAATCTGGTTTCAGTCTGAGAGCCACAGAGACTGTTCTGTTACTGCAGCCCAGTGACACGAGACAAAATGGGCTCAAATGTTAATAACTAAAAAGAACAAAACTATAATTTTAGAGGTAGGGACTGTTTTACTTGTATATGCTGGCAGGTACAGTTAAGTCATCCTACATGAGTGCAACCATCCATGCAAAGGCAGCTACTGCACAGCTGCACCTAAAGGGAAGGTGGCTTTGCTGCTGCAGTTCCTGGTGTTCCCACAAAACAGCAGCGCTTCCTTCCTCTGGTACAACTTTGGATTCTACTGGATAGTTAGCATTTGGAAGCTGGGTAATTACAAAGTATTTCTATAATCATGCACTGTGGCCTTTCACCTTCATTTTGCTGGAATCAGTGAGAAAACCTGTGTCGGTGTGTCCTAAGAGGTCCTAAGAGTTTAAGAGATCACTTCAGATTCTACTCCCAGACAAATACGAAACATTGCATTTAATAACAGCCTTCATCTAACACAAATGAGAGAGCCAAATGGACCCAGAAAAATGAGAGGTACAAATCCTTGTAGTATTTAGAATATATGCATATGCCATTAAGAAACCCAAATGTGTTTTGAATTATCCCCAGTCTGAGACACAACTTTTATCTTCTGTCTGTTTACTGATGGTTATGAAGTGGCAATAGTGAGTTGCATAGTGAGTGAAAGACATTACCTACAGCAGATGAGTACAGCAATTACTTGTTAAAAAATTGCACATACTCCAACAGACTATTTTGAGCATTTAGGATAGAAATGTAGTGCAAAAATTTTGAGAAATAAAGGAGCTTCATGTCAAACCAAAGTCAAGGATACCATCTGATAATATGCAGAGAGAGCACAATGGGAAGAACAGCAATAGCACTTCTGAATAAAAATAATGTTAAGGAAACATCATGGCTTATAGTTGTGTATTGTTGAGTAATGTTTTCAGATCCAAACACTCTATAACCCTTTCTGATTATCTGCAACATATGTTTAGTCTAAATAAGTCAATTTATACAGTGTTACGGCAAAAACAATAGAAAATTGGATCATGTATTTTGAAAGCAGCAGGAAAGTATTAAAAAAAATTCTATCTGAACACATAAATCCCAACTAAAAAGGAGAAAACACAGATGAATACATTTTAAAAAAAGAGGAAAGATAAAGAGACAACAGTGGTTATGTCGAAGAAAACTATGCTTTTAGCAGAGTAGGAAGTTTTCAAAAGTTCAGGACTTTGTATTTCTTTATAAAATATGTATGAGCTGTAACAGCCCCTTCCTGGCTACATGCAGCTGTGTTTGAAGTACTAAACCAAGGACACTTTGGAGTATGAGAGAATAGAATGTGAACAGATCTTCTAAAGTGTGAGCTGACGTTTTTTATTGATGGCCATGAGTTTCAGAAATGGCTGCATTGATTTTTTATTTTCCTAGATTTTTAAAAGAAGTCACTTTTGAAAGGGAACCTTCCATACAGCAACAGAGTTCAGCAGTTCCTGTAGGCTGGCAGAGGCTCAGTCCCTCTGCTGTCACAGCCCACGCTGTGCTGTGCTGGCTCAGAGCAGTGCCCAGTGCTGCTGCCTGTGCCACTGCTGGCTCTCACAGCCAGCTGAGATCTGCATGGGGTGAGAGAGCAAAACAGCCTCTGACCCTCCGTTACAAACCACTCCCAAATTATGCCCTTCACATTCTGAGGTATGGTGGAAGTCAATTACAAGTTAGGACTTAAATAGTCTGTAATTTTCGTTTTACATTCCCAACTCCCTACAAAATCCCTCTAAGCTGTACTTGACAATGTATCTTTGTGTGCCTGGATGGGCATCTCCCTCTGTTCTGCTCAACAGACCCTGTTTCTCACTCATGCCCTCAGTCCTTCTGGAGGAGAGATGAACGTGATACTTCTTAGTTTGTTCAAGATCACAGAATCACAGAATAATGTGGGTTAGAAGAGACCTCTGCAGATTACCCAGTCCAACCCTTCTGCCCAAGCAGGGTCACCTAGAGCAGGTGACACAGGAATACATTTGGGTGGATTTTGAATGTCTCCAGAGGAGACTCCCCTGCCTCCCTGGGCAGCTGTTCCAGTGCTCTGTCACCCTCAATGGAAAGAAGTTCTTCCTTACTAGAACGTTACAACATGCTGTCTATGAAAGCCTTCCCTTCTGCTCTGTATGCTCTGTATGGCTCTTTAATAGCCCTTTTTCCTCTGTTGTGGGAGAACAGCACCTATACAAGGACATGAAGATAAGAAATAGCCTCGTGGAAATTACAAGAGAAAAATGGAATATATGTTCCCCATTGCAAAATGCAAATCATATTCTAAGTTCACTATATTGTTGTTTTAAACCAATAACCTCTTTCAAATAGATCAGTGAACTAACCAGGTATGTACATGCATTCAAACAAATACAGAAACAGGCAGAAAAGAGAAACACAATATATATAAAGAAATAAACCACTATCTTATGCATTCACTTCTTTCAATTGCTTAGACTAAATTGAAAGCATGAGACCCAGCACATTATATCCCAGTATTTATGGGTGCACTATCTATTCTCACTGTGACGTACGTGCACATTTTTGCACTCGTAATTTCTACACATATGCATTAGATATGTGCCCTATTTTTATCCTGTCGTACAAGCAAAGCAAAAGATAAACACGGAGCCATTTCCCTGGCAAACAAAACAGCGAAGACAAGACCATTATCTCTGCGGGGCCATCCATCTCGAGCTCTATTTGGCACAAATGGCAACGGCTTTCAATATTGCTTTTTATCATTCAATTTTGTTTTCTTTCCCCTGCATTTTAGCGATTTCAAAGTATTTTTCCAAGTGGCGGAGCGGCGCCGCTCCCCCCGGTTTCCATGGCTGCGGACTGTGCGGTTGCCGTGGGGACGCGGCGCGGCGGGGGCTGCGGTCCCGCTCCGGGCGCGGCCGAGCGGGGGCACCCCGGGGGTGGCCGTGGCCGAGAAGTTTAAATGAAAATTAAGAGGCTGCTGCTTTTAAGCGAGTTACGTGCTAGTGGATTCATTTTGTGGGAGCAAAAGAGTTCCGGCTGCGAGGAGCGCCGGGCACGGAGGGACGAGCGGCACAAAGTGTTGCGATGAGTCAGTGTCGGCGCAGGTTTCTGGGTTGAAAGCCTTGCCCGTTCCTGTAGTAGTGCTTGAAACAAGGATTACAATGGGATGCTGCTCCCAGACTCGGGCAAGTGAGCAGAAGTGTGTTGGAAAGCATATCAAAAAGCAATAATAGCAGAGCGTAGGTTGCACTGCAGCAGCCCCGGGAAACAAAAAGGCTCATGTGCTGCCACTTCTGCAGAACGCGCTGGAATTCGGCTGCAAGGCAGCGCCGCTCCCTCGGAGATCCCCTCCGACAAGCACACCGGGCCGGCTGGCCTGTGATTTTGTCCAATGCACTCAATACTTGGTATCTGCAAGAAATTTCCTCTTCTCAACCAGCTGCAGAGAGAATCACAGGATTCTTTCTTTGCCCCAAGGTTTCTCTGTGAGCAGTTCCATTTCTTCTCCCAAGTTTTAGTGGATAGTAAACTGTAGCTGGATGGCAAACTCTTGGGGAAGACGTTACAAAATCAGATGCAATGAGCCTTCAAAGTGGCTTGGGACTCTGAATTGCTCTAACAATACTTCTGGTATCAAGATAAGCAATAACAACAGATTGGAAGGGCTTTTGAGCAGAGCAAGGTAAAAGAACTTGCAAAGGAAATGTATAATAAAGGCTGCACTAGTAGAAGGTATCTTAGTGACTCTTATTGTGAAAAAAATTATTATACAATTTTTCCATCCTATCTAAATAGACTGATTCAAGTAAGAATTTGCATTGGCTGACAACAGTCAGTATTTATCTCTCCAGCCTCCTTTACAGACGCTCCAGGGTAAATTGGATAGATAATTTAACCCTTAGTAAGAGTTGTTAAGAAATTCCATGAAATCACTGTAAGCCATTATCAAGCAGGACTTTCCCAGCCTTTCAGCCACCTCCACTAACCTCACCCTGACTCCTGGCACAGCCTCATGCTGTTGGAGAAACATCAGAATACTTAATTTTTTAATTCTTGCAAGCACCTCCTTAGCGAAATTTCTGGGATCTCACTAATTTTATCATTTCCACTTTGAATGCAAACTACTCACTAAGTGGTTTCCAAAACACACAAAAAGACTGTCCCTGTCTGTGCAACTTGCAAGACAGATCGTTTAATCAATTTTAGAGGAGTCAACATTGGACTGATTATGCACAGTTTAGGTTTAATGAAATCCAGTATGAAATAAGAGTCAAATTAATTCCTTATCAGTAGAAAGCCTGGTACTACCATTGTGTCTGTGTTTCCAAAGTTGGGGCTTTGTTCTTTTTACAGCTCATATTTTGGCTTTGACAACCCAGCTTAGTTCTTACAGCAATATTGTCCTTTGTGCAACATGACCAGCCTCAAGCTCTTGCATTGCCTTTGGCAATCAACAGTGAAATAAATATATACATGTGACTCAGTATTGTAACAGTGACTAGTGTGCTAACCTCAGCCATTCTTTCTGTCTGTCTGTCGTTGTTATTTCTGGGGCACCACACTCTCTGAATGCTAAAAATTGTCCTTGCCAGGAGCCGAACCCACACATGCTCCATCTCTGAAGGAGCAGAGTAATTCCTGGCACCAGAACGCCCGTTCTAATTATGGAAGAATGAATGTCTCTAGATAAAATATTTGACCAGCACAGTAACCCCACACTTGAGGTGGGCTTAAACCAAAACTTGGTTGCAGTCTTCAAATTCTGGTAATTTTTAATTTTTCCTCCCACCCCCATAACTCATTTTTCCATTTTAGTATCAGGGATGGGACCTAAAATACCATCAAATACACATTTCTGAAAATGGCCTGAAACCAAGAAATACAGGAAATCTGAGGAGTAGTGGGCTGCAACCCAGATCCTCTAAATTTTACATAACACTCCACAAAACTGAGTACTTCTCTGGACATTTTTTAGATCCTCACATTAGTATTTCTTAGGAGTATGCTCAGAAGCCTAACTGAAAATAGCAGCTACAGGAAAATAAACCAAATACCATGCTTGGTAATAAAAATAATTGGCACTTTATCTAGCATATTCCCCTAAGTTCAGATATGTTCATATTTTGATGATAATGGAAACATAAATGGAAAATGGGCAGAGGCTTGTGCTCTTATAATTTTAGTATGCTCTAAAAATCAGTTATGTGTGTGTCAGTACAGAGGAGACTGACTTGGCTTCACAGACCTTGTATTGCAGGGTTAACAAATTTAATGTTTTCTGTGTTCCAACATTTCTGGAGAAACAGACCTTCCAAGTCATTTGAAGGAAAGCTTGTCATTGTGTTTACAATTTGAAACTACTGAACAACACTAAATAGCCAGTTTGGCTGAAGGGATGGGCTCTTTCCCTAGACAGCACAGAGAGATGGAATCCTTAGAAGTCTGATGAGACCTACAGTCTTTTTGGAACATACATGTTAGATGTCTCAAATGACTGCTTTGAAACCAACCCAAATTTTCACCTGGCTTGCATGTGTTGGCATTTTGTAACCCCCCACATGAAGTCCTGCCAGTGCATTAAATGGCAGCAGCAAAATCACTGAGGAAACCAGAGTTCCTGTGTTCTGATGATGTTTGTGAGAGTGAGCAGTTTTAGTTAATAATGCATACAAGTATAGCCTATGGAAATGTCTTGGGTTGAGCTGGCAAAACGCCAACTGTCCGAGACAGAGTAAAAAGGGTTCTTCCCCCCCCCCCAACCAGCT
>JAWWEV010000034.1:7168240-7210464 GCA_035583235.1 Hafferia zeledoni | reverse complement strand
GGAAAGAAAACTCAAATTTTGAGGTCAGGGCTGATAAACATGCAGATGTGAACATAAGAGGTGGAAAAGGAGCTTTTCTGTACACATCACAATGTATTGCCTGAAAATGGTCTGAGTTTTATGAGAAATTGGGTCCTGGGTAATTAGGAATCAATCTTTGCAGGAAATCCACACAGTATTGTATTGCTACTGCCCTGCTAAAGTGTCCATGTAGTACTTTCTCCAGACTGAAGCAAGTCTTGCCTTCCTCACACACCTCCAGGAGTCTGTCCAGGGCCTCACTCATCATTTCCAGCCTGCCCTTTCCTCAGACCACAGCACATGGGGTGACTTTGGGCTTTGCTGTAGGGCCCAGGAGGAGGAAGAGAATCACAACAGACAGAATTTACTTCCTTTTTTCACCTGCCTAATTTTTTTACCTTCATAAATTACCTACTTTTCTCCAGGAAACCTCCTAGAAACTAACAAAAATATTTTCCAATTTAAAATAGTAAGAATAACCTCAATTAAAACCCCTTGCCAGTCAGCAGTAAATGAGGCAAGTCCTCAAGGAGGATTCTGGGATTCTGAAGCCCTGCAGGCCAGGTTTCCTTTCAGGACCCACCTTGGAGGGAATGTTACCAGCTGGCAGATCAGAGGAAACTCAAAGGGATAACAAAATATTCATGGCACTCAATGTAAATGTCACTCATACTGGCATTCAAATGCATCAAACTTACTTATTTGTATAAAGGTCTGAATGCTTAATATCTTCTTATCATGGAAATAAAATAAATTTCACCATTATATCACATAATATGTAGAACAACTCCAAACCCACTGGTCACAAGAATGGATTTAAAACCCCTTGTATTTACACAATAGTGTAAAATATTATGCTAAATTTTATATTGCTGTGTTCATGAATGGAAAATATATAGAAATAAAACAAATTTAGCAATTCTGATACATGCAAACACCACACTAGGCATAGCCTGGATGCTCCAGGAAGAGCAGCTGAGCTACCTCAGCCAGGACTACCCCACTCAGGTCTTCAGGCAAAGCCACCCATCAGATGCAGCAGCTCATGCAAATATTCCATTTCTAAAGAGGCTGCACAGACATTAAAATGAACATCAACATGAAACAATTGCAGCATTAAAAAACATAAATTATTCACAGGTCCCATTCTCTTAACCACGGTTAAAGGCAATCTGTGAAATAATGAGTAGTAAAGGAGCCAATATTTTTTCCAGCAGGGAAGCGATTGCCCCACGTGCCTCTGAGTCCCTTTCAGCACTTCTACTCCATATATTTAAAATGTATTTTTTGAAAAACTGTGCAGCTTCCCCTGTTCTTCTGCAGTGGAGACTGCATGATGAATAAAATCATTGCTGTGGAACAGTCTCAGCTATTAATTCATTAAGAGAAATTTGCCAATATTATTCTCTACTTACATGTCCATTACATGAATGTGAAGAAGAAAGTCTTCTTTCTCTTCCTAAAATTTCATTTTCAATTTGCCTACATTTAGTGTAAATGTGGCAAATATTTTAATTACTGACAACCTTGACATTGAAACAGCATGAGATAATAGAGCCAAGGAAAGATATAGAAGGGTGAGATGGTCAGAGAAAGGTAGAAAGAAAGATAAGTTTATGCAAATATTACTGAAAGGGAAAAAAGGAGATCAAGTCAAATTACTAAGCAAGTGTCTAAATGAGAAGATATGAACGCTGTTCCTCTGGTGAAATAATGATCCATACTGAAGGTTTTGAAATAACAGTAAGAAACATGGAAAAACAATGGATTCCTTAACAGAGAGTGTTTGGAGGTTCTGATGTTACCAGATATTTAATGGAGCAGTTTCACAAACTTCCCAATGCTGGATTCAGCTGTGGCAGCCCAGTATTCCTGGGCAGCATCCTCTGTAACTTTTGCACTTGAAAACAGAAATCACCAGTTAGGACACAAAAATGAAAACAGTTATTTGTTTTTCATGTGTTAACAACCATTCCTGTAGTTTCATAACCATTCTATCTCCCTCTTGTATGCAGAAGGCTGAGGGGATGAGTAACTAAGATCAGCAAAGTCTTACCTCCCTTGTAAAGAATTACATTGCAGTCTACAAACCAAAAACCCACTTAAGCAGGAAAAGAGAAGAAAAACATATGTTTTCACCAGAGAAAAAGTTCTTTTCCTGAAAGCAACAAAAGTCTCTTAGAATTAGGCACACATCTGGTGCTGACACACCGGGTTAGGAGAGGCTGCTAAAAAGAGCTGGCTGGAGTTCCAATGAACAATGAGCAGACAGGGGGGTGACAAAGACAGAAGGTGACTGCCTGAGCTGCAGCTCTTGAGGTGCCACCACAGCAGCAGTGGCTGTGACGGGGTGAGAGCCTGAGCAGCAGCCACAGCAGAGGAGGAGGGAGCAGCAGCTTCAGGGCTGGACAGCAGCAAGCCCTGCCTTGGGGTCACTGCTGTGCTGGGAGCCCCACGGGGAGCACCAAGCAAATGTGGGAATGGGAGGCTGAGGAGATTGGGAGCTAAATCTTTAGGGCACTTCGTGTGTTGTAGACTGGTTATGGTGAAAGGCACATTGGTGTGGTGGAAGGGAAGGAGGAAGAGTGCACAGTGAAACCGGCAGTGCTGAGTGCCCAGCTCAGTGTGGGTGGGGGCAGCGCTGGGATGTGCCCATGGGTGGCATTCCCAGGCAGCCTGACTTTGGGGGATTGCTCTTCTCCCACTGCCAATGTCACAGCTCTGCTCTCAAATGGATACTTTGCAAAACCCAGCACGAACCCAAGAGTTCATAATTGATTACAATTCCATTAAGAAACAACAATATCTGCAAGTCTTACATAATCTAAAGACAAATCAATTCTAAGTATATTAATACTTCTAACACTTCCAAATTCTGAGTTAAATGCTTTACAAGTTATGAAATCCTCATTTAATTACTTTAATAAATCTTGTTTACAGATTACTGTGCAAATCAGTGAAAACTAATTCACTTTGACTGTTCTGTGTGCAGTGCTGACAAAAATAGGACAAATTTCTTTTTACTGTGGTCTGGAAAGTGGAGAAAAAAGTGTTAATTGTATATAATCACAATATGCTAGCAGCACATGTTATTTTCCCACTATTATAACTTGATATTTTTAAGTTTGAGGAAGGAATGGCTTTTATGGCAAAGGACTTTAGTTCCATTTATTACAGAAAACAAATGTTGAATCTAAACCTGCTAACATACTTTATTTTAGCTAAAAGATTTGTGTTCTAAACACTGTTATCTGTCTTACAGTATCGATGTCCAAGACAATTAGTGCATGAGTTCACCTGTTGTAATCAGATGTTGATGGTTAGTGATCAAAATACAGAAGGATTTGGCCCAGAATGTTTGCAAGACCTTGGCAGCCCCCTGGGCCACCCAAACCAATTAAACACTTTGATCTTGGCTCTCCAGAACCAGTCTGCAGACAGGCAAGGAGGCCACACAAGTGTAGGGGAAACACAGAAGATGATCGTGAGTTGTTAATGACATTGAGAAATCAACAAGTTCCCTAATTCACCATTTGTGTCTTGTCCATGCTCTTCATTGTCAACAGGCTCCTAAGAAAACCCTAATTTCTACACTGCTAGTAAATAAGCATGCAGGATAGGAGGCTGCTTGTGACTGATTCTGAACCTTTGAGGGAGATTCTCTTCCCTTTTAGGTCCCATCTAGAGTTCACCATATTCTATAGAAGAATTCTCACTGACATTGCTGGAACCACTAGAACCATGCAATCCTTACAGGAATACAGCACCAAGTTAAATGTTGCTTATAAAACACAAGGACTATTTTCCTGTTTGGTTCATTACTGATTTTCCTTCTGGAATTCAGTTAAGCTGAAACCTGCTGTACATGACATAGTACAGAGACAATAAAAGAAGAGTTTGACTATATGTGCATGCATAAAATGTGAGCATTGAACCAAGAAAAAACAAATTCCATTAGCATTCTGTCCAACTTCCTTCCTAATACATGAATTAACAACTTACCCAGGATCCCAAAGGATACACAAGCCCCACTCAAAAGGGTAGAAAACAGACTTGTCCAGCCAAAATGAACATGCATGGCCTCTCCAGTAAATACCAGTATCACTCTCATGGTGTGTGAGGTGGCCCAAGGGCAGGGAGCTTAGTCATCTGCTTGTACTGACACTCATCAAGAAAGTACCTTCCAAGTCTATCCTCTTTGGAAAGGTGTAATTTCTGTTGTCATATCTCTCAGAAAGGGGGATCTCCACTGTAATAGCCTTTGTCACTTCACAGTCACGTAGACACTCTCAGAGTACACAGATTCAGAAGACTGAATCTTTCAATTATTGGTTTCTGATTTAAACTACTCAATTATTTCAACCATTGACCTGCAATTTCTTGCTGACCCAGTTCCTCCTGAAGAAGTTCTGTTGCTACCACTGTCTTTGTCAGAAGTGCTCCTTTGGAGGGCTTAATAAGAAGAGTTACAAATATATTTGCTTTCTTTCAATGTATCTGGAGATTATTTCAGCACCCAGAAGGTTGTTTTTATAACTGCAAACAGTATTCAATTAATAGGTGACACATTATTGTATGTAGAAGGGCACAGCATACACACAAAATATGTTTCCTAATTACTGCACAGTGCTATAAACATCACTTTGCATGTGCAGTATTACAATTCAAAAGCATTTTAAGCAGTCTCATTTTCTTCAGGCTTGGCACAGCTTTCTTCTTTTGATTCCTGAAATCTGAACCCTGATCTTAGGGAGTGAGGTCTGTGGACATTTCAATTGTTCAGAGTGAGGAACAGGATTTGCATTCAAATGAACCAAAAAACAGGGAAGAGCAATGGCCTGTAATTAAGACAGTGCATACAGAATTTCGTTGACAAAAACTCTAAAAGCTGATGATATTTTGAAGGAATTCAAAGCATGCTAGAACCTTTCCAGGCAAGCAGTTGCCAGGATGCTCATTTTAGGAGACCCCCAGGAACCACCTGGGCTGAGCCTGGTGTGGCCCTTGGTGTGGCCCTTGGTGTGGCCACAGCTGGGCTGGACTCAGCTCACACAAACTCCCTGCACTGACCTGGCAGAGGCCCTGGGAGAGCTGCCCCTGCTGCTGCTGCTGAGCTCAAACATTTGCCTCTGCCAACTAAGCAATATTCTGGTATTTAAAACATCTGGCAATGATAGACATCTGCTTAGAGGAAGGGAAGTTGGAGCTTTGGGAAATGAAGGAAATAAAGTTATGAAACTTGATGTAAAAGGTCATTCTCTTGGAAGAAAAGTTAAATCAGAGAAGAAAACTCCATGAGGACTCTAGAGGTGGGAGGAAGCATTATCACAAGCCTGACTGGTCCAAATTGTCCAGAAAACTGTATTTCTTGAATATGTTATGTGAAAGAACTATAATTAATGAGACCACACACTTTATTCCACCAGAACTCCTTCCAGCCACACAATCTGAGGAGACCAGACAATTATTTTTAAAAATTAAATTTGTCCTGAGAAACTGTAAGTCCACTTTGCATCTGGGAGGAGGAAGAGTCACTATTGGTCTGTAACCAAATATCAATGCTATGAAGAATATTGAACCGAGCAAAGACTTGGTGACATTCAAGGAACTGGGAGAATTTGAAACAGTAACAAGAGTCTAAGCTTTAAGTGTTACTATTTTATACTCTTTTTATTCCTTTTTTTTTTTCCATTTTCTCTCGGAAGACACTGCTTTCTGCAGCAGGCAGTGTGGGGTCTGTTCACGTATGTGGTTCTGGGGTAGGGCTGTGTGACTGCATTCTATTGCATCACTCAGAGGCTATTAAACTGTCACAGGAGAAAACCACAGCATTATCTTTTAAAGGAGCACTTTTAAAAACCATTACTCAGGTATTCTCCTTCTCTTCCATCACTAAAAATACGGGATTCTCATATTTAATCACTGATTTCTTGTAGAATGGACCTGAGTAACAAAAATGTCCTGATTAATTTCGATGATGGGCTTTAAGACTTGTGCAATAATATTTTCCTTCTATTCATGGGCCTGTTTGACCTTCTCATGGAGACAGAGTTGAAAAGCCTTAGATGTTGTTAATAGCCATTATCTGCAATTTCAGAATCTACAATACACATAACACTGACTGAATTTCTTCATAATTACTCAGTTTGTGCATTGGCCCAGTGGCCTCTGAAGTTATTTTGTCCGTGTACAGTGGATGAGAATTCAGTATTTGCTCCCTCAAAATCTTTTAGACCTGCCTGATTTCCATATATTGTTAGTTGGAAGTCCAAGGAGTAGAGCCCAGTTCCCCACAGGCTTTGTGGAGCCCAACAAAGAGAGTTTGCCACACACTGGGCACTGTGGGAGTCTCCGCCATGGGCACTTCCACAGTGATGCTTTTCCTCCACTTGAGGCAAAGTCTGTGCTCACTGACTGGAGGGAGTGGGTCTGGAGCCCACAGACCACAGTCCTGCCTTTGTCTTGCTACGCCTACTAAATAAACACAGGGACAGCTAATAAATAAAAAATACCACTTTTAAGGAAAATGTATGAAGGAAACTATGAAACACATCCTTTGACAACTGTGCAACTTCTCAGTCCTCAAGCAATGCCAGTTGGAATAACACTTGCAGAAACTCCCCTGTGTCTCTGCTAGATAAGATTATCCTATTCCCAGTCTGTAATTTCCCAAAACAATACTACACATTTGTGGGGGTTTTTTCCACTTTGAGACTCTGCATGAAAATATTGCAGTGTTCATAAATTACATGTTTGCAGTTGGAGAGAAGCATTATTTGTACTCCTTGTATAATCCAAAGAATTACTCCATCCAAGTTAATCCCAATTATCAGTGTTTCCTGAAAAACAGTATTGGGGAACTCTGTGTGAATTGTCTCTAAGATTCTCCTTTCACTTTCAGTTACAAGCTGGTTTTCTCTTTCCATGCTTTAAATTCAGACTATGATATGTCTGCTAGGTTTTTGTTTCCTTGATCCAAACTTTAAAAGCAAAAGGAAGCTTTAAACATACCATAATGTTTCTACTGAGAATGCATTAGCCAAAACAGCATTCAGGGTTTTTTTATGTAGACATGTTATTCTGCTAGGACTGAAATGAATAACATGTGGAAACAAATCTGTTTTAGAAGTTTGTAGCTTTGCTTGGTTATTCAGTTATCCTTGACTGTACTCTGAATTCTCAGGGATTTATTTTATATACCAACAGAGCTGCAGAGAATTTGGATTCAGGTAAACCTGGGTAAGTGGAGACATCAGAGTTCACGCTTTCTCCAGAGAACTCTGGATTGGGTCTCAGTCCTGTCCTGGTCAGAACCCACCAGGGAAAACAATGGCCATGGCAAAGCTTTTCGTGGAGTGATGTGTTTGCACTGTATAGGAGAGGGAAAGGACCTCTGTGTAGGTGCAATACTCCTGCTAAGGATTAACACTCCTTTGCCAGAACTGAAGCAGCAGGTCTGGCTGCTTTGTGCTGCACTTTGAACAGCTCAGGTGCTCTCTATCTAACCTGGACCCCAGCTAAGCCCCCAACGGCCACACTGACATGTCCTGCCCATCTACACATACTGCGGTCATGCTTGAGCACACTGAGTATATTAAACAAGCCTCTAATTGTTTCCACTTGCAAAAGAAACAAGTGCTTTCAAGCAAATGTTATTTGAAAATTAGTGTTGGGCAATCTGGATACAGGAAAGTGAAGTGAATAGTCTGTTCACTTTAAGTGTACGGCAAAGACGGCAGAGAAAATGGTCTGACATTCTGATCACAAAACCACCCATCTGTTCTCATAGAACCCTCACTTACTCATCTAGATGTGGCTATCATTATTAAGAAAGAGCACCTCACTCCTGAACTTTAAATGCTTCTTGCTGAACTTGGAGGTAACCCCCCATCAAAGAGCAGCAGAAAACACGGAGACAGTTTGTTCCTTTAAATCCTTTCCTAATACCTGCTTATTTCTGAATTATCCTACTTTTCATTTCATTCAGCAGCTCTTACAGATACTACCTGTTGGTGGATTTATGGTAATCCTCCATACATTATCAACAATTCTAGAATTTTTAAGCAAATGAGAGATATCAAGCACCATGATGTTTGGAATGATGCTGGGTACTATGTTGGAACATTCATGTTTTAGGATCTTCCACTGATATTGGATTAATGGCACACAGATATTATCTGCATTTAGTTGATGTGAGCACTTTATATTTCAGTAGCACAATGGAACTTAATCTACTCACATAAGGTACATTTGGGATCAGCAGCAGTTCTGTACATTTTGCACCATATTATTCAACTCATCATAGGCAAGTGCAGTAAAAGTGTATCCTACAGATTCCCTAAAAATTGAGCAGACTTTCATCTTTATCTCTGCCACCATTTCCTCTTACTTGGTATTCTGGTGGTTTCTATCAGAGTTTCTTTGCGAATTTTCCCCTCACTGTGGAATATTTCCTAAATGGACATGAGATAGTTCTTAGCAACTAACTGCAGTTATACTTTTAAAGGGGAAGGGAATTATTTTACTCACTGAGAACCTGGAGCTGAAGGTAAGTTATCAGCTCATGTAAATCAGTCAAGCTCCATTAACCTCACAGAAATTGCATCACATTAGCCAAGCTGAAGACCAGACCCTTAATTATTCTTTCAGTAATAGACTTTGACCTTCTACCTTAAAACTATGACCACGAGATGGTTTTTAAACCTCAGCTTTTCATAAGCAACTGGGATTTCACTTAGAGGAACTCAGATATTAAATGCAAATTAAAATGTGTATTGGGGATTCTCGCTGTACACTAATGCAATATTTAGACTTTTCATTCTTCCTTACTTGAAAATAAATTATTTCTTTCCCTGCATAGTTTAATTGAGGCTGCTTCTTTAACCTTATTATTTCCAATTTAAATAAAAAATAACAGAATTTTGGTGTGCATAGATTTAAAATATCCATTTACAAAGAAACAAATGCTTTAGCCCAAAATTTAAAATCAATTATCATGCTCCTGTTTGCTTTTTAGAAGTAAATGTCTGCTTGTATTCCTCAGAGGAAACAGCCAGTGCAAAAAATTTAGCAAGATAGCAGTGGGCAAAAGAATAAGTAATTCCCAAAGGATTATATTTCAGCTACTTTTATCAGGATCTAAAAGATGTAACAGCCTTAGATAAACTTCCAAATTATCAGGTTGGTGAGGTTTCATCAAATTAGAGATCACAGAGTGCTCAAGCTTTCCAGGCATTTTCTATCCTGGGCTCATGTGTCGGGCATGGAGCAGGCACAGCCCCTCCTGCATTCCCAGGCTCCCTCTCTGTGCCAGGACAGGGCTCCCTGCTCACCACCCTCATGCCCAAGCACTCCCAGGTTCCTTTTGGAAGTGACCAAGAGGCTTTCTCTGGGAGGACACCCCAGCACAGCTACTGTGGTGTTTTGCTCTATAATCCACCCAACAGGCCATGGCAATACTGATCGTGCCACACTGTGCTCTCCTCCAAGGACAGTCTCTCAGTCCTTGTGCCCCGTGTGCTCTCACAGCACAGGGAAGCACATGGAATACACACCTGGCATCTACAGTAAAAGCTCAGGCTTGAGAGCATTTCAGGCGTTTTGATGCAAAAGACCCATTAAATAGTAATTATGTCCCCAGGTCATAAGGGAGCTGGGTAGGAACCACTTGATGTGCTTCTGCTCAGTATCCGAGCTCTGAGGGTTGTCCCAGTGCCACGGGCTGTAATCAAGGGAGCAGAGGAGGCAGAGAAAACTACCTGGAATGGAGTAGCCTCTGAATCAGGGAGCACATGATTGCCAGGAAATGGAGCAATCACGGGCTAGTGCCTGGCTCTGTCTTCAAGTGCTTCCCAGGACAGACAGTGTTAGTTTAACCAAGTGGTTACTAGTGCTGAGCGTGGGGACATAATTCAGCAGCAATGGCCCCAAAGGACATTACAGGAGCAGCATGTGAAGAGCCAGCGATGTGACACATCCACTAGGACTGCTCCTTATATTAATTTCGGGTATATAAGCCATGAGCTCCTACCCTGTCTATAAAAGCACTATTCCAAGAGCAGTGTGCACTAAAAGCTAATTACTGGAATGACGCATTTAAACCAAAGTCATGGTTTATGTTATGAAGGAGCACAGGGCAGC
This sequence comes from Hafferia zeledoni, assembly GCA_035583235.1. NCBI lineage: Eukaryota > Metazoa > Chordata > Aves > Passeriformes > Thamnophilidae > Hafferia > Hafferia zeledoni. Next base: position 7,200,303 of record JAWWEV010000034.1, on the reverse strand, counting down.
TGTTTGTTTTGCAAACCATAAACATGATTTGCCTCTTTTTCACTTTGGTAAGGCAAAAAAATAAGACTATAAAAATGCTTTCAAGATTTGCATGCTAAATTCAATTTCTGAGAAAGGAGAGTTCATGTTTTAGAGAAAAAGAAACTGGACTTCAACAAGGCAGTACAAAGTTTCTGATAATTACAACTACTATTTAAAGATGGAGAAGTCAGGACCTGTTTGAAATGTAGAGTGGATAAGAACAGCAGGTCATCCTGAAAGCAGCTCTCATGCTGCAGGGACTTTGCATGGAGAATTCCTCAAGGACCAGTGTGAATGTTGAGCTTACTTCATCTTTACATCAACAAAACTATAACAAAACCTAGGAGTGTGCTAATTGAATCTGCAGGTAGCAAAAGGTGACAAGCAGATGCCATACGGGATTCTTGCAGTATCAGGCAAGAAGCATGACCTTGAGCACTGAAATTAGAAAAAAAATCAGATGGATTCTGCCAGTATTGATTAGAATGCCAGTATCTGGGGATTTATATAAAGTTCTGCTGAAACCTTAGGGCTATTCATGGCACATGGTGCATTCATGCTGTGGTCCAAGGCACCAAAAAGGCTGCCTGATTACTGCTGTTACAACTCTGGTCCTCTGGTCCTGCACAAGCAAGATGCACTAAAGGACAGCAAGTGAGGAGGACTGGGAGAGAGGTCAAGGAGGGAAAAAAATACCTCTTTTACTGAATAAGATTAAAAGAAGCTGGTGTGGCAACCCAAGCAAAATGACAGCTGGATAAGAGGCAAAACTGCTGTTGGCATAAGTGTATTGGAGGGAAACACTGAGCAGAAGAGCTGTTTGGGCTCATGAACAAAGCTGGTATGAGTCCAGCCTAGTGCAGATTGGCTTTGCTCATATGGAGGTTGCAAACAGTAGATTTCTAATCATGAAAGGGAGTTCCCAAACTGATACATCTCTCAGAGTAAGGAAAGCAACTGGCCTCAAATGTGAGCTATTTATACCACAGTTACCTGAGAAAGTAAACAGCTGCATTTGATAACCCAAAAAGCCTTATCCAATCTTATTTTCAGGTTCCTGCCATGGTAATGCAATGATGAGAGAGATGGTTTGATTTTAAATACTATAGAGTATTTGTGATATATAAATGTCTAAGTTCACATCTAAAGTCTTGGCCACAGGGAATAAAATGTGAAACATCTCCTGTTTAGACGCTGGAAGTCTCTTATGTATACATTTGGATCGATACAAGTTTATTTCACTCCTAAAATAAACTGAACAGCAGCAACTTCTTGTCAGAACAAATTAAATAGAGACAAAGCTCTACTAGTTTGTGCATCAGATGTATATGTGTTTCTTACTCACTCCATACTTACTAAAAACTAAAATAGCCCAACATGAAATGGAAGCTGTCCAGTGGTTTATGCCCAAAATTCAAATCAGCCTTCAAGTTTGTACAGAATGTCCTCCACATTTAAGCTGTAGGTATTTTAAATTCATAGCCTGCTTGTTGAGGAAGAACATCAACTGGCAATAAACACTGGTTGTATTTTTTATTCTACTACTGCAGTAACAGCAGAAGGTACCTCAATTAACTAAAAAAAGCCCTATCCTGACATCACCAGAGTAAAGGGGAGAGCAGAGAGGGATTGCATGCATTTCTAAACAGCATCTGACACAATGAATTTCTGCACAGGAAGAGAGCCCCAGGGATGTCTATGGTGCAAAGCCCCTGAATCAGTGCTGGTGATACAAGCCCCAAGCCTGGAAGGAGTTGTAGCTCAGTGATGCTGTGATCCAACTCCCCACAGTGCAGAGCAGAACTCATCCACCTTTCCAGTGCCACACTAATACAGAGTCATGCTGGGCTTACTGGAGCTGATACCCAGAGGGACCTCTGGAGAAGTGGGGATTCTGAAACACGGGGGAAACCAGTCTACTGAGTCCCAACAAAGGACGTTTTGCACTTGGATTCACCTTCCATTCTTCATTGAAAATGTGTAGCCCAGGTTACTATCCACAGTTTTTCATGCACAGGATCTACTTGTCTAAATAGGAAAAAGAACTTGATCACTGTCCACAAGAGAGGAAGTGACCAGTCAGGCAAACCAGTCCCTTTTCATACTGCAAAGGTTTCTTAGGAAAGCTATTACTGTCAGACTTCCATTGTGTGTTCTTTATGCTGTAAAAACAGTTTTCTGTGCTTCCCGTGGGAGCTTTGGGAAGATGCAGCTTTGGTGGAGCTGTGTTAGTGAGAAGCAGAGACAAATTCCTGCTGGCCCCACAGCAAGGAGTCCTGGATCAGGGCAGAGGCAGAAAACAGAGAAAATTCCTAGCAGAGTATTTGTTATCTTTTGATTAAAACAACAATATAACTTCCTCTTTTGCTTCAAACTTGCTGAGGGAACAGCAAGAAAGAGAGAGAATGAAGAAAAAGACACACCAAACTGCCAAAGTTTTAATGGAGGAAAGCCACGCTTGACAGATAAATTTAGGGACAAACTAAATGAAGAACAGTTACCTAGAGGGCAACTTAGGCAGAATTTCAGCAATTAAAACCAAAGGCAAGAGCAGAAAATACAAGCAGAAGAAATGAGCATTTTTCAAATGGAAATTACCACCCATATTCTGAGAAAAATCAACAGACACTTTGTTTCTGCTTCACTGCAATGCTGAGTTAATCAACTGTACCTAAGCCACCTTCAGCAATTCAGTCTGCACAGATCAGGACAGGGACACTTCTCGTCCCCGCTCTGGAAACTGTGCCCTGTAAGTAGGAAATGCAGATTCAGAGGGAAATCATGACAGTGATTAAATGTGTAGGTTATACAGTTTGCAGTAGGGAGCTGTTGGTGTAAAGGCTGTTGGGAGCAATGCTGGATTTCCCATACAACTGGCTCTGTGCAGATGCCAAAAGGAAAGTTAAACCAGAACAGGTTCTGCCAGGTCACAGTGCAAGGTCAGGAACATTAACTGGCCTGGGAACAAGCTAGCATAAAGAATGACAAGGATAAAGAAGCATTAACCCTCCTAAGAATCTAATTTACAACTATTTTAAAGACATTTCATGTTAATAGAGCAGTCCAAGGGACCTTTAATGTAAACAAGGCTCTGTGTCTCAGACACAATTTCAGCTCATGCATCTGTACAATAATAAATACTTAATTACCTCCAGGGCTGTTTTGGGGCTTAATTAATAATGTGTGTAAAGTGCTCTGAGATCCCTTGGATGAAAGACAGCACAGAGGAACAAAGTACAAAATGCATTTTGTGAAACATAACGTTTTAGAAACCAACATAAAGCAAAGAACAAAGATACCAAACCAACAGGCTTGACTTACTTGCTGCTTTTCAAATCTCATTGCCTTGTCCACTGTGTTCTGTTGTTACTTAACTTGGATTTATGGGGTTGAACAATTATTTCTAGTAGAGTTGGACATTATCATCTTAGAGGAAAGAGCAGCACAGGTGTGTTCAAACCTGCAAGCATTGCCTGTGGCGTATTTGGAAAGCCATGGGCACACTGTTGGAGAACGTGCACACAACCTGCAAGAGAAAGAACCCAGTTCCCTGGGCCAACCTCTGCCTTGGCTCTCCTGCTGCTCTGCCAGGAGTAGAGATGTGTGCCCTCTCCACTGCAATCTGCTGGGGGGGAAGTGCCTTCCTTAACCTTTAGCAAGGTCAGCAAAAGCCTCCCTGTCACATCTAACTATGGTTTGTTTCCCCATCCCTCAGTTTCTTTGCTGCTGTTCTCCCAATTTGAATTAGTAACTATTTTATGACCTCTTATCTCATAAATGTAGTGACCTTAAGACATTTTCCAAACATTCTTAAAATTTAAAGATGATTTAATCTTAAGAAACAATCTGTATCACAGGAACACAGGAAGACAGACAGTTCTGGGTCACTAAGGCCAGAATGTCTATCTAGCCATCCATCCATCGAAAAATACAGCTCTGCAGAAGCCTGAATAATAAATTAAAAAAACCCAAACCCAAACCACCGACAAAAAAACCTCCAAACAAAAACCCAATGAAAAACCCACCTGTTTTTTGCATTTTAATAAATGTACCTATCTTATGGTCTTGTGTGTATAAAAGCAGTCCCAGTTATAAATGATCCCTATCAGCTCCTGTTACAAAGTGCAGCCCTGTGATTCAGCAGAGGTGAAAGGAACAGGGAGTACCAGGCGAGAGAGGCTTTACATCACCGTGCCAAGGTCAGCCCCTTCGGGGGCTGTGCCAGCAGCTCTGATGCCATGTCTACATGGGCAGAGAGAAGCAGGAAAGCAAAGCAGAATTAATTGAATAGCCATGTAATTTTAAAGTATCTTCAACACAGCTTGGATTTCACATGGATACTGTAACTCCAAAATAAAACTTTAGTTCAAGTAAAGTCTAAGTAAAATTAAATTTACTTAAATGCAATTTGTTTATGTTGAGGATATCACAGAAAGGGATACCTAAAATAAATGTATGAATACTGCATTAAATTAATTTGGTTTAATTGTGCTTACGTGTCCCTGTCTAGACATGTTTTAAACTTACACTCCTGTAGTAAACTTGTAGAACAAAAGATCTATTTTATGCATTTCTTAACCTTTGAGTAACAGCAGCAAAAGGTGGAAGTCCAGTCATGTTCAATGAGCATTGATACAAACTGTGGTTGGGGGAGGTCTAACTTTTAACACAGGTCTGTAATTTTGTAGCTGAAATTCTGCATTGCCAATTGTATTAAAGTAAAACAACATTTTGCCTCTTCAACTAAATGTGGATTTAACTAAGCAGAAAAAAACCACAGTTCCCCAGTAAAACCTGAGACACAGAAAAAACGCAGCCTGTGAGTCTCCTCTGTATATCAGAGTAACTGCAGCACTTCTGAAAGTGTGCTCTTTTTCAAGAATGGACAGAAATCACCAGCCATCAACATGACTTCACATCATGAGATAAAGTTGTGTTAAAGACCTTGTGCTGTACTCTGGACTACTGCTTAAATTATATGGGCTTGGCCATTTAATGGCTTTCTGATCCTCTTTATAAGGCAAATCTCCTTCCTTGCCAAGGAGTATTTCTTTGTCTCGGTACCAAGTAAGGCAGTGCCACAGGAACGTGGAGCAGCGAGAGGGCAGGAGGCCGAGCTCTGCAGGGACTGGGAGCAACAGGAGGGTCCCAGCGCTCCCTCCCAGGACTGCCCAGGGGGCAATGGAGCGTTTGGGGCCACTCTCAGCCAGACACACCTTTGTGAAGCCCAGAACATAGAGAACCCTTCTGGAGCCATTCCATGGCTCTCAAGGGAACTGCTTCACAATGCAGAGTAGGTGCAGGTTACTTGAAGAAGCAATGGTGAAGTGTTGAGCTCTGCTAACCCTTAAAAGATGAAGCTTCTTTAAGCTGGTGGGGTTTTTTGTTTTGGTTGTTGTTTGTTTGGGTGTTGGTCTTTTTTGTTTTTGTTTTTGTTTTTTTTTTTTTTGGTATGAGCTGAGCAGCTAAACTTTTCTCTTGCCAGCAGTCTGATCCCATAGTTAGGGAGCATCACTGGGCAGTTTATATATTCATAGTGAATGAGCCTTTATAAAGAAAAACTCCTGTGTTCTCATTTACACTGATCTGGATGAGAAATAAATGCTATAGTGAGGTTAATGTAGAATTCTGCACAACATAATTTCTTTTATTAAGACAAAAAAATTTAAGACATCTACTGCCAGAGGGCTGAATCTGTAAGACACTATATGTTGGCTAGAAAAACCAAACAGAAAAATAGAAAGGAATCAAGGTCATTATGTATGATCAATGTCCATTTGGACAGCTCACAAATGCTGCAATGCTCATACGAATTCATCCGAGTGGTTTAAAAGACACTCGACAATCGATACTTGAACACTCCGTTAAGTGCTTAAGTGGCTGTGAGGAGCGTGCCCACTGTTCTCAGGCATCCTAAGGGGTAAACAGGCAAAAAGCGGCTTCACTCATGTCACCAGGTAGCTGTGGACGGTATTTTATGTATGGTTTCTTTAGGTTGTTGAGTGGAAATGATTAAAGGTGTGAAATCTGAGCTCAAGCAAAGGCCCAGGACTCCCTGCCCTGCCAGGGAGGGTACTGAGTACCCGAGCAGAGGAGCTGTTGGGGAGGGTTTGAGGGAACTTCGAGGCAGCCACACTGTTGCTGTGCGGGGAAAAACGGAGGGAAATCGGCCCGTGTGTTTATTTACCTCAGGCTATTTCTGTCACTTACCACAACTGCAGTGACAGGAATTTTCTTTTCATCAGAAAAAGAAAGCCAGCTCACAACATGGCAATTTTTGGCAAGCTTAACCAGCTACAAGAGAAGCTTTTCTTGTCACGTTTCCAGGTCTTTCCACAGTGTGATCTGGATAGTAGATGATAACAGCGTGTGCCACATCCAGCTGCACCACACAAACAAAAGCACATACAATAGCAATTGTATGCTGAACACTTTCAGTGGAAAGCTCTTTCTATTCAATTAGGCTATGTCAAAGAAGCTGTTTGCATGTTCAGCTTCACAGAGGTGTAACTACAATATTTGCAGAGATCTGAAACTTAATTTATATATTTTTTTTAAATCATGATTGTCCACTATACAATATTTCAAGTTCTATAAAATTAAAAACCAAGTGCTATCGATTTTCTGTACTAGATCAAACTTTTGATGTAAAAGCAGATATTCTTAAGAGTGAATCTTATGAATTTAATAAACTTTAACAGAAAGAATAACAATAGGCAAAACCCCCTAAAAATGCTAAATCCTATGCCCCTATAAAAACCTACAGATAAATAATTATAACCATTTAAATAAAACCAAATTCAACATCATTCTTAGTATGACCATTTTACTCCACATAGACAAAAATGAAGAAGTCTTATCTGTCATACAAACAAGACACCAAAAGGCCCTGCTCCCACCCAGGGCTCACTGAGGGGCCTTATTGATTCCACTGGTGCTCAGCACATGGAAATGAAAGTGTGCAAATGTTTACAGTACAAAAATTAACTGACAAACTAATGCAAAAGCTTCCCAAGGGCACAGAAGGGCTGTCAGCACTGTGGTGTAAATCATGAGCACTTCCAGAGTTCAGTATGAAGCTTCATTGTGTTTTCCTCCCACTTTTTTTGTAGCCCACTGTAGATGTTCCCCAGAGGTGTCAAACAGCTCCACTCCACTGCAGCTTCCATGTGTACAATGTGCCACTTCTGTCACATGATTAATGTCCAAATTCCTAAAAGTAAATGCGTTTCTCTGCTTCAAATCCTACACCAGGAGATAATATTTTAAAGGATGGGAGTTCTAGTTATTTGCAGTTACTAAATGCATTAATCTTTATTTTTTAAGGAAAGACTGAAATTTGATAATGGTGCATGGTGGGAACAGAGAGATTTATTTACTTGGTTAGGAATGATTTATGGAAGTCTTGTTATGGGAGAGAAAATGACTGCAGCTGAAGGTGAATTATTGTTCACAGTTTAACCACATAACAACTTAAGCACATGTTAAAATATAAATGACAGCTTTAAGGTTCTGATGGAAGGAAATACGTTGAGATGGTCAACTCAGCTGGGAACATATCAGTAATGTGAGTCTCTCTTGAAACTCAGATTAAATCTAAACCTTTTCTTAGCATCAAACTAATTCAATGAGTGCTCTTCCTTTTTCTCCATCTGTTACAGAAAACTTTTCTTCTAAGATTCTAACCAGGGTTTTAGGAAAGATGGTTTTTTTAGATTAAATATTTCAAAAGGATTCTAGATCCCTGGGCACTGGAGCAAGTCAGAATTTGGGGAATGCTAAAACTCAGACCCAAGAAGATTATTTCTGGGGATTAAAGACAGTTCTGGTACCACTTCGTGTTAATTAAAGACTGAAACAGGGGAAACTGATACAACTGTAATGCAGCTACAGAGCACAATGTAAAAGGTAGCATGTAGGTGGGAGCCATCCCAAGCAGCAGCAGTTCCCAGACTGGCAATCCATGCTCTGGGGAGCCAGGCAGAGGCTTGCCCGGGAGGTGAGTGCCCCAGGGCAGTCCCCGCAGCTGGAGCAGCTCACGGCGGGACAGCTGTGCCTGTTACGCAAGAGGAGAGCGGGGAGTGGCGCAATGCAGGCTCTGCTGAGCGAGGCACTCAGCGCCCAAGTTAAGCACTCACAGGGATTGCACATGTTTCCTGGCATTTGCTGATAGAACTTCATGTTGCTTCCTGATTAATTAAGGTCTTAAATAATTAATTAACTTTTCATGTAATTATTATTACTTTATAATAGTATCTTGTCTGTGCCTGTGAGTGAGAACAGGTGAGGCAGAAAGTCCAGGAATCTTTATTCTTCCCATTTGCAGCTTAAAACAGCAGTGCCTGTTCTTCTGACGAGCACACAGCAATCACAGCTGTCAAGAGCAGTTGATGCAATATAATGTCACACTTCTAGGGAATCCCACCTGCTTTTTCCTTGCTTTCAGTGGGAAATGGGGATTTACTGTAGCACAGTGGTTTCCTAGCAATGTGCCAGGTAAATAGAGGTTCCACACAGTATATGAGCCTTTGCTTCCACTCTTTTACTAAAGAGGTTGTTTCTAACTGCTGAAAACCAGCTGAAAGGCAGAAAGGTGAGCAAAGCTGTTGTTGCCATTATTGTTCAATGACTTGGAAAGGACAGCAGAGGGAGTTTTATCATCTTAAAGTGTACTCATGCTATCTGTCCTTCTGATACTTGCTTTAGATTAGCTGCTTATAAGGGTGAAGAAATTCTGAACTGAATATTTTTTTCAAAGACTGTAAATATTAAGAGATGTAGGTGCTGGAACATTGAAGGAAAAAAACCCAGAAGAGCCTCTGTAATGTATGTGAAGTTTGCAAGTCAAGAGCACAGATTGGGTTTTGAATAATGCATTTTGTATAGAAAGCACTCTAAATAACTCAGCAGAGAACACAGTGTGTAAGACAATTAAGCAATTTTGCCAATTAAACTGTGGTCTACCTGAAAATGAGAGTCATTATTTACAGCTGAGATTGAATACTGATAATATTTCTAAAACAACATATTTAAAGGGGACTGGATGAAGTCTAATTCCTCGTAGTGCATGGAAAAAGTAGATCAGCCTCAGTTATGAAATAAACAATGGGCCAAAATAGTCTAACCTAGAAAAATAAAATGTGTTCCCATTCAAGGATCCTTCTGTGTAAGTGGCCTAATTACATTTTATGAATCCCAGGGAAACCAAACGGGAGCTGTGCTCGGCCTCTTTGAAAGTTGGATCATTTTTATTTAGGATGCCTAAGATGGTATTTCTACACTATTAAGACAGCTCAGAACTGGCACTTGGAGGGAGTGGGGCCAGTCCAACCAATGGCAATGGAGCTGGGGCAGGACTTCAGAAAGACACTATTTCTGGCCTCCCAGAAACACGAGCCTCTTGTGACTGCAAAGGTGTGATTTGGAAATCAAAGAGGTCTTCTACTTTTATTGCTAAATCTATTCCCAGCAGAAAAGAAAGCACAGAGAGGTGAAGCCTCTGATATTTATTAACTTAAGTGATAATCAGAAGGGGCAAACTGGTGGGCTCTTGCAGAGTCCAGCCAAAGGACAAGGGGAATGGCAAAACAGAACAGCAAGGACAAACCAATGGCCTCTTACTGAGGCAGACAACAAGTGAAGATGAAGCACTGAACAATTCACATACAATGTGAAATTAAATCATGAAATCTTCTCAAATGATATTTTTCTATAGTTTGTTGGACTTTTTCAATTTTCTATTTTGTTTTCTTGTCAAAGCTAACTCAGTTTTGGAGATCTTTTGGTTTGAAAATTCATTTTTTTTGACCCAAAAATGTTTTAAAGAAAAAACAAGCCAACCAAGTTTATAACCAGCATACTAGAAAGATACAGGAAATTCATAGAATACTGAGATTTATAGAGAGAGTGGGACAGTTTGAGAAAATGCAAACTATCAGATGCCAGACTACCTTTCATGATTTACACAGTGACAAAATCTAGAAATAAACTACTGAAAACAAACCAGCTTGAAATTTTTGAGAACACCTGCCCTGGGACTCTTACTGACTATAATTATTGTTCTGAGATTAATTAACTTTAAAGTACAGTCCTACATACAGGAGTCCTTATGGAGTCCTTGTTGTCCTATTCTGCCAATCTGGAACAGCAAATCCATGTGGCCAAAAAGAGGAAGACTTTTTCTACTGAGCAATTACTGCTTCTTTCTTCCTGTGGCTATGGAGGAATGTAGTGGGAGAAGAGGCATTTCCACAGTATTCCTGTGGCCTGTGGATCACAGCCTTCTTTGCAAAGGCTGTTGACAGAAACTTCAGGTTATAATTACTATCAGGTTGGCAAAACACTGAAGGGGTTTGCTGGCAGTAGCACTTCACCCAAATCATCTGTTTGCACTACCCTAAATTTCACTGGAATTAAGAAAATAATATTCCCAGTATCAGAAGGTGGCTGAGTCCCTCTTTCTATCAGATTCTTATTTTAAATAGTATTTTTGTAAATATTTAATATGCATGTATTAATAGCTATGTCTCTCTGTCAAGGAGCAGTACAGGAATTTTTAGTACAGCAAATGTCTTATCACAGAATCATAGAATGGTTTGCATTGGAAGGGACCCTCCAAGTGTCACCTGGTTGCAGCCACCTGCTGTGGGCAGGGATATCTTTCATTCTTTGTGGGGGGACACTGGTGAAACACAGAAAATATATTCCAGTGGAAGTATTTACTTAAATGCTCCTTGAATGGAGGATATAAATCCTTTTAGCTGGCTCACAATTTAAGAGACTTCAAAAGGTAGTCTTTGAAGTTTAGAAAAGACCTTTGAAGTGGCTGCATATGCAAAAAAGAAATTAGAGTGTTTAGCACAAAGTACTGAACTTCATTAAGTGCTTTTGTCAATTAGAAAATACAGCCGATTTTGCATAGCAAAAGGAGAAAATTAGGCCATCCTGTTAACAAAGACCTGGGATAGCTCCTGACAGAGCTTCTGAAGTTATCCAAGGGCTACAAACTACCAGGCAGCCCATGGGGAAGACGCAGCAATCGGGAGCGCTCGTGGCTCTCTGGGAGGGAAGGAGGACACGGTGCGCTGCTCCGGGCACCGGGTGTGCCCTGCCCCGGGTGTGCCCTGCCCGGGGTGTGCCCTGCCCAGGTGTGCCCTGCCCGGGGGTGTCCTGCCCGGGGATGCCCCGCCCCGTGTGCTCGGCCGCTCTGCAGTGCCCTGCGCAGCTCCCTTTGCTGAGCTCAGGGCAGCGTTTGCATCTGACACAGCGCTCTGAGCCGTGTCTGTGGTCATGCTCCGCTAAATGTGAAACCTGAACTGATTTCACTCTTGTAGCTCCCTCCTTAGGCAGGAGATGTGCCTGGAGATGCGATAGGGTTTGCGTTTCTTTAAACACCTTTTCTCCCTTTTGTTAATAAACAGCAGGAGGCTTAAAGGCCCCTTATACTTTAGGTTTCAACAAGTGGACGTAGTGAAGGAGTACAGATACAAAGATAACAGCACCAAACTTCTCAGAGAGTGAACAGGGCCAGTGCCTGGGCTGTCTGTGCCCAGCACGGTGCCATCTGCACACACAGGCTCAGCAGCCACACCGAGCTCTCAGGATGTGGGGATGTCACCCTGCCCGGGAGGGGCTGTACTAAATGCTAAAGCAGCTGGCAGTGCCCAGCACAGCCCTGGCACAGGGCAGAGCCAGGGCAGCCCTGCCCTTCTGGCTTATGCACTGTGGGGGAAGAGGCAGAACAATCCTCCTGCAGGAAACCTTTCCAGAGCCCACAGTTTACATTGACAGTTCCTGTCTGTAACTCACTGGGAACTATGAATACATGAGGAGCTGGTGAATATGTCATGTGGAACTGGGAAACTTTCCCAACCTGGTGTTTCTGTCTGCTTGATCAAAGCACCAAAGTTAAAGTGTTTGGGCTGCTCTGGGCTGCTGGTTTTACAGCTTCTAATTCTTTCTCCCTTAAGACAGTGTGACTAAATGACATGTGTTCTTTGATGAAACTGTTTCTATCAAAACAGTAGAGATAAGAGTGCTGTTGTTGTTGATCTGTATATTGTATTCCTGCAGCACCTACATAATCATGATCAGGAGTGTCACAGAGAATCCCATCTAGGCAGAGGCAACAGTTGGGTCCAGGAAACAAATAGGGAGTCCAATATCACAGTGAGATGATATTTGGTGAAAAGAAAAGGAGAGGTCAAAGCATACCAGCTGTAAAATCACTCTAAATTTTCTGTCATCAGATGGGGAAATGGCCTTGGGAAGGGAAATGAAGGCAGACAACAATTAGCTCTGTAAATGATGATAAGAAGCCCATGAAGGTCTGTGTTTGAAAACACCACAGATGAGTTGTCAAGCTGATGTTGCTGCAACAGGAGACATTGGGAGCTGCTGTATTAAGAACATCAGGGCCGACAGGTGAGACAAGGATACAGAAAAAAAATTATGTGATACATGTTGGAACATTTTAAGGTTTTCCCAGGGGGCATCCTTTGATAAATAAAGAAAAAAGTATATAAAACATCAGCTCTTAAAGGAGGAAAACAACAACACAGACAGGAACAATCCCTTGTTCTACAACTGAAACAGAAAATTCCCCTGATAAAATGAGTACAGGTACTTCAGATTAATTTCTTGCCCATATAAGAATATCTTTTAGGAGGTAGCCAACACCTACATAATACTTGTTTTGTCTGTTGAATGTCATAATACTTTAGGCTACAGCTAAGAATAGAATTGGCAGTGCTGAAAGGCAACCATAAAACAAATGGTGTATTTTTATGGTATTTTAGTGCAGACAAGAGCAAAAGGCATTAAATGCTCACACAATAAAGAAAGATGCCAACATTTTCAAATCAAAGTTACTGATAAGTTCAGATTAGCCTATGCAGATTTGAGAACCAAGGCTTGGAAAGTTCAAATACAGAGGTCTAAAACATAAAGCTGAAAACTAAGATGTCAGAGGGTCCTCTCATTGGAGGAAAATCTTCATCCCTTCTATTTAGAGATGAAAATCAAAAGTCATTAAAGCTTTAAGCTATTAGGTTGTGCAACACCCCACATGTGCTTTTAGGCAATTGCTTACCATATAAACCTTTATCATCCACACTTAGACACTGAGTCCTATAAATCTAAAGATCAGATAAAAAAGATAACTGAAAGTTTAAAAAAAATTTGTATCATCAGAGAATTTTTAAATGTTGTGACATTTTTACACATGTAAAGAATACATATGCAACTTTGGAAAGAATCATTTCACAGATATTTCTGTAGAAAATAGGAAGTTGCCTGCCCAGTGAACAGGGGATTTGGCTGTGACATACACATTATGACTTATAGGGCCAGAATTTCAGTGAATGTGAACTGTTTTGGCTTTGGTGACTTCACACATTCTATGCCAATGGAGCAAACCCGAGTTACACTTGCTGAAGATTTCACCTGCACTGGTCCAAACAATTTACAGGAGTCAGAAGTGTAAATGCTCAGCATTTAAATTTGCCCAATGACAACAAATGGATTTTTAGATTTTTCCAGACATTTGGATCGCAGAGAACACCATTTGAAGGACATGGATGATGTGTTTTCAGTAATTGCCATCTAATTTCAATCTGTCTCTCTCCATTTAGTTCTTTTTTATTGCTTCCTCCTCCTCCTGTCAATCCCACCTTCAGCCTCAGGGACCTTTATATTTCTCTCCTTGGCTGGTCCCCTTTAATAAAGCCATGCCTTGTTATTTTATTTCTCCTTAAGTGGTCCCCTGTGTTTGGAAGTATCTACTCTCCAAATCCAATTGCATCTTCCAAAGCTGAAATATGAGAGTATTTTGGTAGGATTTGTTAGGAAGAAGGTCAAGATGCACAGCTGGGCTGGTGGACAGTTCACTGTCTGAAGAGCAGCCATTTCTGATGTCACCCAGTGGAAAAATAATGGTTTTCACCATTTTTCGGCATTTTAATCCTGCTGATTTTTATAAGTTTTTGCTTTTAGATGTTTCAATTCTTAAGAAATATCAGATATAGCTATTGATATTATTCAATATTTGGAATATTTTAAGAACTTGAAGTCAAGTTCTATCAAGTCCTGCTTGCATTTAATTGCTAGCAGTTATGTCTCTGAGTTCAATAATTGCAATATCAGGCCCTGGAACATTATTTTTGGTCAACCTGTGTTTACTTTTTTGTAAATGTACACAACACATAACAGTTTCTCTGAAATTGCTTTACTTTCTATCCAGCCAAATTATGTCTCTCTGAGTGCTCAGTGCCGCCAATTTTCAAGTCAGCTCTGTCTACTCTTTGACTTTCCAAGCTTGCTGAATCATTGCAATGTGAGTCAGCTCAGCATTACTGTATTATATTGTCAGAAAGTGAAGAAAGAAAAATAATACTGTTTATCATAAACAAAGATTTTTAAATCTATCATATCCAAGCGACGGTTATTTATTCACAGTATAGTATTGCTTGAGATCAGAAACAGTCACAGAAAGACTTTCAGATTAGAGTAAACCAGTTTAAAGTCCAGCCAAATAGTTGATACATTTACAGGCACTAATCCACTGTTTATCTTTCCACATCTTAGACAGGAGCATTTGAGATCTCATGCACTTTAGGAGGAAGGAAGGCTGTGACTCGCTGTCCTTGGGCAGCTTTTCCAGCTCTCATGGGCCTATGGATGTTTCAGGTCACCTTTTATCCTGAAGGTGACTGCCTGAATGTAGTGAGGGAAGTGAGTGTGACATATCTACAAACCCCAAAAGTTCTTGGCATTATTTTACACAATTGTAATACCTCGTATAATATGCTATTTCCTTGAGACAGCATAGAAGAAAACAGTCCTTAAGGGAGAAAAGGGAAACTTAAAAACTTACAGTGCACTGGGTGGTTCCCATGCCTGTAATTATTCCTGTTAGACTTTAGTTTCAGTCCCCTCTCACTTTTTTGAATTTTATGTATTCAGGCTGACATACAAAATCCAATATAAATGAAGCCAGTTCTCTAATTCATGTTAGAACCACACTGACTCTTGTTGAATGTAAAAATTCCACTGAAGAAATATATTCCTTCATTTCCAAGAAAGAGACACAGGAAACACTTCTTGCATCCTAAAGAAAACCTGGTGTCCTAAGGAGAGATTTTGATATTTTAGGAGGAACTCTGGCTTATGTCAGCTATACTAACCCCTCTTGTATCACTCAGCAAACTCTCCCCAGAGTCTGTACCCCCTGTGCCACAGCCCCTGCCACCAACCCTCTGTGCCAGCCACACAGGGCTGGGGACAGAGCCTGAGTGCCCCCCAAGCCTCCCCTCCCCAAAGGCATACTGGGGCTTTTCGGGCATCATTTCACTTTCTGACCTCCAGCAGGCTGCTGAACTTCTCAAGTATTCTGTACAACACCAGAGGGATGAAAAGGAACCTTCATAATGAGATCCTTCAGCATCAAGAGAAGAAGAGAACTTGCTTTACCCCCAGCAGGCAGAGGGACAAGCTCAGGCTCATGAGACAGCCCAGCACTGAGGGGGTTAAAAGTTTGCTTCCTGCACTCCCAGCTTCTTTGCTATTTAATTGGTAGCTTTATTTATCTACTAATTTATCCACCTTCACCTGAAAAGCTGAATGAATTGTCAGCACTAGGAAAACATAGAAAACACAATGTGTGGTTGTGTGATTAAAGATTGTCTTATAAAATATTCATACTAACTAGATAAAAGGGACTTCTTCATTTCTGCATGCTTAGTTTCTCAGCCTTAATAATCTTTAAACATCCTTGCCTGTGGCCTTTTCTGAAGCAAAAATGTCTTATTGAGTGATAATTATCAAAGTGGAGATGGTATTAGGAACATTTATAAGGTAAGCCATCCTATACTTGCTGGTCACAGTCAGTGCATCCTTATTATGCCTAAACCAGCTTGCTATTTATGCCATTACTAAATCGTTCTTGCCTTTGCACCAACAGACAACCACTTATTAGGAACCAGGGAAATGTTTTCAGGTTTATGCTTCTAAGAAGCATTTCCAAGAAAGACATTTAGTCACAGCCTTGTGTGCAGCCCCAAGTGATGGTTGTAATAGAAATACTGAGCAAGCTCCTCAGACTTTGACTAATTGCTGGCTGCTGACTGCTCACTTTGTGAAGTCAGAGCTGAGCTCCAAACACACACACAGCTCTGCAGGGATATGAATCAGGACAAGAGCAATTACTTAAAAAAAATAATCAGAAGCTGTTAAAAATAAAACACGTGATATTTTTTGAACTTAATTGTCCAAAATTATACATCCTCAGGCTTTGCCCTGCATTTAGTCACTCCCAGAAGCAAACATGCATCAGTGTCCTTTGTGAGAACAGGCACTTGTGTCTAGAGCCTTGATTTGCACATGGCAGTTAAGGTTTGCATGTAGGAAATAGAAAACAGCATGTGAACACTTCTGGGGGTAGGCTGTGATTTTTAGATACTATTATGATTCATAAATTATCAAAGTTGAACATAAGACATGACAAAGAGCACCAAAAAAATTACCAGAATATCCAGAAAAATGACTCTTCTAGATTGGAATGGAGAGTGGATAAGGACACAAGAAATCCACATGACATCTCAGGACAGAAGCACAGAGAAAACAACACCTCATCAGCAAACCAAAGACTCTAAAATGGCACATGTGCAGCTGGACCCTTTGCTGCTGGACAGGACACAAATAACCTTAATAAGGCCCCCCCAGCCATTTCTTCTCTGTGCCTTGGGGAAATCTTTCAGAGCAATAACTAATATAAGGTGAAGTCAGGGCTCAAGGGCAGGGCTGCCAGAAAGATTAGGATTGAACCAAAAAGAACCTCCTGAAGTGCAGCAAGGACACATGTGAGGCCCTGTACCTGCAGACAAGCCTCCTGCAGAGCTCTGCTAGGAGGGTCTGGGATTGTGGTGGGCAGGAGGCTGAGCCTGAGCAGAGTGACGGAGCACAGGACATGGACAGGAGTGTCCCCACTGCAGCCACAGGAGAGATTTCCCCCCTTTAACAAACACTCCTCAAACCACAACTAGAACAGCAGCCACCCAATGTACCAAAACTGCATTATGGGAAACAAATCTGTTATTGCCTGAACAAAAGAGAAAAAAATAAAACAAACTAGAAAACTTGAAAGTTGCAAAATATGAAAGTGTTATTTGAGACACGAACATTAATCCCTCGAGGTATTTTCCTACTTCATCCTCCTTTCCCTCAGACTTTCAGATGCTTTATGAAAAGGATGAAAAAAAAAATCTTAGAAGTTCTATTTTGGACTGAAAACTCTTTTCTTTCTCACTGCCCCAGGATATATTTGATTCCAATAAGCTACATGAAAAATCTATTTGGGATTTTCTGATATTCTCTCTGTCCTGACCTATTATTGCATCCTCTTTCAACACCTTGTGAGCACAGCAATGTAATGAGGGGATATTCAGAGGCTCTCTGCATCCACAGGGCTCAGGGCAGCTGCCAATCAGCCAAAATCAGGTTGTTGCTTACACCGAGGGGTGAGAGGGTTTGATTTTTTGTGGGGGTTCTTTAGTTACATAAAGAATATTCATGCAAGGATAAAAATTGCTTGATGAACATCAAGACTTCAAGTTTTGCAGACAAACATCTTGACTGGTGGAGGGGACAAAACAGAGAGGGTCAGAAATTCTGAATTTTTTAATGGCAACTTGGCAAATATCTCCATTACTAGCAGGTCTCCCAGCTCCCTGCATTTGCATCCCAAGGCTTGTGCTGGCTCTTGTAGGGGAATCTGGTTAGTCCTTTTGGGGTTCTCCTCACGGTGTTATTCCCACAGTGCTTCTTCCCAACTGAAGGTCAGGAGTTGGTTTCATTAACTTGCAAAAGTGTTTGTCCTCAAACAAACACTCCTCACCACCACCCTCAGTTATCATGAATAAAGATAAAAGAAGTTGGCATGAGGGTGTAAGGAAGGACAAAAGTAATAAATAATGGAGTAGAAAATAAATATATTTAAGCACTGCAGTATGCAATAGATCGGGGAGGATTTATTGCATTTTCTCAAAAAATGCAGCTTTCTGAAAATAGCTGGGTGGCTCCTGTCACCTGATTGCTCTTTGCATTTTCAAATTAAGAAATAAAAGTTCTGTGTCACTGGATAGAAAAAAATTAAAAGTTCGATTTAAAAATGGTTATGTGTTTATTGAAATTGACTTTTCCAGTTCATTCTGTTCTTCGAAGTCTTCAAAAAAAAAAAAAGTGGGAAAAAAAGGGTATGTATTGTCAAAAGATTGACATTGGGGATGAAATGACTGTCTACGGATAAAGCTGCATTTAGGTCTCATAGCCAAGAGCTGAACTGTCCATGGTCCTCGTAGCCCAAGTCCATTTCTCTGTGTTCTGCTGAAGGTCAAAATAGCTCTGCAGGAAATTCCCTGACCATACTGGAGCATCACAGGAATTCTATGTATAAATATCTTAGAGTTGGTGGGTTTGGGGGTTTTTTTCCAATTTGAGATTTTTTTTAATCTCTATTTGAAGCCTTTATAAGGCTAAATATTAAGAAATATTTGTTACTGTCTTGATGATTGTAGATCAGCTCATTCAGTTCTTGTCATATATCTATAATATGTATTACATGTATATGTACACACAGCCATTCACACAAATCCTTTCTAGAAATACTCTTGGGGAAATAATAGATCTGATTAAGTTTTAACCCCTTTCAATTTTCTTTGCATTTGCATAGGCATTTGAAATGTTCCACTTTTTAAAAACCCTCTTTGAACTCACACAAGGGGATTAGCTTTTTAAATTGAAATCACACATTAGGTGCATGTGAATTAATTAGTAATGGAGTACCTTTCAAAGGGAATTAATTCCTTTCGACAGAAATCAAGCTACTTTACAACACAGTTGGGTTTTTTTACTTCTTCCTGTAGTTTTCCTATTTTTGGCTGTTGCAACTACTCAAATGCAACTTTTCCTAATTAACACACCCCTCTGGGGCAAGCAAGCCCTTTGCAGAGGGACTTGGCAGCTCATTGTATTGACAATACAAGCTGTTTGTGGGGATGTCACAGATCTCCAAGAAAGAGTCCCACAATTTTGAACTTGGGAAAACCAGAGGGCCCAAGTTGGGTATTCAAGGACCATCTAAACACAGCCCATGGTCGTTGTGCAAAAGCATGGCTATAGATGGACACAGATTTTAGCCTGTGTCTAAAGAGAACATTGTGACCTGATGCAATTTGAAACCTCTCTTATTCCGAGAATGTGCAATAAAGATTAATTTCTCATGAGCTCAATTACTAAACTATTATTTTACTATCAAGTGTTCACTGCTCAGCACATTATCACTCGGAAAGTGAAGAATTATTTCAGGTAAAAGGAGTCACAGAAAGTGCAGGAACCAACTGCTGAGAATTTAATTTTTAACAGGCTTGATCTGTAAAACCATTCAAAAACCCTTTTCCTTTCTCTCAAAACACCAAGTTTGTCTTCCACTGAGAACAGGACCTTAATATATGGTCCACTTCATTTCTTTTTGCCTCAGCAGCCCCCAGAGATTCACTGACCAGTCTGTAGGAGTTTTACCTTCCATATTCTCTCCAATCCATTCCACACTTCTAATTTCCCTTTCGAGAGGAGCTGGAAAACAGTCTGTATAGACAGAGCCATAACAGTCTGCCTGGGCTGGTCACAGCAGCTCATACATTTACATTAAAATGTGCATATGTGTTTTCAATCACTTTTGACTAATCTCTCATGTCCTCAAATATTATTCTTATTTTTTATTATTCATTTAGATCTAAAATATTGATGGACTTTTATTCACAAAGTAGCTCTACTCAGAGCATCTGCTCTCAGGT
Organism: Hafferia zeledoni; assembly: GCA_035583235.1. Classification (NCBI taxonomy): domain Eukaryota; kingdom Metazoa; phylum Chordata; class Aves; order Passeriformes; family Thamnophilidae; genus Hafferia; species Hafferia zeledoni. The sequence continues at coordinate 7,180,435 of JAWWEV010000034.1, read as the reverse complement.
AAGGGATGACAGCGAGGGAAAAATGTTAGTTCTAATTTATTGAGCTCGAGGGGGTTTACAGGTTAAAGGAAGCACTTTTAAACTCAGGTGGACACAGGGATTTCAGGGTCCATGAGTGCTGCTGAGCTATAAACCCAGGAAAAGACTGACTGTACTTCCAGCATTTCCATGGAGCTGCTTCTTGAAATCCACTCTCAGTCCCCTGATCTTTCCTGAGCAGGACATTGGGGAGCTCACCCCGATGTTCCCTGGGCAGTGTGGGAGCCAGGGAGGGGAGCAGGAGCTGAACCTGCACTGCACAGGGAAAGGCTTTTCCAGCTGGGAGCAAAACACAAGCCTAAGGCAGGTCCCTCATGACCAGTGCCCAGGATAATTCACTGGGTGTGCTCTCCTGATGTGAGAAGGTACCAGGCAGGGTTGACACACTAGACCATGTCAAAAATATGTGACTCCTTCCTCCAATGTGCCACACAGGGAATGAAAACTTGCACCAGTCACAAAACTCTTTGGAAAGACAAGCATGAAAATGTTTCAGCCCCCTCCAAGTCAAATGCAAAATTCACATTCAAAATACTGGTAAAGAAAAGGGATTTGTGTGGGGAGTTTACCAGAGAAACAGAACTGTCAAGAAAGATGACAGGCATTATTACCAAAGTTATAATCCAAGTTGGAGCATAAGTAAATACAACCAGACTTGCTTTCTTTTAGCCCTATTCTTCTAAGTTTGGTCCCCAGTAACAGGCTCCTGATTTGTAAGAAATCCCTGGGCCAGTCATTCCTATTGTTTCTATGATATACTATGATAAAACTTGTTGGGAAAGTATGAATTTTTAAAACAGAAGCAGAAAAAGCATCTGCCAAAACTAGTCCCCTTCAAATTCCGAAGAATCCTGAGTACCAAGCAGCTTGACTTTTCCTGAGAGGTCTGACTTATGCTGAGGTTGCTGAGATGGGATTTCAAAGGCTTAAGTTTGATCCATGCACAGATGCAGGTCCCTGATAAGGTTCAGTAGAAGTTATTTAATGCTCTTAGGAGGGAAGGGAACCCTCACTCAGGCAAGTTTGGAAACTGCACTGAACGGAGTGCAGCACTGAGACAAGGGAGGGTGCAAAGCAAACACCCCCCAGACAGTTCTGCCCTCATTTGCTGGCATTGCTTTTGACCTGACTACACAAATATTTCAAAGTCTGATGTTGGAAGGAGAGAACTCTAAGCTGCCTTGGGAATGGCCTTTTGTGAGAGCATCTCTGACCTGTCTCATGGATAATGTGCCTTAGTGCACAAGAAACATTGCAGGCAGCATCCATATTACAGCAGGACATTGTACTAGAGATGAGGTGTCTTTTCACAAGCAAAAACAGCAGCCACCCCCAGGATACAGTGAAAGATCCATGACCCCACAATAAAGCAGATTTAACGTAGAGAGGTAGCAGCTATATAGCCTGAAACAAGTAAGGGTTGAGTGAAAATGCAACAATTTTTAATTAGCCAGATTGATATTGTGAACAGCAAGGTGAGCAAATGCTTTTCCACAGTGGAAGAATTCCATAGACATCACTTTAAGGACAGCTGATGACAGGAATGCCACCACTCTCAGTGGACTGATTAAAAATTCAAACCAAAATGTGAAGCAGAAGAAGGAAGCACTGAATAGTTATAGCATTTAGGGAGAAAAAAAGGAGATATTCAGGAAAAGCTGTTGTGCTGCTCAATTCAGGGACAGCAAATTCACTCATGCTTGTAACAAGAGAAGATGTTTAAAGAAGCAATGGATAAAATAAGACTATAAAGGGATAAAAGTAAACGAGAAATTAGGAAACAATGATGATGGACCCAGTGACCTCTGCTGTTCTGGTAATTACAGTTATTATGTTCCTAAGTTATGCAATTCTCTCATGGTTGTGGCTTGGATTCTATGAATAGGACCCTTAGTGTTAAAGTAAATCAGGACTTGTGTTATTTTTGGCTCTAAGCTAATAATTAAACAAACTAAAATAAACCCCCAACACTCTCCACTCAAATCTTTCCCCCATGCTGGAATAATAGAATGGGATACAAGCTGCCAAAAATGGAGATCCTCTGACATAAAGCTGCTACTTTGTGCTAAAATCTTCCCCTTGTCTTCAGGAGGGTAATGATTCAGGCTAGGTATTTATTTAAGGTATTTATTTAAGAACCCTGCCAAAGCCAGGGTTTCAAAAATTAATTAGACCTCAGAAAATGCAGAGAACACCACTAGATCAAGATAAAATAAGAATTTTTTAAAAGCATACATTTTAGAGGGTTTTTTTTCCTATTTATATTTTTAAACTTCAGGATATACTTCTGTGAAACTTTTAATCTTTTTTGTGTCAGAGAGGCCTGAAAATCTGGGCAACTGATCCCTCCTCTTCCTCACTTCTCTTTAGATAAGTTTCTTCTGGACAGCAGCTGGAATTCTGATACAAGTGCAATTTCACAAATTGAAGCTTTAGAGTTGAAGTTTTTAAAGACATTTGGGCATCTAAATAGGAAGCCAAACATCTTGTGTGATTTTAGGCACTTGGATACTTCCAGAAATCTGTCCCTGCTGCCTCTTTCCCCACGTCAGGGCTGCTCCAGCTGCACTGAGACAGACAGGGACACAGCAGGGCAAAGGAAATAATTCCAGATACAAAGAGGGAGCAGCCCCAGGTGTATCTGCCTTCAGCAGAAGGTGGAAATACCAGGACAGTGATGGGAGTCCTTCCTTCCAGCCCTGGCAGTGGTGGGAAGGAACCCTCTCGGGAGGCCACTGGGAGGAGGCTGCAGAGTGAGGGTTTGTCAGTGATGCCTCGGGGTGCAGGGGCAGAGCAGCCCCTGGGGCACCCTGTGGACAGGGAGCAAACCTCCGGGTGGAGATCAGGAGGGGCTGGGAGAGCCAGCACTCACATGGGAGGAGGAAATTAAGGTCTTTTAGCTGCAGACAAGACAGATGGGCAGGCACCTCTTGTGCTCAGCTTGCTGCCTCTGCTCCACAGGAACACAGCTGAAAACACATACATCTTATTGTTGAGTGCAGCACTTATTATTCTTCCCTGACATTGGTTAATGCAGCAAAGTTAGGGTCCTGGGATTAGATTATTTAATGTAAAATTAATTTTAAGTACCAATAAATATAATTAGTGATTTTAATCTGTATCACAGTGCTGCAGCTCCTGCTTTGTTTTAGCCTTGTAGGAAGCTGTAGGTGTCCCACTGCACCACTCCCCCCTCACACATGGGGCAAGGTGCCTGAGGCCAGGACTTCACTGGGAGCAGGAGTCATTGCCAGAGGAGCACTTTGAACAAAGTATGGACTCTGCTGAGTCATGGCTAACACACAATCAACCTATTTTTCTTACTACAGGTTGTCTTTTTGCTATTACTCTATATTCTTCCTGCTACATAAAATGGTTTTGAAATCAATGGTGCAGAAACTCTGCCCATTTCAATGGGAATGAGTAAAAGATTGAAAATAGTATGTAGAGTGATATCTGCTCACTGAAGGGTTGAAGGATCCTTCCATTGAAGGAAGATTATCCCATGAGATGAATCACCAACACCATTAGGTTTTCAGGCTAAATTTTTGTTATACAGTTTTCCTGATATATATTGAGATACATCTATTCCTTACAACTGTAATACAGATCTTACTGAGTATATCCAAAGGCTTTTCTTCAGCATAACCAACTGTTAGTTGATATTTTCTTTTACTAATTATTTGCAAATGGAGTTCTGATTCCTGCAGGAGATCCCAGACCTGATCCCCCACCAGTATCTTTCTCCCTTCCTATCAGCAAATACAGCACTTACTGAAAGCACAGCAGATGCTCTGTCTGCAGAAATTGGATTGGTTGAGGGAACTGACAGTCCAGAGAATTTCCATGTTGACAGAGCTTTTTAGTCTCACACGAATGACAGGGCCTGTGCAACAGGGGCTGTGCATTTAGGTGGGTTGAGAGGTAGAGAGGAAACAGAATGAGCACTTCATACCTTCTGTTTCCATGCACTTTAAAAGCATTTTGACTATTTTCAGAACCTGTATCACCCATACAGAGAACTCCTCTAGGCAGCAAATTTAAAATGCAAACAATATGCTGGATTATTTTTATTACTATTACGCAAAATCCTACGGAAAAGCAGCAAACTCTCCATTAATTTCAATTACAGCTTCCCATTTGCTACCAGTCATTCTGAACTCCCTCTGCCATGGCGTGGGGTGCAGTCTCAGAGGTTGGCAGTGATATAGTGCTACCTGTTAAACCAATTGAATCAAATATATATATATATATATATTAATGTGACAGAAAGATGCAAAGATAAGCTGTGAGGTTGTCTGAAACAGCAACTGGGAAAGCATGTGCTCACCTGAAGGATCACAGCTGATTTTCTAAAGTCCTTCAGTAAATCCTACTGGAATATTGGTGTGTGTTGCAACCCCAGGGAGGTACAAACTCACCTCAGCTGGCAACCATCTGGCCCAGTGTCATTCCTTACTGCTTTGATTTTGGTTTATCTGCAAGGCACAAAGCACTGCATTCCTGACAACTCTGGTTTGAAATCAAGCAGCGCCTCAACAATGACTGGTTTAACATTTTTGGTAAAAGTTGAATGCAAATTGCATCCCAAGGACAATCTGCACAGAAATTTCAAGCCAACACAAGATATTCCAGCTATGAGATTATTTTACTTCCACTGTCACAAGAGACACCATGTAATGTAATGCCATATTAACTGACTCCTTAGAACAGCAGCATTTACAATTGGTGGCTGTGACTGTAAAAAAAAAAAAAAAAAAGAGGTTGCAAACATTATACCATGGCATTTTCAAATTGACAGAAGTGATGATTTAAAGGAACTGCTACAAATATTACAGCTGTCCAAAGACGTTCCAGGCAGTGAAACATTAATACTGGGAGATTGTTTCCCTAGATAAATCTTGACATTAACTTCCTTTGGATTAAAAAAATAAAACCTCTTGAGATGCTTTTCTTCAAGCTGAGATCCAGACTTTCCAAACAGCTCAATTTTTTTCTGGACTTTCCAATAAACTAACCAGATACTAAGCACTCATTGAGGAAAATAATGTAGGTGCCCCTCAAAAGACCCTTTTGCCTGCATCAGAAAAACTTAGAAAGCAAGAAGTAAAGAAGGTCAGACTTTCATGGAAAAATGTTTATACTGACATTGAAATCTTTCCTACTGTTGACCTTTTTTGAACTCGTCTTGTTTCTTGGGTTCAGATTGGATTCAGAAGCAGTTTGTGATATCACAAATGAATTGCACTGAGCAGCTGCTAAACGCTCTGGCATGAGGATTAGGCTCTGATTTCTACTTCTCCATCAGCCACACACACATAAGATAAAAGCAGTAAAGGTTAGCAAAACTTATCAAGTGTCATGAACAAGGTTTTTCTATAATTTCTTAATTTAGCCATTTCTGACTGTGGAATACCATGAGAGAAAGGAAAAGGGTTAAAAAGAGGTAGTAGTTGTGTCCAGAACAGCAAGCCCACCCATGTTTGGGAAAATAGGGTAATTTCCAATTACACACATTCCTTTATAACTGAACATTGCACTGAGCATGAGGGGGTTTAGCTCAGGTGCACAAAGCAGGGATAACTCACTCCCAAACTCACAGGTTGCAGGAAACCACCATCACTCACAACTGCATATTGCAGTATGTTCTCCCTCATCTTTGCCTTACTTCTACAGGACATCTCTGGATTTCCTCTCAAAGAATAAGATAAAATAAACAGAGAAAGTCTTTACCATCAATAATATATTCTGCTGTTCTGTGAGAGTGTGTTGGTGCTAAGAAGAAAACAACTTGGAATGTTCAGTTTGTGCAAATATGGATTTCATCAGGATTTCAGATTTGTTTTCCAGAATATTTCTTAGGACTCTGCACTCCTCTGTGTCAGAGACTTTGATGAATAGAGCAGAGCTTTGAGAAGATGCCAATGTACTGAAGGGGTTTAGAGGCAAGAAATCAAAACATTACAATAACTGTAGCACAGTGGTTCCTGTACAACAAAGAAATTATTAAAATATTGAAGCCGGAATTTTCCAAACCACAGGAACTGATCAGCTCCTTGGATTTCCCTAGAGTTGGAAGAGGTCCAAGAAGGACAAAGTGTGTTGCTGCCATTTTCTACATTGGAGCATCGTATTGAAATTCAAGAGGTGGGAAAGAGGAACGATTTTAGGAAAGAAAAATTCTTTAGGAACTTCAGTGCCTGTCTTTCGGCATGATAACCCCATTGTCATTTTTAGCTTAATGATCAATATGTGGTCAAATCTCCTTCTTTGTTCCCTCTCCCCCCTCCAAATAAATCACCTACTCCCCACCATAAACCCTGGCCAGAAGCTCCCCCTGACCAAAGCCAGTACAGGCTACTCTGGGGAACCAGTGCTGGGATCCATTTTTGTGGCTATCTGATGGTAAGATTTTAGTTTCCTCACTTACCACATTTATTTTATAGGACCTCTACAGGATTTAACATTATTGCTTGCTCAGCTACAGCGAGTGGTGGCAGAAGATTAATTTAAAATTTCTCTTGTATCATTTAAAGAACCTTAATGGTGCAGTAATTTATGCAACATGACCTGAGTTGATCATGCCATTGAAATTCATCAGGGAAAAGCATCAGCAGGTTGTTGTGATATGACAACAGCAAAAGTTTAACCAGAACTGTCTAAATTAGGGCTTGGGACTTTTAAAGTGGTCACCACAGGATGTGTGTTTATGCCTTTGGTGTGTGGTTGGTGTTGCTAACTTTAATGTCTTCTACTAAAAAAAAAAAAAAAAAAAAAAAAAAGCAGCATTTTCTGGGAGGAGATCAAAATGTTGCCATGCAATGAGGAACAGTTGAAATTATGGCATTTTTCCCAGAGAGTGTGGTTATTCATGGGCTTGTCCAGGCAAAGGACAAATACATTATTTCCTAAATCTTTGTGAAAAACTGAGTCTGATCAGAAATCTCAGGATTCAGTTTTTCCTTTGTAAATGACACATTTTAAAATAAGAAGCAAAACTCTATTTGTCAAAATCTGAACGAGTGACTGCACTTAAAATGTTTTAAAAATGTGAAAATGTGGAGGCAATATAGCTAATGAACCATGCAAAAGCATTTGACAGATCTCAGTTACTTACTGCTGTTTCTTTTGAAGAAAAAAAGAGGTGTTGTCAGGACTCATATACTTGAATAATAGTGGCATTTGTATAGATTTCCTTTTGCATTTCTCAAGCTGAGTTATATTTTTAAATCTGATGTTATAGAAAAATATTTTAATTATCGATTTTTTGGGTTTATATCAAATTAGGTACCATGGAGGAAGTCACTGATTGGTCATCGCTTCTTATAACTAATGTGGCCAGCTCCTCCCATACACTGGGGTATTGAGCCCTCACACTGTCTCATGGGATTTTAAAAATTACCCCAGAATTGTGAGTTAAATGTTGGAGCTTTTAAGAGGTTGTGTCAGTTTTCTTTAAAATGAAATGGTGCAAAAGTATTTGTTTAAAATGTTTCTGAACAAGAATAATGGGGCAAAATTAAGATTAGGGTTAAAGCAATGGTGTAAGGAAACAAGGAGGAGTTTCCTTGACAACATCCACCCTGGAAATGAAGAACAAATCCCACCTTTGTTACTTTGTTACTACACTGAGTATGTAACACTTGGGATGGGAACATACAAGAACATGCTGCAGTTCAACAATCACACAACACATTTTTGTTATTAGTTCTTTAGGATTTTCACTGGAACAGAAATGTTTTTGTTGAGCTGCATCATGAACAAGACAGGAGTAAACTGTGTGAAACAAAAACATTCATTAAGACTTCATGGAAACATTGCAAAAAGCACAGCAAACACCCATGGAAATATAACAGCTGATGTGACACTCTGAAGTCCACTAAATACAAATCCTGAAGCTTTTATTTGTGATTCACCCCCAAATTAGGATCACACATGAGGGTACTACATGACATACTTGTCCTCTGAGTGTCTCTGAAGGCATTTCAATGGATTTACTGGACCAATACACACATCACAGTTACAGGTCTTTAATTTCCCAGCTGAGCTCAAGCAGAGCATTCTTATTTGAATAACACTGACAACTTGGAGCTCTAAAAGCTTAGGTGCCAGGCAGTGATTTACCTGGGAAACTAAGCTAAAAAGAGTGATTCAAATTTATAGTCAAAGCGGCAGTGCACCTGGTTCTCAGAGATCTGAGGGTGTATTGCATTGTGCTTTGGGCTCAGATTGGGGAAGAAAAGAAACGTGTTCACAGTGCTATCCCTATTCAGGTCAGTGATTAGAATGATGGTGTAATTCAGGTTAGAATGACCTTGAGATGTCTGACCCTGTGCTTAAAGCCAGGTGAACTTGAATAAATTTGCTCAAGGCCTTGTCCAGTCAAATTCTGAGCTACCTCCAGTGATGGAGATTCCACAACTTCTCCAGGCATCCTCTTACACTACATCCCTAACAGTGAATTTTTATTTTCCTAACCAGGATATCTCATGTTACACCTTGTATTCATTGCCTCTTGCTCTGTCATTTTTCTCCCCTGAAGAGTCTGGCTCCACGTTCTCTCCACCATCAGGGAGCTGAAGATCTCCTCTTAATCTTTTCTTCTTATCTGAGTAAACCCTTTCCATTCCCTCAGGCTCTCCTCACAGACTTTGATGGCCCCCCACTGCATTCACTATGTCAACATCTTCTGTGTGTTGGGGCGGCTCAAACTCTACACAGTAGTTCAGCTATCCTTTACAAAGTGTGAAACAGAGAGGAATAACCAGTTTTAAAATCTGTTAAAGTCACTGCATCCATCACAGGTTTTCAGGGAAGACTTTTGCAGCCAGGCCTGTAGGCTTTATTGAACAGGAGAGTTGGTGCAGTAGTTTTTGGCTTTTGTCAGTGAACAACAGAATGAGGAGACTGCAATAGAGAAAAAAAAGGCTCAAGGTCTGACTTCTGAAACAGATTCCCTTACAGAGGTCAGAGCTACAACTATTCCTTGGCTGTGACACCTGGGGTGGAATTCATTTTCCTATCATTTTAGACACCTTGCAGAGCCTGGCAGGCAGACAGAGGCTTACAAGGCCTTTGCCTTTCTAGGGAGGCAGCTGGAGGCAAGGCAGGAAGCCCTTGATGTGAGACATGGAGTCTGCAGTGGCAGCTGTGGGGTCTGTGGTGGGCTGAGGACTCAGGGTGGCCACACAGAGCCACTCACTGAGGGCACCCAGACTGGCCCCCTGTGCAGCAGCTGCTCTGGGGCTCCTGTGCCCTTGGCACACCCACAGGGCATGGGCAGCACACCACAGTGACTGAGCACAGTCACGGGATACAGGACTTCCAATGCACAATCCACAGTGCCCTGGTACAGCAACATCACAGCTACTCAGCCCAAGAGAAGAGAGGAAGGAGGGGAATGGCTCAGTGCTAACATGGCTGTTTGCTGTCTTTCCCCCTGCCTTGGGAGGGCTGGTGTAACAGGGACACCATCAGCTTGGAGCTCAGCTCTCTCAGCTGGGCCCAGGCCAGCCCTGTGTGTCCTGCCCACTCACCACTGCTCCAGAGCCACATCCCAAACTCAGCAGCTCATCAGCCCCTTTGACATTTGCCTTTCACAGTGATGGAACTACTCTGACTGTTTGAGTTGCTACTTTTTATGCTGCTTTAAATGACAGTGGTATCAGAACTGTGCTCTGAATACATCAATTTGCAAGAGAAAGTTACCTCAGTGAAATGAAGACTTCAGAAGGACTTACAGCAACCTAAAAATAGTTATTTATTCTGTACATTTACTCTGTGTAACTTATTGTTTATGCTCAGTTCAATAAACACTGTACAAAGGGTGACTCATTCTAGGCAGTTCAGGCAGTATCATGTCTCACCATCTACCTATTCCTGAACCATCCCCACCTGTGAAAAAGCTAAGCAATGAGGATAAACTCAGGGACAAACCCCAAAACCTGACCCCTTCCCTCCTCCTCCAACCAGGAGCTTTACCTGAGCAACCACCTGGTAAGTTCAGAATGGAGCACAGAAGTCACAAACATGGTATGCACAGAGGAGAGAACAAAAAGTATATTACATGCTAATCTGATTGCCACATGAATAATGTTTTCTTGAGTACATCTCAAGGGAAACATTTGCATTGTTTGACTCTTAATCCCTTTTGTACAATTCCTACACTGATTTTTTTTTCCAATTTCACAAGATTACTGATTTGTGAGCATTTTAATTTCAGAGTTTTAGTCACTTTGAAAAAGACTTTTAATCAGCTTAAATCACTTCCTGAATATATTTTTAGGATAGTAAAACTGAACAGAAAGATCACAATGCAGAAGACGGGAATGTGATCATAACAACTTCCCAGAATTAACGATGCTGCCTATAATGGGTATTATGGGACTACAGTGCTCTGTCAGTCCTGGAGAGATACACAAGTGGAATTCTAAAGGCACTGAATTCTAGATGGTTCCATATAAATGTTGAAAGTCTGATAGACTTGAAGTTTATTTCTTAATCCAGCAGGCAACCACTGCTGCAGCCACAGCCTTTCACAGTCAGTGTCTCTCTCCAGAACGGATCAGTTGGCAAACAGTGGTTCTCCCTTTGCTGGAAACACTTGCTAAGTGTAACTGTCTGTTCAGGTTAAGCTGCAAACATTTTGGGTGCCCTGTCAGGATCATATTCAGGCTCAGCATCTTTTTAAAACAAAAGATTCCACAAGCAAAACATGAGGGCCATGACACCACTGAAAAAAGACAAGGATCAATGAAACCCTTGAGAGTTTTGCTCACTTCACTTATCAAGTTAACAGGTTTATTAAAAACCCTTCCTCTGAACAGTTGTCTCTCTGAGGTTTCTAGTAATTACCGAGTCACATCATATTAGAGTTTACAAAATGCTTAGGAAGGGATTTTAAAACTTTATTAATCTCCTGGTCCCATCTTTGCCATATTACAGAGGCGTTCAGAGGCTGGCAGGCTCCAATAACATGCAGAACTCTCAAACTGCAGCAAGTTACACTTGTTAAATCTCATCCTTTGTGTTTTGTAACATGCTGGAACACCATAATAAAAAAGCAGTTAAAGGAATTCCATTTAACCTAATAAACGTGCTGGCCATTCCCATCCTTCAGGAAACTCAGTGGGAGGCACTGGTAGAGCTGCTTTCCAGGACACTCAAAAACCAAAGTGAAAAATGAGCTCTTGAGCTCCAACTTGGACCTGGGACCAAGCTGCTATCAGAGCAGTGGAAAAAGTAGGAGACATTTCTCCTGGCTTTCCTTCTTCATGGCTCAACTATTTGTTCCTGTTGTCAACAAAATGCCTCCAACATATTTAAGTGGTTCATATAGAGGAGAAGTACATGGATACAAAAAGTGCAAAGAATCCCTTCTCCCTCTTCCTGCCCATCACAGGGGAAATAATACCACCAATACACCCAGTAAATCTGTCTACTCTATGTCCCCTGATCTACCAGGCAAGAATAACTTTTCTTTGTTCCATTTCTTCCAAGCCAAATCTGAGATTCAGACAACATACAGTCCTATGTTTTCAAATGAATACTGTGTAAAAGCTCAGCAAGGAGTTAGAAGCAAAAGACATGACTTTTATATTCCTAGCCCCAAGTCTTATTCCAAATCCTAATATTTTCCTTTTCCTTCCCCCACAAAAGGTGGACATAGCTAACTTTTAGCTGTGAATAAGTTATAGGCATCAAATGAACAGATTAGGCTGCTTTTCTCTGAACAGATGCACTTACAAACTCTACTGCCCTTTGACAGGGAAATGGATTGTGCTAAGCCACCAGTTCCTCTGCTGCTTCTGCTCAGAAACATGATAAAGCTCCTCGAGTTTCGTCAGCACTGTGGCAGAATGTCAGGCTGCAGTGCTGTGCCCAACGCACTCGAGCCCATCCTCCCCTTGCTTTGTTACAGGAGCTGCAAATCTTGCTCTACAGACCTTGAGGAAATGTATTTTGTTGAACCTAAATAGTGGGAAGTTAGTCAAGCACATAATGTTTCCAGTGATCCCACAGATAATGCCACTAACACTTGACTACTGATCTCAAGCTCAGATCCCATTCCAGTGCCTGCTCAGCTGCCAACTTCTCCATGGCATCCTTAATCCTGAGCAACTATTTTTAACTGTAAGGAAACAAACGAACATGGGA
>JAWWEV010000034.1:7095860-7168140 GCA_035583235.1 Hafferia zeledoni | reverse complement strand
TCAGCTGCCAACTTCTCCATGGCATCCTTAATCCTGAGCAACTATTTTTAACTGTAAGGAAACAAACGAACATGGGAACAACATGGGTTAGGTGTGTTAGGATCAGATGAGATCTGTTGTTGGTTACATCTGTTTTACTTTTTCCTGTAGGGTTTCTTATTCTCTTCTTTAAACATTCCACAGACAAATGAGCTCTGCACAGTGAACTTGGGGCTCTTGGCTTCCTGTGCTCTTTTGTTCTCCAATTCATCTGTCTCAGAGTTCTCTCGCAGCACCCGTCACCATAGAAACTGAGCACGTTCCAGTGATTATGTTGGGTGTATTACATAAACTTCAGATACAGTAAGAAAGCTTTATGAAAGGTTTGTAAGTGGGCCTCAAAGATGATCAGCATCTGAAAAGCATCTGAGTTTGTTCCACAGTGAGCCAAATCCTGTGTGTCCTGTCACCTCAGGCTCCGCAGCCTCTGGGACTGGCTCGAACCCTGTGGAATGGCAAAGTGGGTTCTGCTGCAGCAGCTTCACCTGCTGGTCACTCAGAAAATCGAGATCAGAGGCAAGAGAAGTGGCCAGAGCCAGCAGCTGGATCAGAACACAAAGTGGGCTGCATATAGGAAACTGTCTTGAGAAGACATCAGGCCCCTGCCTGCTCCTGCAAACTCTGCAGCGTCAGCACAGAGAGAGCTGTGTCTGTCAGCATGAGCAGAGCTGGGACTGGCAGCAGCGTGTCAACAGCCCAAAGAGAAGTGTTTAGTTGGTGCCCAAGCAGTATTGCTGCTACTCCTCTTGTCACCACTGCTCTCAGTATGAAGAAGGATCTGAGGCACTACAATGCAGCTCTATCTCGTGGTTATCAGCAGCTCACTGTTGCTGCTACAGGAGCTGCGCAAAGGTCAGGGAGACTGTGCTGGGATTCATACCCTTATCTACAGTCAGGAGGACTTTGATGGTGGTGTCCATGACACAGCTTCAGTTTAGCAAGGTGTGCAGGCACATGCTTGACTAAGCAGATGACTAATACCACCAGCTTCAGGCTCCTCCATGAAAAAAAGCCACAAAGGACCCAGCTCTGCTAGTCCTACCAGTCTGCCTGAAGTACTTGCTCACTGAGAATAACGGTGTAACAATAAAACAAATACTAATGTGAATATTAATTGTGCAATCAGGCACAAGAACTGCAGGGATGGGCAATTCCATCTGCTCTCCCAGGACTCTGATGCTGCACATAGGTGCTGCATTCCTGCAACTTGGCAAAAGCTGTAGGAGGAACACAGCTGCTCATATATTTCAGCTTAACAAAACAGATAATCTCAAGACTATTATTAAAGTAATTTGAAGTGGATGTAAAAGCAATCCTTAATTAATGAGAATGATTCAGTGTGTACTTTTGTGGAATACCAGTCTATACTTATTTTTGAACCATAAGAGGAAAAATATCAGAGTTGTGAAGTATGTCACTTAATTCATCTTGTATGGAATATATTACTTAGAACAGGAAGATGGAGACAGAAGTATATATTTAAATAAGGATATACACCAGTGTTTTCTGGTCAGGCCCAAGAAACTCTCCCTGTATGGCACATAGGAACATCAGGCTGATATGCTCCAAAGTTGTTGTTAGAAGATGACTCCATATGGGATGTTTTAATATTTTTAAGAAATATTTTGTACTGCACTAACAGCTTTGATATTTTTTAATATCTTTTCTACATAGCCAGTTTTCCTAAGACCACTATTGTGTGAGCCAGGAAAATGCTTCAGAAGCATTAGGTAAAACCAGAGGAAATAATAGTAAAAAAATAGTATTTTTTCTCAACTACTAATTCTCAACAAGTTACACAAGAGTACCATTTCACATGAGGTGCTAGTCATGTCATCAGCATTTATGTAACTCTCTGGGCCAGAATCTGGCTGGCTACATGTGGGAAATAGGATTCTAAGCACAGCATTGAAAGAATTAAAGAGTGAAAGGATTGTATTTTAGTGCAGAATCCAAATTATATTCAAGTAAACAAACCTCCTTGTGACCATTAAATGTGCATCTGAAATCTCACAGGTAATTAGTCACATTACACACACACTAACCATTTAAAAAAATAATATATCTCGAGTAGTTACTCATTTTGATCATTCATATTAGTGAAAGAAGTTAATGTTCTAAATAGCTGAATTTAAACATGTGCCTCCAGGGAAGGAGGAACTTTAGATATAGGTTGATAAATTATCCCACCGTGCAGTAAAACAACAAGCCCTGGATGCAAAATGCTGCTAGATCAGTATCTGCCATCCATTTTGTGCTGGCACACAGGCTTTACAAGACTTGGGGCAATGACAAATGTGCTCTTGGCACACCCTGCTCACCAGGACATCCCACAGCACTCACCACAGCAGACACGGCACTGGCACACCAAACATGGGCATGACTTCTCTGGTGGCAGCAGCAAAAAGGGCTGAATTGCTCCCAGAGAATCTGTGGGACAGGTCCAGCCTTCCCGTGGCTCCTTTGGCAAGGGAACAGCAGGAGCTCAGGGCACAGCAGCCTTTGCTCAGGGGTTCCCAGCAGGGCAGGGGGCTTTGGGAAAGGCCAGGCACAGGCAGGGCTGGGGGAATGGCAGCAGCAGCATAAGGAAGAGTGGGCCCCCCTGCCAGCAGCAGGAGCACTCACTGCAGCTGGTGCTCTCCCAGTTATCCTGGGTGAGGCTCCTGAAATGCTATGCACAGTCCCGGCCATCACCTGTGTCTCCCCCCGTGCTGGGAGCAGAGGTGGTATCAATGTTACAGCTGTGTGAGCTGATCCTTTTGGTTGCTGTTCCAAGTGAGAAATGAAGCAATAGCCAGGGAACTGCCCATCCTTCTTCCTATAGATGGAGGAAGCAGAAGGAGACCTCTCCTTTTCTGCTCTCCTTGTATCCCTCATTCTCCAGTGTGTGAGATGTGGTGAGGCAGTTTCAACTTAAATTGGACCTTACACTGAATCCCAATGCAATTGTCAGGGAACACAGAAATAAATTTCTTCTAACAGAATAAGTAGGCTTCAGATGCCTGTTTGAGTGCACCAAGCCCCCAAACCTGCCTGCAGGAGTTAGCACTGCAGAAGTTACAGTGACGTGGACTCCAGGCTGCCACAACAAACTACTGCAGCCACTGAGGCAGATAAAACCTGCTTGTTTACAGTTCGTGGAGGCCTAGTGCATAAAAAACTCCCAACAACTTCTGATGTATATTGCAAGTTGAATACTGTGTATTTGACATAAAAATTGAAGCAGAAATATTGGATGGTGTAGAATCACCTTTACAAATACAACCAGCTATGAAGTCCTTTTCGCAATTTAGAAAAAAATTCAAAACAACAGACATGGACATTTACAACAGACCTGTATCTCTGAGTGCTGTTGATGTTGTTACCTTAAAAAACATTCCTAAATCTACCTGTTTCATCGTACTTAGTGCCTATCAGTGAGTTCTTGACCCTCTTTTTTCCCTCTATTTGCACTGAGAAGTTAACTGTATTGACAATATCATTATGGGTAAGCAGCAGCTTTAAAGATGCACCATCTCTTGCAGAGACATTAATCAGAAACAAGAAACAGGCATCAGATACTCCTTGGGTAATATGCAGAAGAAGGACAGCTGTCCTCAGCAGAGAGAATAACTCTGTGTTACAAAGAGGTGCTTATAGGACCTGAAAAAGGATGAAGAGAAAGCAAAAAATCAAAGCAGGATGAAGGCAAAATTGTAGAAAGCCTCAATGTCTTTTTCTCTGTGTAAGGGAAGATGTAGGTCACAACACAAAATTCAGGTAGGAAAAGAGTGAGGAATGAAAAGAAGGGACATGCAAGGCCCCAGAGTGGGCACTGGCAATGCCAATCACTGGGAACTAAATGAGGCTCAGTTTCCTTCAACCACACAGAGAATCTCCTGCATTATTCATTGGGAGGCACGGGAAGCACAGGACATAATTCAATTGTACAGTCCAAAGCAGAGTGAAGGAACCAGAGTGAGTTTATTGATCTAAAGAGAAAGATAAAGCAATAGGTGTAGAAAGGAACATTTCTCTTTGTTGGTGTCATGAATCCAACAAATTTAGTGACCATCCAACTTAAAGACCCTCTTCATTATCGTCCTAACACCATTCTACTGAGACTCCTTGCTCTAATGCAATGCAATGCACTCTAGAAGCACAGAAACCACAAGGAAATGCCTTTTCATTTGTCTGCCTAATAGGAGGGACTGATTCTCCATTCTTGATGATGGAGAAAGGGAGCAGTAAATCCACATTGCTGAGCAGCAGTAAATTTGACACTCATCATTAGCATGAAGCAATAGGGGTATTGATGAGTTCTTCTGGGTTTAGGAATCTTTCAGAACCTCTCTTTGAGTCTACCAGCTCAAACACATCTAGTTGCTCAGACCAGACATTTTATCAGCATTTAAGTGCAAGTCCCCCTTTGACAGCATTTTTTCTCCAGGAGTGCCCGTGTCATATGATTCACTAGACAGGAGAAAAAAGAAAGTTATCAAAGGACAATGTCAGGGGTTTCTGAGCAATAAAACCCAGTCTCCTCAATAACCTGCACCAAGAGCTCCCAAAACTCTTCCAAAAAACAAATAAAAAGCTCATTGGCTGTTGAATCAAAGCTTGATGGGATTGCCAGTGAGAACTCTGCAAGGCAGAGAAGCTAAACAAGATCAGAAGTTCACAATCACGCAAGGATGAACAGAGCTCACTGGGGTTAAGCTGATTTGCTGCTGTCTTCCTTATCATAGCAGGATTTTCATCACAAAAAATAACCTCATTAGATGGAGCTCTGTAAAAGAAAAAAGAATAAAGCAATATTCTATTTTTAAGAAGGGAAATGACTCAACAAAGCAGAATAAATCAATGGTAGCATGATAGATGCAGTCCTGCAGGTATTTTGTACAAGAAATTGTGATGGCATGCAGTACATAAAGCACTGGTGGGAACACACACAGTACCTGATTGTACTGGAGAGGGATAAAGAAAAGGACAAAATAATGTGAAAGACAGGAAGCAGTGCTGGAAGGTGCAGTTCTTGTGGACACCTTGTGATTGGACTTATCCTGACACCAGAACCAGGTCCAAAGTTGAAGTCATTGCAGTCTCATTTCCCCCTGTGCTCTACACTGCAGTGGTTCCCATGGATAAAGTGGAGGTTTAGTTTCTGCTACTGAAAGAGAGAGATGAAATCCAGCAGAGGGCTGCTGCTCCCTAACCCATGGAAACGTGCAGCAAATGGTGAGTGCTTGGTTGGAACTGTCAGGAAAGGAATGATTCTGCCTTCAATACACAAGGTTTGGCTGTGCCCTTATCGTACCTCGCTGCATTAGCCCTTATGGCATCGTTGGAGCTGAGGAGCACAGAAGGTGAGTTGTAACTGAAAAGGATGTAACTTCATAAATAAATTTGCCCTGGGAAGCACAGCAGACCTGCCCTCACCCTCATCATTTTCTCCTCTCCCCAGTGTTGCTCTTTAAAAAACAAAACAAACAAACAAACAAGCAAACAAAAACATTTCACTCTGTGGACCAGATCTGTGCGACTGAGCTGGACAGCATGGCAGGGAAATCAGAGACTGCTGCAGTGGGAGCACCTGAAATAGGCTTTGGGGTCCATAAGAGTTGCAAGAAAACATACAAAGATGTGAGCAGAATTTTACTTTGTCTTTTTTCCTCTCTGCTGAGATGAATTTTTAAAGAAGAGGAAAGACGAACAGGTGAGAACTTTAACTATGCCAGAATGCAAGTATTTGAAAATACAATCCTTGTGCATTAGCTCTGACAGCATGTTAATCTTAACATACAGCTCAGGGTGAACAAACAAGTGCAAAGAACCCAGATGTGAATATCGCTATAGAAATAAAAGCTTAAGAAAACTGCCACATACATCAGTTAACTGTTTGCCCAGAACAGATGTATTTTCCACCAAGCCCTCCAAAGCCTGGGTTGGCTGTCAGGTGTAGGACAGAACTTATTTTCTCAGAAATTGATGTGGAACTGGAACATTTTTAGAAGTTCGTGAAGCCTGAACAAAGTTTTCTGAGTGATAGTGAGGACCAGTATTAGAATTGTTACAAGTGCTGAAGTTGGTTGCTAAGGTGCACTGACCTCTCTCAGGGAGCACATTGATTATCTGAATTATCTTTCAGAAAAGCAAGAATGTCAAAAAGCTATTTGGAAATTGATATACAGTCCTTTCCATGAAGAGGTCTCAGACTGAAGTGGCTATATCCCACTAGATAAATGTCATTCTCAAATGGGCATCAGAACCAAATCAGAGGAAATTTGCCATTTATTTCTGTCACCTATAAAATATATGGCCTTGACAATTTATGTTGATTGCAAGTCTTCTGCTACCACTTCTGGTAGCTATGCCTGGCAACTAATAGCATTTGGGGAGCAGTTTGTGCACCTTCTGTATCAATGTTATGAAATTTGTAAAGCAGATGGAGTCTCTCTGCTGCTGCAGCTTAAACACCCCTGTGGCCCTTATTTGTCAAATACACACATTGCACAAACATCCTGATTGCCTCTGTCATCAAGGAAATCAATAATATCTGGAGTGCTCAGCCAGAGCCCTTCTCAATCTCATTCCTGTGACAGAGGCACATGAGCACAGGTTGCTCTCAGGGTCACTGCCCAGGTGCTCCACCATCCTCTGGAAGAACAAATTTGCTCCACAGCAGATTTGTCAAGGAACATTTTCAATAACAAGATCATATGAACAAAGAGAGGAAACACTGTGGTTTTACCGTGAATTTGGGTAGCTGAGCAAATGAGATGAAGGTCCAATAAGTGAGTATATTGCCATTTTATATGCACAGCTCTGTTGCTTCTTAATGGCTCTGCTCTCCACAGCAGAGCTTAAGATTTCCCAGTTGAGTTTACTGCTATATTTAACCTACTAAATATAGAGAATACTTGACTCGGATTTGTAGAGTGGCAGTGCACTATTTCTCACAAGACATCCGTGCCAGCAAACACAGTTCATGCCCTGGAATAAAGCCATGCAGTGTGCCCAGGGATGGAACCCCAGCCCTGCCCCTGGGGCCCTCCCTGGTGCCCAGCAGTGCCCAAAGGGACACAGAGGAAGGGTCGGGGCATTCTGCTCCCTGTGCAGGTGCCCCCAGCCCTGTCACCAGAGACACTCTTATTCTATTAAATGAAATTTCCCTAATCTAATTCTAGTAATGACATTTCCAACATTTCTAATTGTATAATTATCCACTAGACTAGTGACAAGGGAGGGTTGTTTTTAATTGGATAGTAGATTTGGAGGGATTTATTTAATTCTGATTAATATTTCTCACTATAGTAAATATAGGTTTACTGAAGCAGTTTTTTGCTTCCTTGCAGAGCTGAGTGTTGTGCACCCCAAACTCCAGCCATCCCCTAGAGATCCCTAGTGGAGGTTTGTCCTTTTTGGGGGGAACACCAGGCGAGTTGTTCTCCTTTACACATCCTCTTTGGGATGCAGCAACATGGACTGGCCAGGGAGGTGATTTCTGCTCCTTGGGAATCTTGAGAAGACCTTCCTTGGCTTGGAGTAGCACAGAAAGGAGCAGCACTGCACTTACACTCTTTGATCCATATTTTCTAGAAGAAACCTTTATGGTGGTAAAGTCATGGGCATGGGAAGTACCCCAAGGAACAAGAATTTGCAGAGTTACATGTTTCCTTTTGGCATCAGGCCCATGAGCTCTGGCCTGCTTCATATCTTTGGATCTAGGCAGCCAGGAAAACTACTCTATAGCTGCAAGCATTAGATGCAATTCTTTACTGAGATAAATTCTGTCTTTCAAAAAAAAATATAATTCTTAAAAGCACTTAAGACTTGTCACAGCCTCCCCTTACTTATAAATTCAGGTTTTCCTTTTTTTCTGAGGCACTTACAATGAAACAAGCACTATATCTAAGCTTTTGCTTTTCAGCTGTGGTAGTATCAAAACACACTAAAACACTGGTGTATCTTTAGCAAATAGCAGCCCCTTGCTGTTCTGTACTGTTCTTTAGAAATGACATGAAAAAAGAAAATATTAATGTCTTACTTGAAGCACATACTTTGCACTAACAAAACCAGAGTTCCAAAGGACTCCTTTGTTAACACACCTTTAGGGAGCACACATGGCTCACAAGTAACAAGGTTTTTCAGACTTGGGCTCTGTTGGAGCAGGAGTGTCAATTCTTCATTAGCTGGAAAAACATTCCATACATACACATAAATATGGCAAAAATGACAACAAAAAAGAGTACCATATGTGATATTTTTGTGCTTTTCCTAATTCAACTGATAAAAGCAAAGGCAGTCATAAGAAACCATGCAGCCATTAATTAAAGCACATAAGCATAAAACAGTCTGCAAAAAAAGCTTTAGCTCCCACAATACTGTTCCTCCTGTCCCTCCATTTGTCCTGTGAAAAAGCAAAACTATAACTTGAAAAACAACTGTCATAATCTTAAATTAATTGCTATTTCTTTGTAGAAGTCCAGCTACCTCCCTTAGACAACAAAGCAGCACTGCAGGAGGATTCAGGGTGGTTATTTGCCTGGAGGAGCACAGAGCCTGAGGGCTTCCAGGACACTTGGAGGGCACAGTGCCAGGGCCACACCAAGGACTGGGAGTGCAAACACACTGCAGATAAATCCCCCCCCCAGCATCACTGTCAGAGCTGTGAACCAACCTCTGACCACTGACACAGCCCAAGCACCTGTTTGTTGTGTTCTTTATATTCAGCTTAGGGGAACTGGTAACGTATGTACCTACCTTTGAAACAAGGGAATTTCTCTAAAAATAATGCAAAATCCACAAATCTCTCTTTCTAACTCAGAGGACTAATACTCAGCATACAACTGTAGGTACTTTGACAGTAAGAGACATCTCTCCAATAGAAAATACATGTTTTTCAATAACAGATTTCAAAAGAGCAGCAGGGCTTTCCTCTCCTTTCAACCTATGCTGCTATGGGTAATTTCTGGTTCAGAATAGGTGGGGATGGCTCACCATTTCCTGCTCTGGTCAAGCACTTCTTAAGAACGTATGAATTATTTAGCAGGGGTTTAAAAATTCAAACATCTTTGCTTTTTTAGAATAGCAGATACCTGGCTGTAGTGTGCCACTTACAAGTTGAAGCAGAGATGAAGTAGCTGCCCTTCTGCAGGAGATCACAAGGCTCAGAGCAGCACTGCCAAGAGGATAAATGGCACTGGTGGGTCACTGGCTGTTGGGAGCACTGGGCTATAACCCACTTGTGCTTGCAGCACTTTGTGTCCTGGGTGTTTTTATCTTCACAGCTTCCCCTGCCCCTCTGTAGGAGTCATCAATAATGACTAGGAAGGCTACCAGGTTTGCTTTTTCTCCTCTTGTAGGAACTGAAAAGATTCACCAGGAGCAAAGGTCAGGCAGCTGGGGCACTTCTTGCTTTTAAGCAGCAGTATTTTCACATCCTGCCATCCAAGTACATAAAGCAGCTGCCAGACTTAGGCAATTAAACTTCATTTCAGAAGTAGTGAGGTGGTTCAGAAGGAAAGGGGTTTTGTGAAGGAGTGCATGTGGACCTGCCTTGGAAACATGCCCACAGACTATCATACAACAGAGAACTGTTCCAGCCCATGGATTTTTGACAGAGCCACCCGTTTGACATATAGTAAGGAGAAATTAGGTTAACAGTTTACAAATAAAACAGGTAAGGATTTAAGTATACATATACATTTACAGGTATAAACTTCCTGTAACAACATGTTATTATGTTCAGGCAGCAGCATTTCAAAACTACAAGCAACAGTAGCAAACAGGGTTATCTTCCTAAGAACTACATTATTTTATCAGGTCATGATGCTGCATGTAGAGGCAGGGCTTTCTTATCTTTTGGGTTACAAGGATTTGTCATCCCACATAAAGCCTCTCCTTAGAGCTTCCTCCTTAGATGGACCATCCTGAGATTTAATCTGTTTTCATTACATTAATTATCATTAAAGCTAAATTTTAGAAAAAACGCAGGTTTTACACAACATGTGTTAACGAGGAGGGGAAAGGTTGGTGACTCATTGATGTATCCAGTTCCATAACCAAGATAACCACTGATCTTAGATAAAGGAACACTGTGCTTGAACACACCCATGGAATTCCAGACAATATCTCTTTTCAGTTTGTCCAGGACCAAGTGGTATAGAAGTATAATGATATGGGTCTAAGACCCTTTCCCAATGGAAAATCTCAGAGAACACCTCCCCCATATAGTCACTCATCCTACCAAGAGAAATGAAACCCTCTTGTTTAGCACATTTTTTCGTCATTCTGTGATATTTCTGTAGAGAGTATCAAGACTCAAGGCTGCTATTTTTTCCTTTATGATGACACCAGCGTTGAGACCCCTCTCTGCTGAAGCCAACACTCCACAGCAACACACAGAAGTGATTTCTCTTGGGTGATACAACAGACACCAGAACTGACAAAGAACCTGCTCAAGCTGTGCTTGGCAATTGGTACCTGGCTATGCCAAAAGGAGGGAAGCACAGTCCAGGAGGAATGTGAGAATGCAATCTGAGATCCCTTGGGCTGCTGCCTGTGACTGAGCCCACTCTGTGTGAGCACCAAGCAGCTGTGCTGGAAGAGTCCATGCTCCCCTTGCAGTCAGTCTCAGGTGCAAAATGCAAATGTCACTCCATTTAACTAGTTACAAATGCAGCCAACCAAATCTCACACTGCAGCATCCTAGTTCATGTGAAGGAACTGTAGACATCAACAGAAGTGTTCCTGATACCAGAGGTGGGAGTATTGACTCTGACTGCTTTAGAGCAACCTCAGTAAGAGCTGCAGCTCAGACTCATGGGAAGGGCTTTGTGATGGAGCACCAGCCTTTTTAATACTTAAGAACATTTATTTCCTGGAATAATTTCACAGGACTTTTGTTTGGGTTTCAGTTTTTGCAGTAGCAAGCTTGCTACCTCCCATTTCCTAATTCTCTGCTGTGGGCCGGGCAGTGCAATAAAAGTGGACAAACCTTCCTGTGTTGTTTTAGGTCCAGGTGAGTATAGGGTAGAGGAGCTACCCTTCTCCCCAACACACCTTCTTGCTCTAAGAGAAGGAATCCACACCAACTCCATGACCGGTGGTGGCAGGGACGGGTCAGGCAGAGCCTTTACCCAAGGATTAACACTGGGTAAAACTTCCAGGCACAACTTGTGCTTCCACTGAAAAGTAAGGTGATCTCTAACATCATTTGTCCTCCTTTAACTCCAGCAAAATCCAGGGCTTATGGGGGAACATTTTCCAAGCAGCAAATGAGTTGTACCAATGAATCTCAATTCTTTGCTAATGAGATGTGTAATTCCTAAGTACCATTTTGAAAAAGTACCTGATACTGTTTGAGTTCTCTGAGGATGAGGCAGTTCCCCTGAACCTTGAAATGAGCTGGCAGAGGGAATGCTTTCCTTCCTGCTTTCTGGGAAAAAACTAAGTCACATGGAGCTGTACCAAAGTAACAACCGGTGATTTGTGAGGCTGAGAACTTTATTTTGCACTCCTCAGTAACTGCAACAAAAAGAGAATCTCACTGACACGAGGCTGAGAAAAGGCAAAAGTGAATGTGCTGCCATTTATGTATTTTTAAATGGAACAGACAGCTCAGAAATTGGATGGTTGTGCACAGCTGGGGAAGTATGGCCAGGAAAATAATCAAAGGAAAAAGGGAAGGGGAGGGGAGAGTGAGGGACAGAGAAAGAGAGGAAGATTACAAGCAAAACCACTACAATGGAAATGCGGCTTCCAAATACAGGAGTACTAACATGGAAGATGCATGAACTCATAGAAGATAACTAAAGGACCTAGAAAAAGAACCAAGCAAAAATAAAGTAATATTATTAAGAAATCTGACAGAAATGATTACTTTTCCTATTGGTTATGTGGGTTTGCGTGGTAAATAGAGTTTTATACATAAAATAAATTGAAACATTTTGGCCTGGTAATACTAGAAAATACAGTAACACCTGACAGCTGAATTTGGCTGCCATACACTTCATTCAAAGCTGCTTCTCCTCTGATGTGTCACTGTTGCTAAAACAGCATGCCCAAAAATGGTAGCAATCACAGGAAAAGTGAGAGGTCTTAATAATTAATAGCAGTGATGTAATTACAGGATGTCTGTTTCTTCAGTAAGAAATAAAATGTCACTAGGAACAAAGGCTTTGCAAGAGACTGTTTAAACGAGTTAAATAAGTTGAAATAAGTGTGCTTAGAAAGAAACTTCTGGATGTAAAGCTTTATGGGTAACTTAGAACAATTTCTTCTGCACTACCCCAAGCAATTCACACCTCTCAACATATCATCTCTCCTAGAGTTTGCTATAGAGGATAAGTTTTCCAGAATCATCAAGAGAGACTTTTGGGAAGTAAAGATCAAGTATCAGCAGATTTGAAGGTATTTTGGGTGTGAGGCCAAGATACCTGAAGGAATCTCTGTCTCTGAAATCGCAGCTTCCTTTCAGACTCTGGTGCATCATCATGTGTCAGTCTCATGTGAGTTCCCCACTAAGAGTTGGTCTCAACCACTGTGACTCTATTAGAGAAACAGAATTGCTGGGAAACTTGTCTCCTCTAATTCACATTAGTCCAAGTCTGCCCACACAGTAAAATTAAGTAATGATATGTTTTTAAATTGCATGAAAGGAAAAAAATTCAAAGTTGTACTCATGAGTTTGGAGATGACAAATGCAGTGGATTAAAGTGAAAATGTGTTTATTCTCTTCTGTTTGCTGGCTGTTCTCACACACGTAACTTACCCTGATGGAAATCTGCACAAACAAATTCCTGCCTGTTTTCTCACAGTACACTTTATAAAAACAAATCACTGTCCTTAGGGTTAGCTCTGTCCCTAGGGCTGCTTAGGAGTTAAACTATGCTGAGAAGTTATCTTGGTAAATTATAGCTATTGTATGCCATTAAATACCCATTACCAGGGTAAGCTGATTCCTACCACATATTTATTAAGGTTAATTTACAAGGTGTATTGAAGGAATTACTGGACATTTAAAAAATGTTAATAGCTACAATTACTAATAAATCATCCTGACAACAAAAAAATCCATCCTGTACTTCAGCAGGACCATGAAATTCATTAAATCTTTCAAATGAAACCATGACAGACACAGCATTAGTGTTTCCCAGCTATTGCACTGCAGCAGAGTTCCCTCAGCTGCACGGGGATGCTGGGCAGGGTCAGTGGGGTCATTTTCCTCTATGTGATGTGCTCAAGGGTCTCTTCCAATGTCTGGCTGCCACTCCTGGTGCATTTGGTGGTATTTTGCTGCCTTCAAAATTGCCAGCTCATCTTTCTGCAACAGCGGAGAGCAGCCTGAAGGCCATGCCTCCAGAAGGTGGCTGCCAAGGAATGGCCTAGGAAATTCCACTGTCCAAGAGAAACTCCATTGTCAGCACAGATTTGCAGTGCTTATTCAATTTGCACATGATGATTTGAGGGCACGGATGACTCTGCCATTTTGTCATTTACAAACAAGCCCCCAACACCTACGATAGCTATTCACAAGAAAGCACAATGTCAGGGTGTTACTTTTTCATTTTCTTGTTCATTTTATTCTTCCTTTATTGCTATGACCTTTGAAAACTATTATTTGAATAGTTTTCGTTTGATCCTTCATGAGCTGTCCTCTCATCTGCTTTTCTTTCCTTCTTATTACCTTCTAACTCTCTACACGACATTGTCAGTGGGTGCATTCCTCTGGTTTTCCTGTTGCCCTTCCCTTGAAACATATTTTCCTAACATTTGGTTCTCTATGAGCCTATGGCCCTGAAAACACCAAACATGATTAATCAGCTACTGATCTTTTTCTCCTGCTCCCTTTACTAAGACACTTGGAAGACTATTGTCTGCTGCCCTGCTGACTCCTCTCCAGCTTGGAGCTGGCAGCTCGAGTTGGTTTTCCTGTGGTAATTCATCTTCTTGCTTTCTATGCACAGTCAGTAACAAATCAATCAAACTCCCACATCTGAATTCAGAGGAGGCCTCGGACAGCAAACTACGCTATTGCAACTTGTATCAAAATGGGACATGTTAAAGAGACAGAACTGTTCCCTCATTTTATTTGAATGGAAAGAGCTATTTTTTTTAAGTCTGTAACTGCCTGTAAAGCAGACCAATACTTAACAGAAATACCATAACCTGTTTGGAGTAGTAATATGTAAATTTACCACTACATCTTTGGAGGGTCTGGGTATAAAGATGAATCCCTGGGATGAAAACCTGATTATGATAAGCTTGTTAAACAACTGGTTATAAACATCAGTGCAATTAGGGCATATGCAGACTACCTAATACACAGTTTGTACATATGGAAAAAGAATTACATTTTAGGTGGGATGATTACAGTAGGTGACAATACGTTTCCTTTCTTGTCATCAGTCAAGTCAAAGTAGCAGGGAATTTAACATACTTCACTGTAATATTAGAACACTAACATTAAGAAACCATTAAATAAAAATATTTCTCTGAGGTATTAAATAGAGAGGCTTTGGTTTATGCTAGAAACATTTTAATATTTTTTTTTAAAAAGGTCATTCCAGGAAGAGCTGAACATTTGCAATTCTGGGTGTAAAAACCTGCCACTAAGGGGAGAAAGAAACTAATTGGAAAACAAAAGAAAAGAAAGAAAAAGGTATTTTTCATCAGCCCTTATACAATGCTTCTTCAAATATACAGCATGAGGAAGAAATAAATGCAGTTCTTCCCTGCCTCTTATGAGCTATTTGTAGGGACAAAAAAATATGATCTCTGACAAACCCAGGAGCCTTTTGCTCTTCACAGGCATTCGCAGTGCCCCGGCAGGCACAGAGAAGCCACATTTCCCTCCTTCCCCAGTGCAGCCACTGGAGTTGGGCAGCCAGGCAGGGAAAGGACTCAGTGCTGGACCAAGGGACCCAAACAGGACTGGGCAGCGTCTCCTCTGGGGCTTCTCCAGAGCCCTCTGTGGCTCCTTTGCACCCGCACTGGGCTGCCCGCGGTGCTGCTGCCCAGCTCTGCTCTGCCATCCTCCGCTTGGTATCCCTTTTAACAGCAAGGGGAGGAAGGGAATTGGGCAAAATGTAGTTCCACATCACTGCAACAGGCAGAGTACTTGTTCCTGTGCCTGTGACCCCAGCAAAATAACTCTCACGCTCATTTGCTCATGTACGCCAGCTGAAGAAAGAGCCCAGCTGGCTCCCTTCCCACTCAGCCACGCAGTGTTTGCATCACTGCAACAATCTGCTCCAGCAGCCTGAATCACCCTCCCAGCACACTGGGTGAGCCATGAGTGATGCCAAGCCTCCAACGGGCCCCTCGTCACTGCTGCACTTGTGGCAGGACACAAGGATCCAGCAGCTCTGTAGTCACTAGCCCAGGGCTGGGAGGCACCTGGCAACCCCCTACTCTGCTGCCCAGAACTCTGGCTCTGGGGGAGAAGAGTTCTGCCAAGATACAGCACATCCATCTGTTGGTTCATCCCAGCCCTCCTGGGCTTTGCCACAGGTTGTTCTGTGACATGAGGATGGAGTTCCCACCCAACCATCCATCTATGGCTACACTGCTCACTGCACATGAGCCCACTGTGTGTCTGGAAAGGACTCCTGTCAGCCTGTGGGAGAAGAGCTGCTCTGGGTCAGGGGATGCCAGTCACAATATGCTGAGAACATTTATGCAGTCTGTGAATAAACCCCACTCACCACAGGGGCTGTGAGTTTGCTCCATTCACTGCAGAGAACCTCACCCTGGGGCATAACTGTAACTTCTTTACACCAAAGAACAGAACAGAGATGAACTTTGACTGAGCTACTGACAAAGTGCAGCATCTGGGGGCTCAGTGTCACTGCCTGTCTCACCATGGCCCATCTCCAGGTATAACACACCAAGTTTCAGAACAGCACTTTGTTTCAGAGCAAACACCTGCAGGACAGTCCAGCTGCAACCAACCTGTGCTACCAGTGCAGTGTGGCCACCACCAGAGCAGTGCTACATTAGCTCCAGGAAAGTAATGAAGTTTAATGATCCAGTTATGCTTTTGTCTTAATGAAATATAGAAACAGGGTTTTATACAGACAAAGGACTCTCTCACCCACATAAGTGATCTTTGGAAAAGAGCTGGCAATAAGTAGAATTGGAAAACAAGATTCAGAAAGTCAGTTTCTAGGTTAGCATGTTCTCCATGACATTTTTCTTGATGATTATGGTCATTATTTGTTTCTAATAACAACGGGGTCCTTACATGCCCTCTCGCACATTTTCAAGTAGCAAAATTTAATTGAAATATTTCGTTTCTTTCATATTTGTCTTAGTCATTCTCTGATTGGAAGAGGTCTGGCTGGTCAGACAGTCTGTCACTCCTCATGTTTCCTTCCTCTGTCACAATTAACATATTTAGTCCTGCTGCTTGCTATGAATTAGGAGCTCAGTTTGATTGGAAAGGAGTCCAAATGGGTGAGCAAGTGGCATTACATAATGACCAGCTACACCTGGAGTCAGGGTTTCTCTTGTTATTCAGCTCTGTAGGTAATAAATGTTTTCTTTCTATGCCTCATACTCCTGACTGGAGCAAGCAGCAGTGACACTGTTGGGGCTTATAAGCAATTAGATCAAAGATGCTCTTCTCATTCATATATGTATGTCTGTGTGCACATGAGCAGCTAGTCTGTTCCTCCTTCATCAACCAGCTTGGCACAGTGGGATTCCTGGGAAGGAGACAGGCTGGGTTGGAATGTGTAAGCATTACTTTTTCATTAGCATCCTCATTGTCTTAGTCATATACACAGGGCTTTTTTCAAACAGCCTTTTGTTTGTGAGGAAATGGATGTGGCCAGGCAGCGGAGAACTATGGGAGACAGTAAAAGACCAAGCTTGGGGCTTTTAAAAAGATCAAAATGAAGCCTCTGCTCATGAAACAGATCGACCAAAAGTCTGATCTCTTTGTGACAACTGAATCAGAGGCA
The DNA here is from genome assembly GCA_035583235.1 of Hafferia zeledoni. Lineage (NCBI taxonomy): Eukaryota > Metazoa > Chordata > Aves > Passeriformes > Thamnophilidae > Hafferia > Hafferia zeledoni. The sequence continues at coordinate 7,151,152 of JAWWEV010000034.1, read as the reverse complement.
TTTTTCAAACAATTCATTCCCAGATAAATGCTAAACTTGTAAAGGTCAGCAGAATGCAGAGTTATTTCCTATTAAAACATCGGTTGCTGAAGGATGCTTTTCCACTCTAACTGGATTTTCAAGAGATTTTGCAACTTTGTTTATATGATTTTTGTTTTTCTGTTTATACATTTTCCAGGAGAATATGATCTACACTTTGGGTTTGTTTTGGAGATAGTAGCTGCAAGACAGAGAAATTCTGGATATACGTTATTGTTCAGTAACAAATAAATACACATACCTTTGTTGTTACTACCAGAAAAAAACACTACCATAGTTACAACTAAGAGTAACAAATTAATGACAGCAGATTATGCTTTGTGCTTGGAAGGGTTTTGAAATTTCAGAATTTGGTTTACTTCTGGTTTGGATAAAAACTAAGGATTTTGGCACTGTCTGCAAGAGGCCAGTCCAGCAGTGACTGACTGTCCTGCACCTCATGGGCAGGACACAGCTGTGGAGCTGGGCAGCCAAGTGCTGAGGAGCTGCAGGCTGGAAAGCCCAAATCCCAGGGCCACCTCGGCACACCAGGAGAGCTGCTCAGCAGCCAGGGCTGGACCCACCTCCCCAGCAGCTCCTCAGATGTGTGGCAGAGGATGGGGGGAGTTGGGGAGCAGCTCTGGGCTCTCTCCTCCCCAGCAGCTCCTCAGATGTGTGGCAGAGGATGGGGGAGTTGGGAGCAGCTCTGGGCTCTCTCCTCCCCAGCAGCTCAGTGGGCAGCGAACAGAGGGGCTTGGCAGGCAAACGGGCAGAGCCTCATCCAGCTTTCCAAACGTGCATTTTTCATTGGCCTTTGGTTAAAACCAAAACTGCCCCTGGGCAACGCTTTGATCTTCACAAATCAGTGCTCTCCAGTCAAAGCATTTCTGACCAGCTTTAGCTGAGGCTCCCAGTCACCAGTTCCAGGAAAGCTGGATGCCTGTCTCCCTCAGACTCCCTTGCAAACCCTGTCTTCTGGAGCAGCACATTGCTGGGCACAGGCCTGATGCCATGGGCTGTCATGTGTTCAGGATTAGTATCCAGTGGATTTCACACCAAGAATAACCAAGAAATAAACAACGACATTCTGTGAGACTTGAGAAATAGTCTGCTCCTGAGGACTTGGGACAAGAGAAAAACTTTGTATTTACATGAATTTACAATATGTAGATTTTTAGTCCTCGTTTTATACTTCTTGAAGAACAAAAAAAAACCAAAAAAACCCCACTAATGATTCTATGCTATTTAGGAGTGGGGAAAAACACATGAATAATAAATGTCATTAATGCCAGCAGCAATTATAACTGAATTGCCCACAGACATTTATTTCTGCTTATTTTTCCTCTCACTGATGGTAGTACAGGAAAACATGAACTCACAACTGAATTTGATATAATTTTACATAACTAGAATTAAGACTCAATATTTTTCTTACATAAGGATTATGGTACTTGTATTTAGTTGACATTCAAGAGGCTGTTCTAGTTGTACTTTGAGTTGAAATCAGAACTATTCATTTGAGTCTCATTAGAGTTGAGCCATGGGCCTTAAGTTTTACTACAGAGCTTCAAGGTTTCAAGTCTTTGCACAGACTCCTTTAGCTTCAGGTGGTTTAGGAAATAAAAGTGAATTCATAATTTACCAAATCATAAATTATAGTTCTTTGTATTTGCTCAGAATTATTGCATTTTATTAACACTTCTAGCTTTGATGCTTTCAAAAAAAAATTTTAAAAAATCATACCCTGAATCAAGGACTCAGCTGGCTTGTTCTTGAGAGGGTGGTTGACCTTCCCAAACAACCACTTGTTTTACCTTACTCTTTCCAGGCTATGTGTTTTTAATTCTTTCTATAGTTTTGTGGTTTGGTTGTTTGGATTTTTTTTTCATTCTTTCTATCATTATAGCATTACACTGTAAAATTAGAGAATTTCCATGAAGCAGACACACATACAGTCACTGGCTACAATATAGCAACACATTTATCCTGGTTTAGTATTGCACAGCCACAGATGTAGGAGTGGGTGGTTGTCCTGGCTCACTTGTAGCTGCTGCTAACCTACAATAATTGCCCAGACTTTAGAGGTTTGGCACAATCCTCTCTGTTCTGTTTTTGGAAACAATCACACCAATAATATACAAAAGTGATACAATGATTTAGATCATTATCAGGTGCTGTTTCTTATAGCTGTGTCCAGCAGTATCATTTTCTGCTGTTGATATTGGCTCTGATATTGCTTAATTGAATTCTACCTAAAAATAGGTATGAACTAAAGCTATTTGGAGGAGGATATATTAAAATTTTAGAACATGTTTTTTTTCCAGTGCCTCATGCAAATCTTGGCTATTTCCCTGCATAATCAGTTTGTGTGGTGGAAGGTTGAACTGCAAAGGGCTGAATGCTGAAAACAGTTCCTCTAAACCATCTTGCTGCAACCTGGGGCTTTCTCCAAACTCCTTTGCATGCCCTGGGAATGATCCACCACCAGGGATTAGGCTGAGGATATGAGCTCTGTAGCCAGGGAACAAGGCAGGTACCTGCAGAGTGCCATTGTGTGGGATGGCTTTAGATGTTTAATACACTATGCTCCAGTGCTTTTATTAAATAGGTCCCATATGGAAAATAAAATATTATGGTAAAAGTCTGCTCTTGCCCCTTGTCCTCAGCTGGTCTAAGACTTCACTTGAGCAATGTGTCTACAGGCACAAGTTGAGGATGTGCAGTGCCTGCTCTAGCTGGGAACAGGCTGGTTTGGCTTCAGCAACCCCAGGGCTGGGCTCTGGCACACACGGCTGTCCCACTGCAATATCTGCACACAGAGGCCCTTCCAGCTCCCAGAGACTCCTGCACAGAGCTGAGATTATACAGGTCCAGGTTTAAAATGCAAAGTAGTGGTTTTCCCCCACTTACACTGTTTGTGTTACTGTGTTGTACACAGAATGACATCAGAGGCTGAGCCATGTGGCTGCTTGAGCAAACTGGTATAAATGAACAATGAGCAACTTTGCTGCTGGCAGGGAACTCACTGCTTACAAACACAGCACCTGCTTTCACCTCTGCTCCCCACAAAAGCCTCATGTTTTAATATCCTGAAGCATAGAATGCGTAGTTTACTTATAAAAAATACTTCCGAAAAACAGCTGTTTAAGTCATTGTCTCTTTCTCAGTTTTGGGCTTAAAAGGACAGACCAGAACAGACTGTTGGAAGGGAAGTGCAGTGATCCCCCAGTCCAGCTGCCTGACCAGTTCAGGGCTTAAGGGCATTGCCCACCTGCCTCTCCAGCACTGCCAGGCTTGGGCATTAACCACCTCCTCCAGGGAGCTTGCTGAAGTGTTTGACCACCCTCCTGGGAAAGGAGTACTTCCTAATGTCCTGTCTAAACCTTCCCAGGTGTAGATTTGAACCATTCCCATACATCCTGCCACTGGATTCCAGGGAGAAGGGATCAACACCTCCCTCTCCATGTCCTCTCCTCGGGAAGTGGGGGAGAGCAATGAGGTCACCCTTCAGCCTTCTTTCCCCCAAACTAGACAAGCCCAAAGACCTCATTCTTTTCCCACAGGACACGCCCCCCAGTCCTTGTGCCAGCTTTGTTGCCCTCCTCTGGGCACACTGAGGCGTTACTGTCTTCAGCTAAAAGCAAAATCTCTCAAGCCTTAGTTCTAAATGCACAACAGAAATCCAAGCATCAGTATGAACAAGGGTTATTCTCTAAGGAAACCTTACCAGGAAGTGACAATAGTTATCATTCTAAAACAAATACATAATCATATACATCTACAAGAGACAGTACCCACAACATCAAAATTGTTCCTCACTTATATTCCCTTTATCGTAATAAAGGTCAGGTTCTTTCACCAATCTCTAGTCAAGTGGACTGATGCATGTATAATAAATTACAGAAATGCCCTTTGAGCCTCTATTATTTTGTGAAAAGAAATAGCTAAGCAAAGGGTGCTCATCCACCCATGAGAAAAAAAAAATAAAATCAAACATAATAGAAAAATCTTTCTTCTTTTCTTATTGAATTTCAAAGAGAAGCGACAGAAAAGTCCTATTATATTTTTTAGTCCTGCCAAGGCCAAACAGATTCATAATTGGCAGTTAAGCACATATTTATCTGCCTTCTGGGTCTGTCTCCAGTCTGAAGAGTGAAAGATCTTGCAATCTATTTCAATAAAGGCAATAACTGCTGACACACAAGGAGGCATTCTTATGGTATTTATCCATGGCACAATAGCCTCAGAGTTGTACAGCTTTCTCCATCTTATGCTGATCACAGGCAAACCACAGAATATTGCTACAGCTTGGAAACATGCCTGAGTTGCAAACATTTAAATGAAACCTAATAAAAATATGGAGAGAAGCTGCACACACTTCTAGTTTCTGTGTTCTGCGTGGCTATTGCATCATTAATATCCATATTTTGCAATGAAATATGTACAGTGGATAAGCAAATAATCTCTTTTCTCCTACAACTTTCTGAAAGAAATTAGGATTAATGAGCACTTATTAACCCCAACATAAATCAGATGGAGTATTCAGAAGAGAAGCTGTTCTGATGCCTTGCCCTGTGTCTGTAATGCTCTCTACTCAGATGTTCACTCTGAATTGCAAGGACAACAGGTATTTAATAAAAGGCAAACTCTGATTCAAAGTTTTTTTCATTTACTTGGGGCTTTTTGATGTGAATTCCCCTAAGCACTGGAGGATATAACAAAACATTAATGGTTCTCTGGATATAAGTGATTCTGCCAGTTATGGAATTTAATCAAAAAGATCTTGCTGCTGAAATAAAACAGCGGGTTACTTGTCCATGTGTTTTCTGTGCATTAAGATCACAAATTCTAATACACACATCTGAGTCCCTGGCTACAAAATTATATTGTGTGGGTTGTACTGGATGTGCTGCATTAGACTGACAGACCCCTCTCTCTTGCAGGTATTATTGCTATTTCCTTGCTTTTGAAGTTTTGTCTGACCTGATTTTGTTTCCAACCATTTCATAAATCGAGGCTGTAGGATATAATCATATACATTTTAACCATTTCTTCCCATTGAAAACTAATTGTTCCTACTAAACTGCCTCATAGCAATACTTATTTTTCCAGCTATACACAAATCCATTCTGCCAGACCAGTGCAATGAACAAATTCCAGCTGCCGTGAAGCCTGTACAGACCAGCTAAAATAAAAAAAAAAAATGTATTCTAACAATTCTGCAACTGAAAAGGCAAAAGCCACTGGTGGAAGTATATGAAATGTGTCCAAAACATATATATTAGATGCACTGCTAACATTGCAAGTCTCTTGGTGACTTCCCCATGAGCACACAAGGTCACTGTGGTGCAGTCAGGAACTGAGTTATTGGACTCAGCTCTTTTTAACCAAATGTCTACCTGTTTTCTCCTTGGAAAAAGAGAGAAGGAGAGGCAGGTTACTCTACCAGTCCAGCAAAGGGATCACATCAGCAAGAATCACCCTTGGGTGAAACATGAAAGTTGTTTAATAGGTCATAGAAATGCTACATAAAGGATTAGAGCGTGGTCCAAAAATCCATAATTAAATACAGTAGGGAAGACTAAATGATTGCTATATTATTTCTCTCTAATTATACTGGAAAGGAACTGTCAACCTGGGTGTTTCTGGCTGTAAATACATAACACAGAGAGAATTTTCCTGAGGTAGCATTGATTAATGTTGGAGGTAAATTATAATAAAGACAAAGGGAAAACACTTGCAGCATATTGAGTTTCTGTGGGAAGTTTGAGTAATGATCCATTATTGTAAACAGAGATTATTTACAGTAACATGCTGGGAGAAGCAATAGTTCTGACAGAATTAATACAAGGACACAGCCTTTGGTCACAGAGGAACTTCACAGGCATGCAAATATCAGAGCTTCCAGCAGCTCCCCTTGGGGCAGGGACTGTGCCTTTTCCTGCCTGGCAAATTCTTAACACATCAGGAATAAATAAATAAAAATAAAACCGCATGGGGAAGTTTTCATAATAATCTGTGTAACATTGAGAGAGTTCATTGTCTCAGTCAGCTGAGAGGAAGGTTCTCCTCATGAGCAAAAAGCCTTTCAGGCAGGCAACAGTCCCAGGGAGGAAGAGCTGACCCCACTCTCAGCTCCTGTGGAGAATGTGGTGCCCAGAATTGCAGTTTTCAGGGCTGGTAATTCCAGCTGTCAAAGTTGAGAGGTCACAGAAAACAGAGCCCTGAGCACCTGCCTGTGTTTAACACTCAGGCAGTGAAGTCTGAGACCTTGACTTGTCTGAGGCTGAGAGCAAGACACCACTGAGGCAAGTATGGGAAGGCTCTGCCAAGACAGTTTTGCTACCAGCAATAGAAAAAAAGGAGAACACACAAATCATACGTGTGTGTGCCTGGCAGGAGTCCACAAAGCCTTGTTCTTGGAAGACATTCTGAGAAAGCTAAAGAGACATTCTGCAATTCATTAAAAATAATGTATGCCGAGTAATGGGTTATAAGTAGAAATGTCTGAGAATAGAAGCATCAATTTAACTTTTCCTTTTGGGCTTGTACTTTGGTTTTGAGATGAAGAACTGCACTGTAAAAGATCAGTAGGTGACAATAGTTTGGCTAATAAGGAGACAGACGTGACATAAAAGGTTTTGTTATAAAGGGATATAAACTGTGTCTCATTCAGCTTGCCTTCTGACACATTTTACTGTAGGCAGGTAGCATTGGGCAGACATTCAAAATCTGTCCTGGGTGTTGTTCTCATGCCAAGATGCACTTGGGTTCAACAGCACTGTTAATTAGCATCATTGCTAAATAAACTGTCCCAGGCCCCCATTCATCATCTTGTATCAGCTAATCATGGTTCTTAAAGGAACTTAAATTTGATGTAGTGGCACTGCAACAAATTACTGAACCCAAACACCCTGTATCTCTGTTTGAGTATCAATTTATCATGAGGGAGAAGGTCCAGTTTTGAAAGGTTTCTCACACTCTGCAAACCCATCCAACCTACCCCACTGTAAGGGAGTGGACCACAAGGCAACAGCTTTTTGTTTGGATTGTAAGTAAATAAACAAAGAAAAGTCCTCAAGACAGAGATGTCAGTCATTAGTGCATTGCCTCATTTAGGAGAGAGAATACTGCATGAACACTGAGCCCAGTGAGGGTGGTTATGTACAGACTCAAAATAAAGTTCCTCTGGTTCAATGAAAGACAGAACCAGAGCTCAGGGGACTATCAGGGAATAATAACCACCCCACCTCCAAGGCTTCAGTGCAAAAGCAACCCATGTTCATTTGCAAGGGACTGAGAAGTAATTTAACAACTGATTTTTATTCAGTGGGTTTTGTGAAAAGGGTTGTTGATCTCAGTCACCTCCTGGCTGAAGGCACCACACAGCCAGGCAGTCATTCCCTGCACAGACTACAGGGAGCAGACACAGAATAAAGGTTTAATTCAGGATAATGTAGAACAGAAATAAGCAATAAAAAAGGCTGTGAGAGAAACGTAACAGCAGCACAATTCTGTGTCAGGAGGAACAGCAGGTCTCAGGCTCATCTGTGGCATGGCAGGAGGAGAGGGTGGGGCATGAGCCAGGAACACATCCCCTCGGGACACTGATGGGCCAAAGCTGTGCCAGCTGCAGCACTTGCAGCTCTGCCAACAACGGGGCTGATGCACAGACACACTGGGCACAAGGGCAGTACCTGCAGAGCCCTGAGCACAGCAGCTCACACAGGATCACAGGCTCTGCCTTACAGGACTAACCCACTGCACAGGTGAAGTGGGTTTCCACCTCTGCACAGGTGAAGGCTCTTTCCAGCTTTCCCTTCGTGTCAGCTGCACATCTTAAAGAGTGCTCCTGGCTAAGCAACTTGCCTAAGATAATGTAGCCCATTAAGCCTCATTCCCAGAGGAATCCGACCTGTGCTGAGCCTACTGCAGTTATTCTGATAACTGCTTTCAGTATTTAGAAGAAAATTGCATTTTGGCAAAAGATTATAATTGGATGGATAGTTTCAACCTCTGTTCAGGTGGCTGGAGCCTTTTTAAAACCACTGAAGTTTGCTTCTTTAAAGCAATAAGATTTTCTCATTTATTGAAATATATGTTCATCACTGTTCTTTACGCAGAGGTGCCGCTCTACAAAAGGCCGTTAAAATGCAAAAATAGAAGTGGGTCATCGTTCTGCTGCACGTCAGGGTATGTGCAGGGACATTATTGATCACAGAAATTACACAGAAGAGGTTCCTAAAATAACAAGGGGGTTGAGGCAGCAGCTATCACAGTTGTCTTTTAAGTCCTAAAGTTCAAAATCGAATGGTAAAATTACTGAAATGTTTAAAAGGAAAATAAAGTTCCTGTTGATTCAGGATTGCCTGTGTCCCAGCTATAGAAAGACTTTTTCTGTCCTCCCTTTCCTCCAGCCTCATTTCTATCTGGCACTTCCATCACTGGGTTGGTATGTACATCGTCAGTAGAGAAGATCAAGTAATGAAAGTCTAAAGTCACTTATTATACTTTTGAATGATCCTTAAGATTATTTAGAACACTAGAATTAAATGGTATCTGGAAATATGATATTAATTTCCTTTAAAAATTGCCATATAGATTCAAATGAAAAAAAACCCAAAAACTACATCCTTCCCCTGGTAAACACCAGGGTGATAATTCCAGGAGGGGAAATGGACAGATATTCTTCCCCTGTTTCTCAGGATTGGTGCTGAAATTCACAGTTTTAAGTGAGAAAAGTGTATTTTGAAAGTTTTACTTTTTCTTCCTGCCTCTACTGCTTAAGCATGAAATAGAGTTGTTTCACCTCTTGCTGAAATGTCATCAGTAGCTCCAGCAAGAAGCATTTGTGAGTAAGGAGCAAGTTCCCACTGTGGAACTGGTTTGTGGGCAGGGTGGGGCAGAGGCAGGACGAGACCCCAGCCCGTGCCAGGCACTGCTGGGAGAGAGGAGCTCAGGCAGCCTCACCCCTCCCAGCGCTGCCTCCTCTCACAGCCCGGCAGGTTAAGGGTGTTTTCCTCCTGGCGAGGATGCCAAGCTCTGCAAACAGGGGGTGGAACTCTGAGCCAGCCCCCCACCTGCGAGGGGCCAGGATTCCCAGGCTGCAGGGTCCAAAGGGAGGTACTCCAGGGAGAATCAGGGGCACTGCTCAGCTTTCTATTTACTCTTCTGTGACACACTCACCCTGCTTTGCTTGCAGTATTATATTTGAAGACTCACTTCAGTGGGTTAGGGCAAATGAGATGGGCTCAGTGTAAGGGGGAAGTTCAAATGTACCATCCCCCCCAAAGACAGCAGTTTCTTTCTCAAAAGCAGCTATTTGTCTGGTGCTGTCTCGCCTAATTATTTTCGCCTGAAACTCTTGTGCATATATTTGAATAAAGCAACATTATGTAAATAGGAAATAATTTGAATCTAGAAATTATTGAAATAACAATGTGGAACACATCATAACTAAGTAGCTAAGTGTTAAGATATTATTTTACATTAAGGGCCAATCCAAATTACTGTGGCTCGTAAAAATGCCCACTTAGATAAGGCTTGGTGTTGATTAAAAGAGAACCCTATATATGACTCCAAAATACTACTTTTTATTTATTTATAATAATTAGAAGCTAACATCTGAACATTCAAGGAATCAAACTGTCCCTTTTGGAAGACAGAACCTCAGTATTCACAACAGCAACAAAAAAAGGCAGTAGTTTCACAGAACTAAGAAAACCCACCCTCAGAATAGGGAGGAGGGGTCACCCCTGAGGACAAGAAGGGAAGGTTTGAAGAGCACTTGGAAAAATTATCACATGTTTGTATTTGATGGCCCAGAAGGATTCATCCTGCACACTGCGAGAAAGGACTCGAGTCTTCTAAGTGCCATTATCTCTGAGAATTCCCCCAAAGCATGAAATGCTGTAATACTCTCGAAGGTGTGCTCTCAAGCCTTAAAAGAGAACACAAAATCATTTAGCATTAATTTAATTCATGAATTAAGGGACAGGGGAAAGGAAGGGAGAAAGGAATACAAATCAACATGGTCATGAATAATCACTAATGCAGATTTGTCAGGAACCAATGGAGCTAACCCTGAGCAATTCCCTTTCATGTCAGTGTAACAGGCCCTCTGTATGGGGGAATGCTGTAGATATAACAAATCTTGATTTTTAATGGGATTTCAGAAGCTCTTTCTAATAGACTGGGACAAAATTGTCTGAAAACTGCATTCAAAGAATAATCCCAAATGATTCCTATTTTTTTCAAAAAGGATGGATGCAGTGAACAGATTTCTGCAGTGATTTATTCTGTCTCCAATATTGTGCAATATTTTCATTAATGGGGAAGACAACGGGATGGTGTACATATACTTATTAAATTTGGAAACAACATCAAGCTCGAAGGTTTTTCAAAGATTTTGAAGGACAGAATCACAGTTCAAAAGATCTTAAAAAGCTGGAAATGTGGTATGAAAAAACAAGGTGCATCCCTGTGAAAGGAGACAAAAGGTTCTATGTCTAAGAACAATCACTGTAAAATGCAGTCTGACACAAAAGGATTTCTGGGCTTTAGGGGAGTGAAGGCAGAATTGGATCAACAACCCTGTGCTGATGCCAGAGAACAAATGGCATGCCAGGGTGCATAATTAAGCAGAGATCCTGCAAGACATGAGACATATGAGAATGCCAAACCTCAAGGAAGATGGGTTCAGAAAGGCTGGATTTCTGAAACCTCTAATCATTCTGCATGAGAAAAACTAAAACACTCATTCTCTAGTGTAGAGGCTTCAAAAGACATAAAATGCTGCGGCACAAGGAATACTCATCCTCTCCCCATCTCCAGGGAGGGTAAGAGAACTAATGGACTTCACCTGCTGCCTTGAAGAAAGTGTAAAGCAGAACTCAGAACAATTTCTCCACCAGTGAGGATGCCCCTGGAACAGCGTTAGAACTGGACCAGCTTGTGCAGGCAGGCTGTGAAGCCTTCACTGAAGCTCTTTAGAAACAGGACTAACATTTATCAAGAGCACTCCTGAGAGCAGTAGGGCAGGAGGTCACTGTTTGAAGAGCCAGTCATTTGTATTTTCTGGGAGTCTATGCAGCAAGATAACATGCATCCTACTTCTTAATCAATACATTTTGTTCTCTGCTCTTCTGAAAGATGGCAAATTATGGCTGTTTCTCTGAGAACAGAACTCTAATTCTCCATCGACCTTCTGAGTTCTTTCCCTGGGCTTTTGAGTGCTTAACACAAACCAACAAACTGACATTAACAAGCATTGCACATGTGGATTGGGAAATAAGAGATCCATAACTGGCTATTACAGCTTCACTCTATGACATTGATATATTTTCATCTCTAGAGAGACTCCAAAAGAATAAACTAGATTATGCCAGAAAGCAAAATCACACTCATCTCCACTGCTGGGTCAGGTACATAAGGACAGAATGTGCCACTGGGATATGCTTCAGGTGAGACATATATTTAAGTAAAATATTTCTCAAACCCCACATTAACTGGATGATTCACTGGTGAAATTGTCCTCAGCCTTTGCTGGCTGAAGGCAAACAATGCTGAGCAACTTTCTTCCAGTTTTAACTCTCTCTCTGCCTTCAATCTTACCCATAATTGCCTTGGCCCTCAGACAATATGAGAGTCCTGCAGGCAATTTGCTCCCCACGAGCTAAAGGCAAGGGACTGCCAGCTTACTGCTTGGACACAACAGTAAAGAACAAAGGCATGAAGTTGCTAACGTGTTTGCTTCTATAATTTTATGCTATCTAGTCTTTTCCTTCTAAACTGTTAGTTTATAGTGTAGGGACAGCTAATAGACAAACTAAAGGAATGCCTGAAGTAAGGGAATTTTTAATGTATTCAAGCCATTACAGTAAGAGAAAACAATAAACTAAGCATAAAAATATTTAGAATAAATATTATAATGACAGGCACATTCTCATTATGTAAAAGTATATTAATTGTTGCAAAGAAAGTAATTTCATTAAAAGACTAAGCAGTCAAAACAATGGATCTGAGCTGGTTGGCACATCTTAGCAGGTTCTTCTTATTTCTGTGGAAAGGTACAGAATTGTTGGATTTGTAAAACAACTGATACCTTATGGGAAAGTGTAAAGAACATTCTTCTGGGGGGAAAAAATCTGTTGTGTAAGTCAAATTTGCTTAATTTATCTTTTCTTAATTTGCATAGCTAAGGATATTTGCAGTGCTCAAAGTGTGTATAACTGGTGGGTTTAATTAATTTCTCTACTCTGTTACTTGAGGCAAAGGAAGATGAAGAAATGTGGGCAGGAGTGAGAACACGGCACCATTCCCTGCCCTCCCACAACTCAAGCCCTGGAAATTGCTATGAAAGTAGGGTCTTGGTATCTCCAGAGTTCATCTGCTTATTGCCTTCTTAGAGGTTCTAATCCTCTGTTTGTGAAGCCACAATGGGTTGCTGTGGAGCAGATTACAATGTCACAAATCCTATCAGAGGATTATAAGTCTGTCAGGTTGTGAGTAATTATGACGGAAGAGCCAACCTCCAGAGGACACAAAAATAACCTTCGGGAAAGGAGATCCGGTGTCACAGAAGGAAAGTCTATGTGGAAAGCCAACCTCCGCCTGGAGCTCTCTGGCAAAGCAGGAGCCCAGAAAATACTGCAAGAATGTGAGTGAGATGGCACAGCATGGAGCCCAAGGGAAAGGGAAAGCAGAAGAGAGAGGCTTCCAGCCAGTTTAGTCACAAGGCCAGTGATATTCCACTCCCACCCTCCCTGCATGGCAGTAAAACAGCCAACTGATTTCACAGAACTCTGCTCCTACACATTTGGAGTCCAACCAGAAACAAGGAGCCCAAACCTGAAACATGATGAAGGCCCCATCTCCTAAATCACTGTGACCACAGAGAATTCAGGACATCAGCATCAGAGTCTTCATCTAGAAGACTGGGGGAAGCTTCAGTCTACAAGTCTTGAATTTAACTGATGCACAAAGTTGTCTCTTTCCCCATTTCCTACCTGTCACACAGAGTTCAGTAGAGCTCACAGGCATAAGATTCTTATATATATATATATATAAAATTCTCATAGATTTAACATGAAGTGGTAGCAGCACATCCAGTAAGGAAAAGACACATTTACAGGAACATTGTGTGTTCTTTCCTGGCTGAACTCAGATAGCAGTGGAGTCTCACACCTCTTTGGCCTCATTACTACTAATTTTCCTGCTTTTATGTTTCAACCCCAATCATCTGCCTCTGCCCTGCAAATCATTATTCAAAGAAACACAATTTCTGACTTTCACATAGGTAAGGGCCTCAAGGATGTAGATGGAAAACTAAAGGAGTGGAAGGGGGAGGATTTGTATCATAAAATTAGTGCTGTCCTCATCTTCACTTCCCAGATAAAAGTATTCCGAATGAAGAGACCATCTGGTTTTGGGTGTGTGTAGATAGCATTGCCTTCATCTGACAGCAGCACAGAATTCCACTGCCCTGGAGGGAAAGTTGGGAATTTTGCACTTTAGAACTGGGTATGGGGCATTGTTGGAGCAACAGCAGCATTGTGACAGCACAGCTCCCTGATGTGCCCCTGCAGTTTTCATCTCCTGCCAGAGGAAACCAGTTCCTCCTCAGACATGCACCAAGGGCAGAGCACTGTGGATTTTGTGCCTTGGCTCCCTGGCCTTCTGTCCTGGGTCCAGATGTCTCTGCACATCAGCTCACGAATCTCCCTCCCACAATGCTTTCTTATGAAGACTGAATCCACAGTAACCTTGTTCATTGGTGTCTCCAATTACATAGCAAGGTGCTGAGGGTTATTGTGCCATCCCATCTCTTGCCAATTTTCAACTTGAAGCAATAGGAATTCTGGTGCCATTCAGCACCTGCTGATCCATAACACTCACAGCAGGGGAATGTTCACCCTCCTGTGCTCCACAGTGTCCACCCAGCCCTCAGCACCAGCGTGCCAGTGCAGCTCAGCACCTCTGCAGGCTGAGACTGAGGATGTTCCTGCATCCAGCGTGGTTCATATTGGGGAGCAAAGCTTGTCCTCAGAAATCCAGTGAGGTTCTCTGTATGTGAAAGACCACACAACCTTCACCATGGGAGACAGCAACAGAGCATGAGGTTATTTGTGTAGGAAGTGACTGGAAAATACCCAGGGTCAGACCTCAGAGAGAATCCCAGCACACAGCACGGGACTCACTCCTACAGTCGCTTGGTAGGACAGGGGAAGGCATAAGACAGTATGTTTGATGACAAGCATTTCCACTGTAGACTGTCACTTTCATTAAACAGAAACATTTTTTTACTGGATGAAATGCCATCCCACTCATCTCAGATCTTTTTTGTGATTGTGATTAGATGGGTAGGTTGTCTGTGTTACAAGAATGTTTTCGTGATACGGTGCAGAGACAGAACAGATCACTGACTAGCATAAATTGCCATGAAAAATATGTATTGTCTCAGAGCCATCACATTTAGGGGCAATACTCACAAGACTTATGCATGACCGAGGAGAAAATAAAAATATCTGCTGATCATAAGGGACAAGGACTTATAGGAATGACTTACAACAGCTTTATATGCAGAATAACACAGCTCTGTGTGTTACTGAGGGTAGAACTTCACCCCACAAGCTGCACTGCAAGGTTACAAGTGTTGAGAAATGGCAGCAATGATCAAAGTTTGGAAAGACTGTCAGATGAAGAAAGAGTCAAAGGAGTGAAATTATTTCAGAATAGAGACAAATATTTGAAAAGTGGCAAAAAAAGCATATAAAATAATGAATGGTACAGAAGTTGGATGGCAAGCCTCTGTTCTTGCAAAAATTAAGAGAAATTAAGATTAGATGATAGGAATACTCTTCTGTTTAGGACTTGCACTAGACTGTGGGAAATGTTGCAGCAGAATGCCATTCATTTAGTGAGAGCTGAAATACCATTTTTTCACTATGTGGAGAACAAGGACATGGATATTTTTAACAGTAAAGACAAACAAAAGCATTCAGGTTTCTAAGTTTTGGGACAAACTCCTAGAGTGGGGTATAAGCACACACCTTTCAGAGGTTATTTTGCTTTATCTAACAGGTGTGCAGCCTGTTTTGATGCTCCACCTTTGGCAGAACACACCTGTGCATGTGCTGGGTGTGAATAAGAATATCCATTGAAAACAACATTCTGAAGGAAGGTGTAAAGAATGTAAATAAGGACGATGACAATGGCATTACAATACCCACAAACACACAAAAATCTCAAGCTATATAGGTGTAAGAAAATGCACAAACACAAAACCTCAGTAAGGGCCAGTTCAATTGCTTTGGGACAACCTACAGAGAGGCAAGAGAGAGAATAAAGGCCAAGGATTTGAGTTTGAGCCCAACAGGAGACTCAGTCCCATGAATGGAGAGCAGCCTTATTATCCAGGAAGGAACTGGGCTGAAAGGAATTAGTTTACAGGCATGGTCAAGTTGTTAAAATCCCACAAGCTTCATCATATTTGGGGTTTTCAGACATAGCACCTGCAGTTGGTGAGGCTTGTAGGAACATGAGCATGGATTTGCAATGTTGGGTGAGCTGGTCTTATAATTAAGTATAATACACTCAAGAACAAAGAGGCAAATGTGCTTGTTAGTGGCAGTGCAGTTATGGATGGGAAGGGAGCAATTTTATACTGATATTCTCTAATCACTCAGATCTATCCTGTTTTCATAACTCTTATTTTCAATTTTAGTTAGTTCAGGGCATATCTTTTTCTCTTGAGTGTTTGAAAATGCTCAGCTATTATTACATTTCGCTCTGAATTTCCACCCCCCACCTTGACTTCCCAGACTTCTTTTGTCTGTCTTGTTCTCATTTCTTTTGTACATGTGTCTGCAGGTGGCTTTTATAGCAAAATCTCATTCTGCTCTCCCGCCCTTCCCCCATCCTCTCCTGTTTTCTTACTGCATGGCCTGTCTTGTTTGTTCTTTTCCCAGGGCCTGTAACTGCTCATTTACTCACAGATTCCATTCTGAGCCCATGGAGTTTGTTCATTTTCCCTGTCCTCCAGCACTGAATCATTGGCTTCATTGTATAGAAAGAAGTGAATCCCCAGGCCAATGTACAGAACAGGCTTCACTCTCCCGTGGCTGAAGAGGAGGAGGATGGTGGCTGAGCTTAAGGGCTGCCCATGGCAGGCTCTTGGCTCTCCAGCAGTAACAAGCTGGTTCTTGCCAGCAGCCCTCACATCCCTTCCCTTCCTCCAGCCCTGGGCCTCTCCCATGGCCCTGGCAGCTTCGTGATGAGATTGATCACACAATATACTCTACAGGCAGTGCAGAAATCAAGACAGTCAGTCTTTGTCTTACCACTTTCATACATGGGACTAGGGTAGGTGTCAGATGTTTCACATTATGTTCTCATTTTTTTTAAATAATTGCTTACATGACCATTCCTTGGTTACTAAACAAAGTGCATAAATCAGATATAACCCCATCTTAATTGAATACAGAACAATTACAGCAACCCAATTACATTATTGTCACTCTGATGCACACAAAAAGTAACTCCATAATTCACAACTCCAAAATTCACAACTGGGGGGAATGGAAAACAGCATTTTCACTTGAAAAATGCAGTAAGCAGTTAGCTGTAACATCTGGATCCAAGTTTGAATGGCACAGACGGAGATACAGGTCAAGAAAATAAACAGATAATGATCAATCTGCATCAGCTACTGGGGCTGTGACCAGAAGCCAATGCCTTAGCCATTTCCAAAGGCTCACTGTTGGTGCCTGGGATGCAAACCCCACTTTTTCCAGCTATAAACTGGTTTTGGTGCAGCTTCCTTCCAGTTCTGATTTTCTTTCCCTGTATGTCTCCAACCAGCTTTCCTATTCCTACACATCTAAAGGGAATTACAGTCAAAATCACTCTGGAGCATATGAATAACTCATTTACTTTTCTTTTTTTCCCTGTCTGTCTCATTTTCTGCCCAGCAGACATCCAGCTTGTGCATGGTGAGCTCCACATGCTTTTGCAAACCCTTCCTTTAGGGCTGGTACTGGAAAACAGAGAGTAAACCCCTACTACTTTATCCACAGTGACTGCTCCAAACCTTGGAAGGTCAGGGAGCAGCCTGGCACCATCTCCTGGCTGCAGCTTGGGAAAACTGCAGGTCTTGTACAATATCCCCACTGCTAATCAGCTCTGATTATTCGTGCTGTGGCACAAACAGTTTTTTGACTCTTTGTGATGTTCATATTCTCTGCCTTTTAAAAATAAATACTAAATTGGCAGTGGCAGAGTGCAGCTGGTTATGTGGAATACTGTGATGGACAATACCAGTGTCACATTGCCAAAAATAACATAGGAGCAAAGCCACAGCTTTTGGGTTAAAGTTGCCCCCATTCACTGAACCCAGATATTTGCAAATATCAGCCACAGAATATCTGATTTATAAGGGATTTAAGTTGGCATTAGAGGTCATTGATGAAGTTGGCAGGGATTTTTCTGGTTCAACTTGCTTCCAATTGAAAGCAACCCCACTTGTATCATAAAATATCTTGAAGAATTCAATTGATTATTTGTTCCCCCAAATGTAACACTTCTTATTTTTTCCAATTTCAGCAGTGAGGGTAGAAATAATCCTGCTCACAATACTTCCACCATAGTAAACCCATGATGTTTTGAAAGATTCAGTAGTAAGAATTGCCACAAGGCAGCTTCATAATAGTAGCATTTATGAAGTGGTGATTTAGGTCTACTTAAAACAAAAAAAAATTAGTAACGGTAGTGGCAAAGGTTTGACACCTTCCTTCCAGTTAAAGGTCCCACCTGTGCTGGTACTTTCAGTGCTGCCCTTGACAGATACAGTTGGGCTGCCAGTCCTGCTCAAAGTGTGCAATCAGCAAAGAGAGGTGTTTGGAAGATATGGATGGTTTGGAAAGAGTAGTCAGCTATTCATTGGTTCAAACCATTAGAGTGAGAGGCTTTCCTCAGCAGTGCTCTAGAGATGGAAGGGGAATGATATAGGATTTCAGGAATTCCTGCTCCAAGAGGAGTCACTCCACTTAGTTGCATCAGACTTGCCAGTACTAGAGCTGAACAGAAACATACTGAGAGTTTTTATTTATTACAAACAGCGATTCCTTAAAATAACATGTTTCTGTGAAAGGGTTGAGGTAGCAAAATTAACATTTCAAGGCAAAACTATCAAAAAAGATTCAAATAGTGTTACAATAATTTGTTGAGGAATTCTGAACAAAAAAGTTTCTTGTTTTCAATCTGTCTTCAATTCCTGGCTGAAAAATGGCAATTTCCCAGCCCCACTGGTGCCAAGGCAGGACTGAGCTTTGTGCCAAGAGAAAAGGTGGCAGCCTTGGGCTCTCAGGTGCCGATGATGCTGCGCCATTAGCATTAAAAAAACACCCAAACCCTAATCCTAAGACAAAAGAGAAGCCTAACCCTAACCGTAGCTCACTGACATCCAAAATAACATATGTCTTTTAAAAAGTGAGCAATTTATCTTTTATATGTATAAAATGTTTCTCCTGATCTGATACAAGATTTATAAGAAAAAGAGCCCCACTTTAGATTTCATTTCTTTGGTAAAAGAAAAAAAAAGAACAGTTGCTGTAAAACTCTTTTGGTATGGGAAAATAATTTCTCATTCAGCTCTAACTATTACCCACCACCCTTTTTTCCCCATATTAACAACCAGTACCAGTGAGAAGAATCATACTGTTATTAACTGATAGCACTTGGAATACTTTTCTCCAGGTACCCCCAAGTGCCCTCCCAGCCTGGGTGTGTGTGTGTGACTCACAGGGCTGTGCAGGGGCAGGGCAGGCTCAGTCTGAGCAGCAGAGGCTGCACCAGCAGCAGCAACAGCAAAGAAAGTTTAAAAACACCTTTGTTTTCTTTTCTCTCCCAGCAGTAAATTTGTTCACTGACTTCAGAGCTCCTACTTATTAATGAGCTGGGCAAAGCCAAGTGGCTCAATTCCCTTAAAACCCTGGCAAACTGCAGGGATATTTGGCTCCTGCCAGATCCTATAGGCACTTGGAGGATGGTCCACTCCATCCATCACAATAAACCACCTCTCCCATAACAGACCAGCTTTCTCTCTCCATGATCTCTACCCTGTGCTTGATGCTGAGGGAGTTGCTGTGACCAATCCAGCACCATGGTTTCATTGCAGGAGAAAAATATGCTTGTCTGTGGCTGCAAAAACCATGATAACGTTCTAGCATTGGCATCCAGCTCCAAATATCTCAAAATCCACAGCCTGGAGAAAGCCTCAGCCAAAAAATATACTGACCATGTTGAAATCTGTTGAAATTCAGGTTTGCAAATGGAGTGCAGCATATAATTCTAAAAAATGTTTTCAAAGCTGGAACTGAACATTAAAAACAACAAATAAATTATGTTGTATCTTAGAAAGTATACAGGCTGTATTCTGTACTATAAAGGAACAAAGCAACTCCAGAATGGGCATGGGGTGAGTGCTGGTATAAAGCTGTACATAAGCAGTAATTAGCTCCTGCTTTTATGTATGTCTGTACAGAAAACATTATCTTGGGGTGATGTTGTGATACCCACTGTCAGGGAAAAGGAGAATACATAAGGACAAAGTGTTTGCTTTGAAGAAATCACCTAATGATAGTCATGAACCACAAAAACACCTTGTGCACTGTGGGGTGTGTCTCCAGAACTCAACACAATGCTGTGCAAGTAGGCAGGCTGGTGGTGGTGCTGAAGGCAGGGTGGCTGCCAGTCCAAATGAGCCTGGCTGCAACCCTACTGCCCTGGATTCAACCAGCCTGGGACAAACTCCATGGTTTGGTTTGAATCCCAATGCCGCAGCAACTTCACTATTTATGTTGGTGCTCAATTGTTTGGAAAACCTGTTTTTTACTTCAAAGACCTTTCTATACAAAAGTTATCATGTATTGCTACAATCACTTGTCAGCCTTTAGTCACGCCATTAACTGTTTGAAGTACAGGTTTGCTGTACTCAAACTCCCACTTTGTAGTAAATACTGTTTTGTTGCACTAAATCCCATGGCACATCCTCTCTAATCTGTACTCAATAACGATGTCAACACCTTAAGAGTAATTGACTTTTTTCTTAACTCTTGTCAATTTTCTTTAATACAGATCCGCCCCAGATGAATAATGTCATGCCAACATCTCCCCTCCTTCCTCAGATGGCACATCAACATTCCTATCCCAGCCTGGGACAGATCACAAACCCATACGAGCAGCAGCCTCCAGGCAAAGAGCTTAACAAGTACGCCTCTCTGAAGGCAGTCGGTAAGTGAGCGCCGCGCACCTTCTGCTGCAAAGTTCAAAGCAAAGTCTGCCTCATCTGGACTGCCTCATGGTATAACTTCACACAGAATATCCCGTGGTAGAGTTTAATGCAGACTGTCATGTTAGTTGGAGCTGGGATGAAAATGAACCAGGGGACTAGAACTGGTGGGCAGTCCCATGGTGTAAAGGAGAGCACTCTGGACTCTGAATCCCAAGGACCTGAGTTCCAGTCTCAGTGGGGACCGTCCCCAGGCAGTTCAAGCCTCCCTGCCATCCCATCCAGTCAGATCTCGGATGCTCATCAGGGTCAGCCCGGTTAGTACCAGGTGCTGTGACAGTCCTGAGGACTTCACTGTCACTGTCCAAGCTCGCTCGGCTGTGGCAGATGAACCTTAGGACTGAAACAGTGGGGCCAGTTCTGCACACGCTGAGCCTCACCTAAAACATCCACTGCACAAGCTGGAAGGGCACGTGGGGAGAGCCCTTCCCAAATCTTCGTTCGTGAAGTCTGGCCATACATATATACAGAACTGGTGGCCATATGCTCTTGTGCCTCTTTGTGAACACAAACCACCCCATGGCCATGCAGGCCACTCTTCAGCAGGTGGCACCTACACTGCGTGCACAGCATCAGCCCTTTGTGCCCTGCATCTGCAAGGAGCAGGGAGTTGCACTTGATGTTCCCTGGGGGTCCCTTCCAACTTGAGACATCCTATAACATGCCCCTGAATTGTGGTGTGTATTTATTTTCCATGGCTATCTGCACAAATGAGAGAGAAAAACATCAGGTGTGCTTCAAATGTAAGCATATAACTAAATACTTCCAAAGAGAGAAGGTGCTTGTACACTTCCAAAGTAAGAGCTTTCACCTTTCCTGTAGGATGTGCACTATTAGGTCACTGGAGGAATATTCTGAGGTCTTATGATTTCATTAGTGCATGATAAAGCTCCTAATAAAGATCCCAGTGGTGCCTATTTTCTGTGACTGGTAAGTATTATTTTAAGCTGATGGGAGAACACCCTCAAAGAAACAGTTGTGGGGAGGAAAAAGGACAATAGTGGGTAAAAAATCAAAGTAATGTTCTCATTGGATGTGTAAGTTGGTAATAGTTTTCAGGGGATGTAAAGACCTTGTGCCCACCCTGTGAAGACAGAAACCCTTTATCACCTTATATTTCAGGCCATTGTAGACAATAACAAAGAACTGGGGGGTTCTATTCATAGCTTCTCACTAACCCTTGCTTAGCTCACACATATGGGTGTTAACATCATTTCCCCATAAATTTAGAGCAATGTCACACTGCCTATTTCCAGAGAGATATTTATCTCAGAAAAACAGCAGAGCAGCTGAGAACATTCTGATTTAAGAATCTAGTATTCATCATGCCAGAAAAACTTTTCATCACCAACTGACTTTGCTTTATCTGCATTTCAGGCTAGCAGACCTCTGACAAAATGTACATCAAAGTCCCATCTCAAGTGGTTGAGTTTTGCTTTAGCTTGTTGGTTTTCTTTCTTACAAGTGGCCTTTTAAAATGTATTTATAAACATAAGGGTTAATAACTTTCTGCTGAATTTTGAATACTGTCTTTACAATTCCATCTTCAAAAGGTGGTGCTGTGTAATGATGTGCTGATTATCACAGATTCATGCACTGATATCAGGCTTCTTTTTCAGATGTCAATTTAGGTCAAGCCAATCATCAAAGCCAGCAGGTACTTAAGTATAATAAAATGAGAGATGAAACACCGTAAGAAACTTCTCCCATCTGCCCAAGAGCCACTGAATGTACCTTTTTAAAAAATTCCTAAATTAGAACCTAGATATTTCTTGTGTGTCTGAGTACAGGTTTTTAAAACAGCTGGATTATAACCACACAGTTAACTCAACCTTGAAAGATTGTGCACTTCAGCTTCAGAAGTTGTATAATGCCTCTCAGAATCTTAAACTAAATTAAACATAACTTTCAGGGACATTTTCTGCCAGGAGGATTGCACCATCTCCCCATGCTTTTTCTCTATCCTTCCTACCCCCTCTCTCTTTTT
This sequence comes from Hafferia zeledoni, assembly GCA_035583235.1. Lineage (NCBI taxonomy): Eukaryota > Metazoa > Chordata > Aves > Passeriformes > Thamnophilidae > Hafferia > Hafferia zeledoni. Next base: position 7,128,800 of record JAWWEV010000034.1, on the reverse strand, counting down.
CCCCATAGATCTCCTGGTCTCAGACTCCATTAGCCAAGTTTTAGATGCAGGTGGGTTTTCCAAGTACAAAAGTGCTGCATTGTTATCCAAACTTTTCAGCAGAAAGCAGTCGAGGTTCTGAAACTGTTCCACATTCCCACCTTGTGTGTGGATGTACGGAACAAGAATGAAACACTCAGTTTTCACCATTTTCAGCCTCTCGAGGCCCCGATTCCCCCCAAGAGCACCTCTGGAGTACATCCCAAGACCACAAGGGTGTTTCCCATGATGCCAGCAGGGCCAGGTCTGTGGCCACACTGACATGGAGCAACCAGCCTGCACATGGCAGAGCTGAGATGGCTCTATGGCAGCTCTGGGAGGAAACAGGACCTGGCCTGCATCGAGCCCACCAATACAAATTTAACCCAACAACATCTTTTGAACAAACAGACACAGAGTGAGGCCACCCTGACCTGGTATTCGTGTCACAGGGAGAAGGCATTTTTCCTCTGCTGACATTCAGAGTTGTATTTATGGATCCCCAGAGCAGGTTAATGAGTATGTGTAGTCCATTTTCCTTTGCATTCATTGATAGTGGCTCAAGGGTGTATTCATTTGCCACAACAGCAACTTAATCAGGGATGTGTTTTATTCCTCCGTGCATTTGAGGCAAACCACATTCATTTAAGTGCCCCTTACTGTGCCTGATCCCATTGTCTGGGTGCAGTCCACTGTGTTTAACCCTCTTCTTTAATGGGGGTTGGGGATAGAGGAGGGGGCATTGTTACTGCTCTGTAGCAACTGTAGCTGTAGTACATTAATATCACTCCTCGAAATGTGGCCATAAGTGACAAGAAGTTTAGATAACTGAAAAAGTGAAGCTTTACCAGAGGCAGTTTTAAATTAATTTCTACACAGCTGCTTTCTTCTGAACTACAGATGTCCTAAAAATTTGGCTAATTTTAGAAGTGAGCTCCTCATTCCTCAGTGACTGGCTGCTGTGAAAATTCACTTCATGGAAAAGGAGAGAGCCACAGTAATCTCTGTTTTAATTATGTTCTGGACCTCCCTTAAATTCAGTGAAGATCCAAGTACTTGTGAAAATGAGACAACAGGGACCCTCTTATTCATTTGCATTGTGTTTCTGAGTAAGAGTGACCCCTACTTTGGTGGTGAGGCCAAGCTGATCCTGGGAAGCTGTTTCAGAGCTGCACCCCAAACTCCAAAGGACACACTTAGCAGAGAGCATTTGGAGTTGAGTGTTCATGTATGTGTGCAGTGTGTGCAATGCAATGTGTGCACTGCAGTGTCTGATTCAGCACAACGGGGGAGAAGAAAGTTGAAAAAGCCAGTGTGGATGTATTTTTTTTAAAAAGCTAAATATTTGTACGTGAACCAGCTCAAACTGCACAGCCAAACCCCTGTACACTTCATGGAGGAGAATGTTTCTCTCATTTCTGTTAGGAATTCATTTGTTGCAGCCTCCAGAATTGCTAAAGCACTGCCCATGGCTGCTGACCAAATTCACCTTTTCTCCTCACTGTCTGCTGGCATTTACATCTCTGAATGATGAGAGGACATTCTGTGCCTGTTTTATATGAGTGCCTGGATTACAACAAGGTATTAGTGAGCTGAGATCTGCTCAGTTTTCCTCACTGCACTAGAACTTTGCTCTCCTTCTGCTTTGGCACTTACACCACCAGGGAAGAATCAGCAGAAGGCAGAGGAGCACTTGGAAATGAAGCAGAGCAACACACACTTCCTGAAAGAACAGATAAGAAGTCTATCTTCCAGTCTCTCCTATCTGACTGATTCATAGGTGCACTCTGTTCATCCATTATTTTTCCATTTTTGAGCCACAGAATCTTTTCAACAGGGCCAGATTTCCTACCAAAGAATTTGAGAGACTGAGAGAAAAGGGTTAACAAGGTTCAAGAGTAGTCCCAACAAAAGTGGCCACTGAATGTTGTGTGGCAATAAACAGCCAGTGTTTGATATTTCGATTTTTTGGTCACCTGAGACAACATGATCCTCATTTCCTTCAGTGCTTTTGCATTTTTTGATGATTTATGTGAAAAGTGCAGAAAGAGGTTTTTCTGCATAAATTATTCTTGTTTCCAGTTCATCAACCCTGGTTTTACTCCATGCTTAGATGGTTATTGCTCACTTAAGCTATACTGACGTGCCTAAAGCTACAAGTGGATGGAGACCTTGTAGCTGAACACCTTCATGAAATTCAAGTCCCAGGACATGCAAAGGTAGCTCATTACAAATTTTCATGCACATCATTTGGACAGCATGAACAATCCAACTTCAGATTCCACTCTGCTGAGCTGTGAGAGTTCTAGCCCATCCTGTTGTTCAACAGAAGTTTCCTCAAGCTCAAAGTGGCCTCGCTGTCCTGAGGTATTAGTCATGTTTATTCAGTCACACTGCGCTGTCAGCTTGGCTCAGGAACAATTCATTTTCTTTCATTAATTTTCACTTTCAGGAAAGGCAAAAGCACATACTTTCTTTAGAGCTTCTTGCACAAATGAAAAAATACCCCAAGCCAAACGTCTAAATGCCTGGGAAAATGATCACTCAGCTACTGGAGAGGTGCACAGACATGCAAGTAAAAGCCGTGAATACAAGTATTTCTACAGTTTAACTTGGTTTTATATTTATTTTATCAACTTTCTTCTTCCCTTCTCTCTCTCTCACACACAAACCTTCAAGAAATTGACTGGACCTGACTTCACCAAAAAAAAAGAAAGAATAATACCATGGACAGAATTCCTCCCTGAAACACAGACTCAGAAAACATTCTCTGATGCTGGGAGTTGTTAGTCTCCTGTGGGATTAAATCAGATCTAATTGATTGGATTTAGCAAAGCCAGGAGGAGGATATAATTGGCAGCAGACCCACCATCACATCTCTGAGTCTACAGCCCCCAGCATTTCTGGAAGCTGCACACTCTTTGATCCCAAAGGAAACATTAGGCTGCTCCAGCTCTGCTTGCAGTTGCAGAACTGCAAAGTGAGATTCTGCAAATATGATGCTCAAAGAATAAACATCTCCTGGTTCAGTCCCTGCAGGAAACAGCGTGGTCACAAGTGTGCCAGTGCACAAAGCAACCTCATCCTCCCTCAGAAAGGGGAGGCAGGTGAGAAAACTGAGTCCTCTGTGTGTCCTCTACACACACAGCAGGATCCAAAGGGGAAGCTCGCCATGAACTCTGAGCTGTTACCTTTGGACCATCCTCCTGTCTGATGGGAAATTTGTTGGTGCCTTTTCCCAAGGTTCAGACCTTCAATTTCCATAGAAATGACAGTAATTCCAAGATCCATCTTTTGAGAAGAGAAGCAACTTCACAACGACCTCCTGAGGATCCGATACCCATCTCATCACAAGATGAGATTCTGCACCATTCCCTGTAGTCACTGTGCTCTGGGCTGGAAAGAAACTGTATTTGGGAAAATGGAAGACACAACACTCCTGCCCATGCATTCACAGGCGTGGATACAGTTCACTTTCAGAAGAAGTAGAACTAGAGAGTTATTGGATGCAATATGTTTGTATTATTTTTCTTTCCTACACCAACCACACTGTTACACTGATAGGTAAATATTCATGTTTCTTTGGAAGGTTTGAAAAGGAATTGTGCTTTCATTTCAAGGAGTAAAGAAATTTTCAGTTACTACTCCCATAAGCAGTTACAACAAAGATGGATCAAAAAAACCCCATCTGGGACATGGGAGTAGCTCCTTGGCTTTAACACCACAAAGAACTGACAGGGAAGTACAGATTAATGCATCATTTGTAATATCCAGTTAATGATTTCATATATCTAGAGGTGCAGTCAGTGTCATGAATAATGCCAGACTAGGCAATCTGCCCAGTTCCACACTGAACTATACATCTGTCTCTGGGAAGTATGACATAAAAGCTTGGTATCTTTTCATTATTGTTATTTACTTAGCCCAGCATGGCTGGAGGGTTGGAAGCTTTTGAGTGATCATTTGTTAAGAAAGTCTTTCATATTTTAATACTTGCTTCTCCTTCAGCACAGGAGAAAAGCCAAGCAGCACTCACTTTACCAATCCCCTGCTAGATGAGGTGGAGCATCACTTGTTTCATCCACGTCCTCTGCTCAGACCCACCAAACTTCAGACCCTGCCCAGAGCATTCACATGAATTTCAAGACCTTTTCTTGCATCCACTAAATAATTTAACTGTTACCTCTGTTATTTACCCAACTGGCTTTGATATCCACAGGCACTTTGTCATAGGTAAATAAAAAAATGCCTTGGGAGTCCTGATCAAAATATTTTCCTATTTTATCATCCAGCACACTCATTTCTTCTTCCAGTGAGGTACCCATATTTTCGTTATAAATATGTTGTTTGCGCAAAGCCTGAGCATCTTGAGCAAAATCCTCTGCTTTGCTGACACGCTTTTTCAGCCTTCTAAAAAACACCATTTTACTATAAAAACTGGGATGGTCTTTCCAAGGCTGGGGAATTCTGCTGTAAGTAATGAGACATCCCAGCAGCCCCTGCCCAGACCAAACAGATGGACCTGTGAAAAGGTAACTGTGGGGTTATGTTGGTTGTGGCAGAAGCTCCATCCAGGCTGCTGGAAGGAAGCTACAAACAGTCCTGCTTTTAAAAGAAGCACTTTTAACACCAAAGTAAGATGCCCTTAAATATTGTCATCCATATTGTCTCATTTCTTAGACTTCAGCAACACAATGAACTTGCAAAAGAAAGGAAATCTGAACTTCAGATCCATGCCAAAATTGCAAATTTAAATCTGTGCATTCTAATTCTTGCTCTTAAAATTGATATTCTTTCCGCCCACACTCCCTACAGTGGTTTCCCTACAACAGACAAACAGGCATTTTTTTCTTGTTATCAACATGTATTTTAAAATAGTGAAAACTAAATCCTCACCAGTAATTCATAGAAGTTCAGTTTATAAACACCACCCCACAATCCATCAGTTACACATCATAGAGATCTCACACCCTTCCACTAAGAATTAGGTTGGTTCTCAGGGAACTAGTTGATTTTAAAAATCCTTATTATGTGATAGCGAATCAAAATGAAATAAAAAGTTGTTCTTTTCATAAAACTCAATGGACAGATCAAAAAGAGCAGTCCCATAGGCCTAGCTGACCACTAGAGAATGAAGCCTTTCAGGTTTTTTACTGTCTTTTGCTTGTCTTTTGCCTTTAAGGACTACAGTCTTTGGAGGTACCAAGCTTAGAGTAACCAGGCCTGTTTCCATCTATTGGGATCAGTGACGGCCACAGGAAGAAAACAAGTAAATCTAAATCATGCATGGATTATCCCAGCCTATTGCTATGAAATGTTGATGAATTATGCATGACATTTTTCTACACATTAAGTGATGTGAAGACATGAGTGAGTGAAACTTTATGCTTAGGCAATAAAAGGGAACCAATAAAAAACAAGGCTCAGCTCACGCAAAGACAAAGTCTAACAATGTTCAGCATTTCTCACTTGCATCCCTGCTTAAACATCCCCTCTGTAACTGCTTTATTCTGCAATATAAACAGGCAGCTATAAATAAACCTACTTCTCATTCTGCAATGCAAATTTTATATCAATTATTTAAGTGTAGAGGTTGACCATAAAGATATGAAAACAGTTGTGAACACTTGCAGATGAACAACAACACTGTGGGATCCCAACCAGAGTCTGGATTTACTCCCGGGTGTGGCTGTTCCAGTTCCCCCCATGGAGCCTCCGCCCTGCACTGGTTGTGCTGAACATACTGCACTCATTTCCCTTCCAGACCAGTAGCTTCGTAGGTAATTTATGACAATATTTTTGCAATAAGAGTTGCATACATGTGCTCAACATGTGATATTCTGCAGGAGGTTCACAGAGGTGCCAAATGATCAAAACGTACAACTTTACTGGTGACAGAACCAGATGTTTTGGAAAAAATTAACAGAAGTTTTGAAAATCTGTCTGGAGTTCCTCACCGCTTTAAAATACCTGCTGTGCTCCAAACTCAGTACACAGAAGTAAAGTTCTAAATTATTTCAAAGTGTCAACTTTGAATAATTTCTGGGGAAAAATAAGTCTCGTAATTAAATCACAAGTTAATAAATAAAAGCCTTTAGTTTAGGGTAAGTAGTTTTTTTATGATAAAAATGTTCAAATATAAAAGTAGGTTATAATTGATTCAGGGTTTTTTGCTTTTGTAAACTCAAGAAGTGAAAAGGAAGAGTAGATTTTTAAAGAAGGGCTTTGATTTAAATTTTCCCAAGAACCAACAGAAGAATAACAGAGAATACAATTCTGAAATTCCACTACAATCAGTATGTTTAATTTAGGAATTCTGGGGTTGAGAAGCAAACTCAAAACGAGACTTAAATTCCTATACTCATACTGTACTTACCATAGCTCTACTGCTTCGTATTTAGGTTATTTCTATATGAAAATATCATTTGTTCAAGTACATCAGAATCTGCCTCCATGAGGACAAAAGAGCTTTCACCGATTTCAGTCCAACCTGGTGCATTTACAGTGTTTGTGACAGGAACATTCAGGTTTGCTGGGTAATTTTCAGCAGTTATGAAAATTACTTTGTTGCAAGTCAGGTTTACTTTAGTAAACAAATAATATTTTTTTTGGATTCTCACCAAATTCAAAAACTCAAAATCTTTGCCCATGGTTATGTGTCAACAGCAGAGTGTGATGCTCTTCAGAATTACCCATGAAAGCAATGAGGACTAGTAAAACAACTGACAGGAATGAATCCCTTATTAACAATATAATATAAATCCCAGCAGTTATTTCTCTGCTGTTTTGGCTCTGCAAAGGGGGTTCTAAAGACAGTAAATGTGTTTGAAAGAAATGACACAGATAAAAGTCACAGAGACCATTGCTTTACTCCTACACATTTGTACTGTAACAACAAAGGGCTTGAGGCATGGAGGGAAGAGGAGCAGCGACACGATTTGTACTGCACACAGTTAATTTCTGCAAAAGTCCTTCTCTAACAGCTTATTTGAAGAAGGATAAGGGGAAAAGAGAAGCTGGGAAGACATAAATCATAAAGCTATGACACTACAGCTTTAAAAACACCACCACAAGAATATCAGTTGTTCCCATTCTACAGACAACTTTAAATACAAGAGGCAATGTCTGCCATTGGAAAGTTTGCCAGCCTTCCTCTTCCTGGGCTGTGGAAGGAGCCCCAGTGGAATCCCAGCTGGAGAGGCAGAGCTGCAGCTCAGCACTGCTGCTCCTTGTTTCCCATTGTGATTGCCATTCCTGGGAAGGAGGGCAGAGGAAGGAGCTGGACACTCTGCTATGGCAGAAATCCTGTGTGTGTGCACCATTCAGTACTCAGAGGAATGAGCTGCATTGCCCACCGTGCCTGGGCTGGCTCAGGCCAAGGCTCTGCCCAGGTGCCAGGGCTGCCACGGGGGTCTGTTCGGAGCAGGTGGTGCTGCTTCACTCGGAGCTCCCCCAACCTGCCTGAAAGTCATATGAAACTCATTTTCTTCTGCAGTGCAAGTTTGGGAATTGCCAGGGAACACTAATCCTTTTCAGTCTGACACATCTCTGTTTTGGGAACCTCTGGCAACTAGGCCCAAGACTTTAATAATACAAATGTCCTGGAGTCTGAATGTGAAAGGAGAGAGGCAGGAAGGGAAGGAAAAATCAGAACTGAATGTGTGCAGTCCGGCTATGGAATACAGAACTGAATGTGAGCAAGTACAGCCATGGAATTACAACCTTTTTTCTTTTTTTCTTTTTCTCCTGGCAAAAACAATAGGAAAAGATAACTTTATAATAGAAACAACTTCTACCACAATTATTTTTGAAAAAAAGCAACTTCAATCCAGAACAATTGCTAAAAATTATTTAAAATGATAGCAGTTAAGAAACAGATCAAATAAAAATAATCTACGAAAAAAGCCTAGCTATTCTATCGCTGGGGTTTGTTTTTTTTCATTTAACCAGTACAATTCAAAAAGCCTTGAGGCCTCACTTCATATATAGTAATAGTGCAAATTAGTATGATGCCAGTTGAAAGACAGGAAAATGCAGGTTCATTTCAGCACTAAAAACACATCTTAATTACACATTCAGAGACCTGAATTGGGTCTTCTGTGTCCTCATGTAGCTTTCTATGTCATCACAACCAGTATTTGTAGGTGATTTGTAGCTGATTCAGACATACATTTAAGAGATCTAACCAGCAGAATACTAATAAAAACATCTAAGAAAAAGTATTAAAACGGAAAATGAAATTCAGCACACAGAAGAATGCCAACAGCAATATGTGAAAAAAAATGAAATGAGGTTCATGCTAAGAACAGTTATTACAAATAAACGTGGTCAGGAATGTAACAGCTTTTCCAGTCAGCGTTAAGTAAGATGAATCGGCACCTTGAGGAAAAACAAACATGCCTTTTTAGACGCCAAATCCCATTGCAGAGCGCTGTGAGCTTCTCTGCTGAGGTGACCCACATAGCAGTGGGTGTGCAGCTGCCAGGACAGCCCAGATGTCTGGCCCGTGCCAGAGCCACGCTGGGCACGGACCTGCTCCGGCTGCACCAGCGGGGCCTCCCATGGCACATCCCTGCCCAGCATCCCTGCTGAGCAACCCTGCTCAGCATCCCCGCACAGAGTCACTGCACAGTGTCCCCCGCACAGCACTATTGCAAAGTGCCCCTGCACACCACCCCTGCACATGCAGGGTCGTGCTCCTGGAACACCCAGGGAGCTCCCCCCTCAAACTGAAGGGCCTCACCACCAAAAAGGTTACAAACAATTCCATATTCTTGCTGTGTGAAGGCGCTGCTGCAAACTTTGGGCACAATCAGATTTATCCCGACTGATTTGCCTGAGAAGCATTAAAAGCCAGCCAGTGAAAAAGCAAGCAAGATTACCCCAGGAAGAAGTGGAAGAAGCCTTTTAAGCAAATTTCCTGTGTTAACCTCTTTGGCTTTGGACAGCACTGTTAGAAAGCAAGCCAAACCCTCCTCTCCTATAATCAGTTTATGCTGCAGTCATGCTTTATTCAGAAGTTAAGCATGACAGTGTGGCTCCTTAGATAGTTTCTATTCCAAAAGGCAACTTTTCTTACCATTATAAGGTTTCCAGTAAAACTCAAACTGATAAATATGCTTAACTGAGATAAAATTAAATAAATATTTCACAGTAGAACTTTTTCTATTTATTTGCCATTGTAGATGCCATGAAAGCCATGAGCTTAGAGGCCTTTGGGAAAAAAATATAATGAAAAAACAGATTTACAGTTACAGGACAGCCACTGGCTGCATTTTCAAAGAAAATCAGAGATTTGAATACATAATTCTCTTAGACTTCTTTTACAATTTCATCCCTTGGATCAAGAATATAACTGGCAGTCTTATTTCTTTCTCAAGTTTATCTTTCATTGCATGATACTGAACCAGCAGTTTATGATGTTGGTGCTTGAATTTAAAATATTAAATCACTGGAGGATACAACAAAGCAGTGTGACCTTTGTCTACCTGCATGCAACAGATTCCAGGTTTCCTGAAAACATTTACAAGTCTAATGTTAATTTAACCTGATGTAGCCACCATTTGTTTCCAGGCTGACAGAACCCATTGATTTTGGGTAGTCAGAAACACTCTGGTTTTCTGATATTGGTTAGACTCAAGTATTCTGCATGTCACTGGTCTCTGTATCTGGTAGAATGTGTGTGTGTCTCTGGAGTATTTTGATCAAAACCAAATCACAATATCACTGCAGCACTTTGCAGAAGTGAATCCTAAATATTGCAATTTTATACTATGTAAATCAATGCAGTCAAGTATACAAAGCCCAACTGGAATCTGTTTTATATGTCCAAGGAGAAACCTGCCTAAACTTACCCTTGGGAAAAGGAAAAAGGGAAAAATAGACTTTGCAATTTTGCAGCTTGGTGCTTTTTGGCACTCTGTCAAAGAGGGGTTCTGCTCACAGACACATGGCTACTCTTGCATTCCAGGGAACAATAACCCTGGAAATGAGGAGCCACACGGGATGTCTGATGCCTGAGGAGTTCATCAAAATCTGTCTCAGTGTTCCCAGCCAAGCAGCAGATTTTGCTGTAGTGGTTAAAGAGAACATTGCTGAGACCGGAGGCTTTACATACCAAGTCTGACTACATTCCAATTCTCAGCCATTCTAATACATCTCAAACCCCGGGAATATTCTGGTCTCTTCAGCCTTTCAGAAACTGTCGTGGAAATAATTGATCAAAGAAAAGAAATGTTTGGGCCTACATATTTATCTTTCATCATGTCTCATATCATGAAAGAATTTTATTTTACTGGGAAAACAAATGTAATTTTGGGTCTGGAGGTGGACAAGCTCTTTTCAAACAATGCCTGCAGAAGAAAAGGTTGATATGGAATGTCTTTTTGTGCTTGGTCTCTCTCCAGATCACTGTAAGAAATGAGTAAATAAATGAAGTGTTAAAGGGGGCCAGGAGAGGAATAACACAGAGCCACAAAGAGTAGGTTCTACAAAATTTATGAAAGTAATTTATGGTGGGTTCTATGCATTAGTATTTTTTTTACCGCTGTCAGTAATAGGGAATAAAAACCACAAGAAAAAATCCAAAGACATAAAATATTGTCTTCCTTTGCAGAATGTCTTAAATAAAGGAAAAATGGTGTTAGAACTCTTGGGGGAAGAAAGACAAATATTAAGGATAGAAGTCAATACATTGCAGGCCACAGGCCAAATTCTGAATTTCAGAACTCCACACAAGCACAGAGAAGGAGAGCTGCAAAAATCATTTTAAAGGACCCTTGCTCTTTCATAGAATTTAGTATGGTTTGCAATTGCCTCACCTTGTACACAGACCCCCCTGTGCCTGTGTGCTGAGAACAGGCAGAGACCAACCATGACCTGCTCCACTCCCTCCTCACGGCACAGACAGATGTCTCACACCCACTGCTGGCTTGGCACAAACACAGCCAGGTCTGCCTGAAACAACTGGGTGTGTTCTGCCTTCCAACAGACTTCATGTTATGCAAATCCTTCCATGGTCCATGATGGTTGGTGAACCCCTTAATTCAAAGGACAGGTTTTAGTTATTTGCTACTGCAACAGAACACACTTTTCTGCAGATTTATTGGACTCCATTCATACCTGGGGACAATTAAGATGAACTCTGCCCTGGTTATTTTTTTTCCCCTCAGCCAAGAATAAACTTGTATTCATGTACAAAAGATACCTCTTTGATTTTCAGAAGAAATCCTGCAAGAATTCTCGCATGGAGTTGGTTTATATTTTGAAGCCTTTGAACATATTGTCTGAGACGCCAGCTTGGAAAGGCAAATGAATAAGCAATCACACATCGAGGCAGGATAAACAGCACCACCAAAGGCAGCATCCCAGTATTTCCCTGGGCAAAATCCTCCTGTTGTCTTTGAGTCAGGATTCATTACCCTTTTGTCTATCCTTGAGTTTTCACTTTCATTACTTAGAGAAATTTAAGGCTCACATAGCTTCAGGTGCCTACACCCACATCTCAGCAAACTCAGGGCTGTAGAACCAAAGCCTTGTTATAGACTGTTAAATATTACATAGCCTTTCTGTTCCACAGAAAACATCCACAAACATTGGATTTTAGCTGTTATCTGGCGTGTCATTGTACCAATTTCATTGCTATCCTGTCCCCCAGCTCTTTCTATTGGTTTGCTTTCTGCCCTTAACTCGAAATAGTCTCTTTCTGGATGGAATAAAGCTCTGCATTTCTCAAAGTTGTTCTTAAAATATGTTCAGATAACAATTTTTGAACCATCTACTGAGAGACAGTATTCCCTAGGTATTTTTGTATCTTCTGACTGTGACTGGAAGCTCTCACCGAAGTTTGTGCCTGTGTTTTGTTTTTTTAATGTCTTTAGAGCTTTTATAAGGGTTCACTCCTTCATGAGTTCTCTTCTCTCACTTCAGAGACTTCTTCCCACTCCCAGGTGCCTTCTTTCCCAAAAGCTGAAGGACAGAATTGTCTTTCAGGGTTCTATACTTCTCCCATAGCTGTAAGACATGGTGCAAGCATTCAGAGCCATCTGAGGGACCCACAAAGAGCAATGTCAATGAGGAAAAGAGTTTTTAAAATGGCAATATTTTGCAGGGAAAAGGAAGCACTGCCCAATGCTAAGCATGTCCACATGCCCCTGTGGCACAAGTGGTTGCACAGTGACCTTGAAGATTCCTTCAGTTAGGGAACAGAACAACATTACGTGGCTTTAGGACCTCCCACAGTACAGATAACTCAAATAAGCACACTGAGAAATTCTGGCCCTAAGGCAGCCACGAGGGGTTTTGCCACTGATATTGGAGGAAACGTTTGCATCCATGACACTTGCTCTGTCAGACACTCACTGGTCTATGTGCTTTCTCTGTGGACTATGAAGAAATATGTGAACTTCCAAGTTTGGTCATGGCCAATTATCAATCAGAAAAAGAACAAAGCTTGTCTCTGTTAGTGATAGATTTAGGCAAAAAGGTCAAACTTGAAGAAAAAATTACCATGAAAAATCTATTTCTTTCTTGTCACTTCATCTAAATGAGCCTAAAGCCACTGTGGTTTTCCCAGGCATTTCCATGTTCTTTCTATCCCAAGCAGCACAGTAGCCATTTCCTTCCAAAATCAAAATTTAGAGAAACAGGTAAGGGTCCCACTCTGAGACATTTAACACCAGCACTGGCAAATTCAAGATCTATGTCCTGTCACTCTCTCTGGAGGCACTGCTGGATTCAATGAGTGAGGAACGGAGTGAGGAGCCTTTTGGATTGTAAGCTCGTGGTTGTACAACTGCTCTGAGTGGGATTCAAATCAAAATTCCCTACCCAGCAAGATGCATCCCAACTTTCTGCTGGGCTGGTCCCCACCCAGATCACATCCTGGTGAACTTTCACTCTGAAGCAGAAGAAAATCCAAGATTTACTAGTCCAGAAAGACAAAGGAGCAGAAAACATCTCTTCAGCTTAACAGTTAAGGTGCTCACCTGGGAAGGAAAAGTCCTGCTTTTGATCCTTACACTCTTTCTGCATTTTTTCATGAATAACAGGAACAAAAGCCCAAGTTGTGCCCCCTCTCAGGCACATGCTTTCAGTTGGAAAAAAATCATATTTCAATATTTTTTTCAGATGAACAACTACAAAAGAAGTTAATTTATGGCTGCATTATCTTAAAGTAAAAACTTTAAAGAAATATTGAAACAGAGAACATTTTTACAATTAGCTATCAAGAGAAAGAAACAAGTAATAATGCTCTGAATCTTCTTTTGCTGTTGTTTATTTGGCAATGTCACAATTCTAATTCTTTACTGCTTTTGCAAACACAACAGTGATATCTTTACATCCCATTTTACTGACCAATATACAGAAGTCAATGCAAAGGGCACTTCTATAGCACCTTTCATCCAAAATCTCAGTAGACTCTACAAATAATAATTCAACTTCCTAACACAACAACCTCCTCCAATGTGCTAACAGCTCATTTTACAGCAGGTGAAACCAAGGCACAGGGAAGATGAGTCATGTACCTCAGGTCACATAATAATTCCATCCTCTAACTCCAAAATATCTCTTTAGATGTTTAAAGTCCACAGAATATCTATAGGGTATGCTTAAGGAGAAAAACAAACTCCCTCAGATTCCCAGCTGATTTTTAAAGTAGTTGGCATCAGGATACAAGTAATATATTTTTCTTGCAGAAAAGAACCCAACCAAACGAGCTCAATATTACTCTTCTGAATGTTTTCTGCTTTGAAAATGAGAAGTAAAAAAACCTGTTTGTGCAGCTGTAGCATCAGGTCCCTCACAGTGGGGCACAGCAGCTGCTGTCACAAAAACTGTAATGCAATCAGGATGGGAGAACCAGGACTGCTGCAGGACCTGCCAAAAGCCCTTCTGAACAACTTGTTTTTATCAAAGCAGGTTTTGCTACAGTGGCATTTTCCCCACCTGTTTCAGGCCCACGAGCCTCTGTGTACCCCTGAGTGTAAACTGAAAGGAAACAGCTCTAGGGAGGTTAAAACATTAGACAAACAGGTTGGCTTCCCCTGTTAGCAGTGAACTCCTGGGCACAGATGAAACTCTTGGGCAAAACCCTGCAAACCATTACGTGGTGAGGACAAACACAACCAGCAGCTCTGCCACACCAAACACATGGAATCAGCCACTCCTCATCTGTTTGCCAGAGTCTGGCTTGGCTTTGCTGACAGGATTTACAGATCAAATCCTGGCTTGTTCCCTTCGAGCCTGGTTTCCAGACAACGACTGGGAAGTCCCTGGAAAGGGACTATGGACTGTATTAGTTAAAGTAACTTTAATGTAACCATATTAACAAAATAAATCCTTTCACTTTCTGTGTGATTGTCCACAAGAAAGAGAGTTGAAAATGTTACAAAATAACATGGCAACATAAACAAGAGCAAAATTAATTTAGATGTGTCACAGTCACAATCCTTGTGAGGTAGATTTCTTCCTTAGTTTTAACAGTGGGGATGTTTTTTACATAAAACAGAAATACAGTTTACTCTTCTGTAAGACATCAGCCACGATGGGATTGGAAATCTGAGTGATATATCTAATGCAAGGAACAAAATTCAGAGACCCAGGACCACTGCTGGCAGTGGGAAAAGGTCCAACTGAGAAAAAAAATATTAAAAGAAACTGAGGAAGAAGCTTGAGCTTGTTGTGACCCTTTTCATTTAGCCATGCAAAAGAGAAAAACAGCAGGAAAAATCAGGCAGTGCAAATATCTGCAATTTTTGCTCATTATTTGCATAACTGCATCACTACTGGTATTTCTCTAAACAGAGCTCATTATTTACCTTCTAACTGATTAAAGATCTTGGCCACAGAAGATAAACTGCAACAGCATAACTAAGACAAAACTAAAGCTATAAACTTACAAATTTGCTCCATTCTTATGTGAGATAAGCTTAGTTTTTCATTTTTGTATGCAAATTAAACTATTTAAATGAGAAACAGGCATATAAATGCATCTATATTAAAAGCTGGACATAATTAACTATGCTGAATTCAAATTATATAAACTAGGGTGACTTTTCATACATAGACAAGGTTTAAGTCATATGATACAGAAATTTGCTTCCCTAACCAGTTTGGTGGCAGTGCCTTTGATGTAAAAATTTATAAAAATAAATACTTGTGCGAATATTCACTATGCCTTTTCTGCAGTCATTTTTCTCAATTATTGATAACAGATTAATGGGAAATTAGCAATGCAAACACATTTCCCTCCCATTTTTATTCAACTTGTATATAATAGCTCTGTGGCACTCAGTGAGTATTAACAAATTAGAAGGACAAGCCACATCTAGAACTGGAAACAGCTCTTGTAGGAAGAAATAGATACAACTTCCTAATTCTTCTGATTACAGATCTCCGCATGAAAAAACTCACCCCAAATTCAAAGCAGAACTACACAGACACTTCATAACACATTCCAGGTCTATCAGCATTTGCAATTACGCATCATGGGCTGGAATTAGACCAGGCCATTATCTCCATTCTGTGATTTATTTAAAGCAGAAGACACCTGTATGCCATGGAAAAGCATTCACTCAATGATTAAAAAAGGAAACAGATGGAGGTGGGTAAAACACACAAAATCCAATTTTACAGCAGAGCCAAGAGCAATTTCAGTTCATTGAAGAAGAAACACCTCTTTAATGATGACATTAAGGATTTAAGAGCAAAGTCCAGTTGCACAGTCATTATCCAAAAATTGTCATGAGATGATAAATAGCAACTGCTTTTGGTAATATTCCTCCATTTTGAGGGACCAGGACAAGGAGGATGCAGAGCTGAAGCTGATCTGGAAGATTAATATGGTGCTCATGGGAATTTCCCTGCCTTGCATAAAGATCCAGTTCTGAACTAGAGAGAAGGAGAAAATTCAAAGTGCGACAAAAGCCTCCTAGGAATACTGGAGAGAGAAAAAAAGAGGGAAGCTAAACAAAAAATACAGTGCAGGGAATTAAAAACCTACTCATGAAGGCAAGAGGAGCTGAGCAGTACAGACAGCTCCATGTACAAGCCTTCTGCAGAGACGCCTTACATGGCATAGCTTGAAGGAAACAGGATGGATCTACCAGGGCACAGCAGGAGTCAAATCCAGGCTGACACAATCCCATATTCAGAGCACAGCACTGCTGATTAACACACCACCGTGCGAGTTCATCCACGCATTTGGCACTATCTTAAATCAACATAGAGATTTTTGAAGGGCGAAAATAAACACTCTTTACGTAAAAGACAAGATCTTAAAAAAATGAAATTCAGTTATCTTCCCTTAGACCCCTGAAACTTGGTCCCAAAATTGAAATGAGTTGCTGGACTGCTGCAGAATGCCTTAAGCTTCCTGAGCAGGGTTCATCCTTTCTAGCAAAGCCAAATAAATGCCAGCAATAAGAACGATCAAACTCGAGCAAATGCGTGCACTGGAAGACACTTGCAGAGGGCAAACTCTGTATTTGAGAACTGCAATGCAGGATTTGTTGACAGGGCTGTTGCTGTATTTCTTAATGGCACTGACCCCAGAAAGTGATGTCAGAACCTGGAATTTAGGATTTTCATGGTCTGTAAAATTACAGGGTAAATACCCAACCTTCAACAGCCCAAAGTATTTTCAGCCCCATAAAGTATTAGTGAGCTTCCAACCACTTAAAGGAATGGATCCAGTCTTAATTTTGCCCTAAGGCATTATTCAACAAAAATGGATCCATCTCACATACCACCAGACCTTAAACCTGGCTTGGTTAAACACCCACATGACCCTTTGCATTTAAAGGGATGTGCAACTCAAGATGCCACATTATTGCCAAGAAAGTCTATGTACTTCTGTACACTTCCCAAATTCCCTGTGTTATAGGACCTCTTCCCATAACGAAAATATCAGCACAACCTGCGTGTTTGGGGGCAGGGACAGTCTTTTGTTACAGGCCAACAGGGGTTTTGTCTGCATATATGAAAAGCCTTAATAACAGCATACAAAAATATGCTACAGAGAGAAAACAAGGGTTGGGGGGTGGCATGAATGTCTCCTGTTGATGTATAAGTGTTCTGATCCACAGATGGAACTGTGCATGACCTACTGTAAACTGTTTAACGTTTCTCTTCTGTCCAACTGATGGGTTGTTTTATCCCTCTCCCTTTGACATCCCAACAGCTGACAAAGTCAACGATGACTTCTACAGCAAGCGGCGGCACCTGGCGGAGCTGGCGGCCAAGGGCAGCCTGCCCCTGCACCCCGTGCGCCTGGACGAGGAGCGGGCATACACCATCGACAGCGGGCTCACCCGGCAGAACGGGCACAAGGCCAGGATGGGCAAGATACACACGCACCCGCTGGGTTACAACGCCCACTACAAGACCTGGGACCCCACCGACCAGTCGCTGAGGCGGCAGGCGTACGCCAACAAGGGCAAGCATGGCATGGGGGACCCGGCGCTGAGCGACCCGCTGACCACCCGCAGCCAGCACTATCTGGGCCCACAGCCCTACTTCATCACCAACAGCAAGACAGAAGTAACTGTTTGAGGTTCTTTGCTTTCCTTTGCTTTTCTTTTTTTTTTTAAAAAAAATGAAATCCTTTAAAAACCACACGCAAATACACACACAACACAAACACTCAACCTGAAGGCAAAAAAAAAGAAATTTAAACATATAAAATTAAAAAAAAAAAAAAAGGAAATGGAAGGAAGGAACTTCCACCTGGACACACTTTGTATCCAGCCAACTGTAGGCCGAAGAGTGGGTAAATACCATTCAGCAATACACACTGAAGGTTGAATTATAAACTCCATTTGTATTTCACAATGGAACACAAATCCTTATGACTAAATTTTTTTACTTGAAACTAAAATCCATGATGAGAAGTAGCACAATCTAGAGAAACTTTATGTCTGCTTAAACATTTACACTATGTTCCTGCCTTGAGACAGAGGAAGAGAGAGAGAACAATATACTGTAATATATTATTTCAGAGAGGAATTTTGTATAAAACCTATTAATAATCCCTAGACCTGTGAAAAACCGAGAGCAAACATCTTGGTACAATCCCTAACATCTATTATTGTACTTTCACACCATCCTATAGAGAACGCAAAAAATATATATACAATAAGGGACAAAGACACTTTCACAAGGAATTTATGAAGACTGTTACAATTAAGAGCATATGGGACCTTTCTGGCTGGTAGAGAATTCTCCAGGATGACAACAAACAGCAGAAGATTTTATTTCAGTTTACTTCATTTGATTGGAAATTTTTGGGAACCTCCAAAAGAAGAAGAGACGTATCATATGACACAGAAAGCTGCTGGGGGAGTAAGGGCATCAGAATATTCCCTCTCAGTCCTCCTGTTTTCAGGCAGATGGCAACAATTCTCACTTTGCAGACTGTCAGGATTTTCTCTTCACCTAAATGTTTTGCCTATCTTCAACTGCTTTGGACTGAAACTAAGCGTGGGTGGTGCCTTTACTGTATTACTATTGTTCAATGACAGTCTTGTTCTTCGAAGTGACCCCTCTGTTCCTTTAAGCTCTTTCCTCATGTTTTGCTAAGGATGATGAGGGTTCTGCCCTGCTCAGCCTCCCCTGTTTGTCCCAAAGGGAAACTGGACTACATCTCCATGCAGTGGTTGCACAGTCAAGACTATTTAGTTGGCCCCTTCATTTTCCCAATTTAACCTTTTTCCCCCTAGTCTTTCATTTTGTATTTGCTTTTAGCCATGGTAGTTCTTTGTAGTTCAACTAAATGTTATATGGTATATTGTCTCTATTGTTTGGCTTTCTATAGTGGCGTTCCCTCTTGGTGGACTATTTGGTGGAAGAGTCTGACGGTCTTGCCTCAAATGTCAGAGAGATCTGGGTTTAAACTAAACAAACAATTGGACTCATGGTCTTGATTGTGGTTCTGATGAGCAGGATGCCTTGTTTGTATGAGTCAAACCACTCTTGAATTGGGTACCGAAGGTAAACTCACAGTCCTGGGCCTGTAAAAGCTTTGGCACCTCCACAAAGAGATAAACAGAGCTGGGATGGGATGGCAGGCAACACATTCAGTCTTTCACTTAAATCCCTGCCCTTCCCCCAAAACAACTCATTTGGCTAAATCCTAACTAGCTGTCTTACTACAGATGCATTTTCACCAGCTGTCAGTTGTTCAGGAGATTAGTTTTGGAAGAGCATGCAGGGAGGAGTGAGAACTGTTACGTTGTTAGAAGAATTGGAAGTGGCATTTCTTACTGTACTCAACAGACTGTCAGTGCTTCTTCTTAGTCAAGGGTGCAAGGGCTAAGAATTTGAAATCTGGTTCAATGAAGACACCATTTTTTTTAGCTATATCAAGGTTGATTGGCATCCTGAAAGCACCGATATCTCTCCATAAGTGTGCTGCTAAATTTTATGATCCTGTGTTTTAAGAGTATCAGAAGTGGACAAAGCCCACAAGACAAATACTTTGCACACAACCCAGATTCTCCACTATCTTAATTTTATTCCTTTAATCTTTATTGCCTTCACAACTGGCTGACTTAATTTGACCCTTTATGGAATGTTGCTGTTAATCCATATGCTTTAGGTACACATTACAGCTGCACTCTAATTCACACAGGTTTCGTGTAACTTGAGCATATTTTATGTGGAAATATTTTAGTATCTGTATGTTCTGTAAGCAAACCCGTGTTAATACTTGTTAACTACAGAGTTTATGATACCAATAATACTTCCTACAATAAAATGTTTGTTTGTTTTTTAAGAATGTTTATTTGTAAACATATGTATTCACTATATTAATATGAATTTCTTACCTGGCAATAAAACTGATTCTAAGTGAATCCAACCTGCTGGCTCATTGCTAGACTAATATGATTGGGCCAATTTTGGAGTATTAACTGAGGTTCTGGAGCCTCTCCCTGCAGCCAGGTGGGTTCACCTCAGCACAAATGATGGTTTGCCTCTGCCACTGTGAACAAGAGGTTCTGTGGAAAGCAGCTGAATGTCATATGCATTTCAGAGGAGCTGGGAGATGTTTAAGGTCCCTTCTAGCCCTAACCATGGAGTGACTCTATGAATGCCTGTTATATGCGATGTAACGGAACATCCACAAGGCATGCAAGCCTTGCAAAGCCTCACATGCCTTGGGAGCCTCCAAGAGCCAGACGCCCCTTGTGTCACCTGATCAGCCACCTCCAGTTTGGAGGAACAATTAAAAAAAAAAAGCATGCCTGGGGTCAGCTCCAGCTCCTCATGAACACCTGGAGCTCTGCAATTCACTTCAATGTCTAAGGATTGCAACTGCCCAGGAAGAGCAAAGAAACACTGATGTGCATTGCTTCAAAGTGCTTGTATGTTTGTTACAGGAGAACCTGTGCACAACATCTCTGTACCAATGGGGCACTGTTGATGGTGCCAAGATGTTCTTCTGGAACAGAAAGTCCTTTACAGGCTTTTAGTACTACTAAAGGCTTAGAAACCTGGACAATGAACAGAACCTCATGGAGGGTTTGGGCAGCTTCTTCTCTTTGCTTTGCTAAAATGGTACTGAGTAAAGTTCAGAAGAAAAAACAAGCAATCAGCTGCAGAATTGCCTTAGTGCATAACCTGGTGCAATTTTTTTAGACAGTTTATGATTCCTAAGAAGCATGACATGTTCTGAGAGGGAAAACACCAATTCAAAAGTGTCCAGAGTTAGCCATTTTAAAGAGCAGAAAAATTTCCTTTTCAATATATACGTTTATGGGTGCCAGGAAATAGTTCATAAAAGCCCCATTTCTGGTTACAGAAGCATTTTCCTGCCTCAGAAACAGCTACAGAATCTTATCTACCAGAGGGCTCAAGAGACATATACAGAGTGTTGTTACACTGCCAGGAAAAATCTGGGCAGCCCTGGGGAAACCTGGGGAGCCCAGTGGAGTACAAGCCTTACCTACAGTAGACATGGCTTACTGTTACAGCTCCACCAACCCATCTAATGCACATGTTGTTTCTGTCAGCAAATTCCTGACTGAAGCACAGATGACAAAAAGGACAACTAGTAGAAATGCCTCTGCATGGGCTTTTGTTCTTCCAGATACATGAAAAAAAACAACAACAACCCTGCAACAAAGTCCCTCTTGAAACAGATTTTGTGTTTCTGCATGACTTTTTCCTCTTATGTTTGCCTGACCCTTCTGCCAGCACGAGCAAGAACTGCACTGGGCTCCCATAAGCATTTCTTTCACAAGGCTCTTTGATATGAACACAGATACACCACACTACAAACAGAAAAGTGCACTGTCAAGACATGGTGATGTTCCACATACAGAGCTATGGAGGCAGAAAGTCCAAAGGCTGTCTGGGTTAGAGCCCCTTACTCTGGAAAGGTCTGTTCTCACAACTAAATCTTCAGAGCATGATCCTCAGCTTAGAAGAACTGAGCATGTGGTGGCTTATATAAATACAGGATCAGGTCTTGTGAGATTTCACACTACAAGGTGTTTCCACAATTCAGACTTCAGGAAAACATTCATGCTTTGCTCTGCTCTTACAAAATGGTTATTGAATTTTGGATACTAAATAAATAACCCTAGTTCACAAATCCCTTTTGTACACGTTCCTCCATGCTTTATTTAATCCTGGTCTCTATTCTTGAATACATGAAGGGATTCCAGTGATAAATATAGTCTTCACTGTAATTATATCATCCTTCTATTTGGCATAGATAATTTTATTTTTCTAAAAACAGTTATGACAGGAAACATTATTGTATTAAACTATATAGTATCATTTATCATCCACTGCTGATAGTGTGATAATAGGACAAGTTCCACTATACTAAAAAGTGAACATTGTTATTTTTATGAATGGGAAAGTCATGCAGCTCTAATGTGAAAAGTGTCTGTAAACCCAATTCTTGGAATTTATGTGTCATGCTTTAGAGACTTCCAGACTCAAGTTTTGCTCAGCCTGCAGGTAAGATGTGTCCCCATACCTGCCAACTTTACCTGGAACCTGAGCATTAGACCAGACCCTTCCTCCCCATCCAGCTGCACTAACACAGTCAGGACCAAATTAGGATTTGGCTACAACCCACGTCTGCACCAAAGGTGCTGGCAGACAAATGCAGCTGATGGATTCAGCAAACACCTGTGCAGAAGCTGCATCTTGCAGGATTTGACACACCTCATTCAGCTGCACTGGCCCTACCATGTTAGCAAAGCATAAGATGGAGCTATTTGTCCCCAGTGACAACACTTTCTGACATTGGAAGAAAATAAATCTTGATCCTAGTTCTGGGGATGCTTCCTGTGTCAGAATCTGCCAAATAAATAATGCCTGAACAGCCAGGGGCTCCCTGGACAGGCCCTTCTCATCCCACAACTGCTCTCCTAGCAGGGGAATGGGGTTGCTTCAAGAGCAAGGTGTTCTCTTGAGTTTCTTCTCATTTTTCACCTTCAGAGCTTGGGGTCCCTTTCTGGGAAGAGAAGCTATAGATTTAGGCTTACCTGAGGCTGAGATAGATTAAAAACCCAAATCTATTGCTGCTACTCTCGTTTTACATAACAGAAAAGAATGAGATACTGCTTGTACCTAAGTGCATGAAGCAGTGTTGGACTAAGTCTGGTCCCTCACGGGTGCATGAAGAGGCTCTGTACCTTTCTTTCCCTGCAGGTAACTCGAGGCCAATTTTGCATTCCAAAACAAAATCATTTTGCAAAGGGCTTTGGTTTTTTGTGATGGGGTTTTTTTTGTGGTTTGTTGGTTTAGTTTTTTTCTTTTGTTTTCTTTTGGTTTTATTCTGATGGTTTTTCGTTGTGTGGTTTATTTTGTTTGTTTTGTAAGTAAAACTAAAACTCAGTTTTTGTCTATCCAGGGCTTTAACAATACACTCACACTGTTACACACACAGTTGCACTTTGTCTATTTAAGTCAACAGTAGCTGCCTCACTTGGCAACTTTGCCTGCATTTAAATTGTGAGAGGTGTTGCTGCTCGTTAATGAGGTTTGATGTTGAGCTGGCAGAGTTCATCTTCTGAACCTGCACACCAAATCTTATGTGCATCCCTCACGATAAATAAGGCTGGGAGAACAAAAGGTTATTAAAAGTGATGATTTCAAATCCAGGGAGACTGTCAGGCAGTGCTGCTGCTGTTTAATCTGAGGTTCAGCTACAAACTAGAACTGCACAAGGGTAAGTCCCAGGCCTTCTAGTGGTCACTGGCAGCACTATTTTATCAAGGGAACAAGTCCCCCGAAGCAGCAGGAGTGTCAGTGGAGCCACTAACACTCCCTGAGCAGAAGCACAGTCTTTTTACTCTATGCAGCTGTTGGCCTCATTTTCACTCTCTGGTTTTGGGGCTTACACTAACATTTTGATCACGGTAGTTATTTGAGAACCTTTGGACAATTTTAGGGAATGTATTCCCTGAAGTAATTGGTCCCCAGGGGAAAAAGCACTTTACCTGCTACTTACTATTTCTTTAAGCAGAGAAACATTGCAAAAACTTGGCAGGGGAGTTGGAACTGGCTGATCTTTAAGGTCCCTTCCAACATAAACCATTCTATGATTCTGTGATTAATTGTGCTTTTTAAACCAGGCTTTACTTTGTCCTTCCCGGGGTAAGGAGGGAGCTCAGGGATGGTGCTTTTCTGGCTCTTTTCAAGGCAGTGTTATAATTCAGCTGGGATTTTTCATACACACTCTGCAGGAGACTGCACTGACTGCTGAGCACAGAGACATCTTCTTGACTCCCTCATACACTAGGAATGAAAAAGTCATGCAACTGAAAGACATAAAGGCGGTCTGGGCTTCTGTAGCACCAGTACTGGCTTTGCCACATGCCCCAGTTCAGTGGCTGCTTTCCACCACCCACCCATGTGAAGAGGTCAGAAATGGGTTGGACTTTCAAAACTGGTGTTCTCCAGTGAACTCCTTCAGTCTTCTGGAGCACCCCCTCACCACCAGCACCTCACCTGGGCTCTCACTTTCCATACCAAGGTAGTAGTGTTAGGGAAAAAAATCCTCTCTCTGTGTACACATGTGTATGCACAGACACATTTTACATCAGGCACTTGGGGTTTGTAGCCTGACTCTCCAAAATGTTTGTGGTTGCAACACCATCATAGGGTAGGACTGATTTGGAAAATCCACCCAACTGCCTCACTACATTTTAGAGGCCTTACATCAGTTTTGAAGACAGAACCTGTATCACTACTTTATTTTACTGCTTTTGAAAATGAAATACTAAAGAATGTGACATTCTAAAGGAGACAGTCCAAACTTTAGGGATGAAAAGTGGCCTTTAAGGCTCTAATGTCTTTTGCCATTACTGCTTGGGGAATGATAATACTAAGGATGACAGAGAGCAACTTGACAGGACTCATAAAGGCACAGACAGCACGTGTGTGCCATTATGCACAAGGCTCCGCACAGGTCTGACTATGCAGAGAAAACTCTTCTGGTTTTTACTAACAGTGACTTATGAGTCTGTGGGTTGGGATTTTTTTCTGTTCTAAAAGCTGAAACTAAAAATCACAAGGCTGGAAGTGCCCCTAGCAAAGGTGCCCTGTTGAACAGAGCAAGAGGCACAACGTTGTACAGCACGACTCGAACAGCACAGGCACTGCTGAGTTAGTGGCAGAGCTGTCAGCATGGGGAAGAGCAAAACCCACAGACAACACTCTCACTCTCTGATATGCAGATCTCTCAGTCTCCACTGTAAGGGATTTATCTCAATCTGACACCAACTAAATGGTACAGAAAAGGAAAGGCAGCAGGTACACCACAGGACTGCACAGATCTTCTACTCTGAGTCACAGCTGAGGCTGCAGTTCAACAACATAATGGCTGCAACACTGTCTTGTAGCAAACACAATTACCCTGCCAGCATCTCATCTACCTGGTTGCCTCGTGGCTTTGACACAGCTCCTAATGAGCAGGGAACACTCCACTCTCAGGCTGTTTCCTGGCTTCAATGTGCACCTTCAAAGTCCTGGGGAAAGACAGCTACTCCAGCCATCAGGAGACGCGAGTCTGCACCAAGTCCAAGTGCAGGTACAAATCCAATCACTTTCTTCAAACAACAACAAACTACACTGAGTTTTGAGGCCCAGCTCCAATTCCCTTGTGATTTGCTCCTGGCTTCTTCAAAACTGTCTTAAGACACTTTTTACTTTCAACTCTTAGCTAACGTTTACCTGTTCACCTTTTAAGATATTTTTCATGTTTCTGCACAAAACGAGTGTCCACTAAATAGTGGTATTCCTCAGGCTGTTACTTCAGTATGTACAGTGGATTTTATTATTAACTGATAATTTTATTAATGACATGTCATTCTTCATAGATAGCAGTATTGAAGGAGTATTAGCAGAACATGCCTCTTTATCACCACCAAATATTCTGATAATCACAGTTCAGTAATCTTCAGGGTTACACTTCATTGATAGGTTAGTAATGTAAAAATTTACTTTTGGAAAAGCTTCCATATACACTATAAAAGCTATTCTGCCATTTTAAAAACACTTATTTTCATAATAGGAAGGGAATATATTTATATTTGCAATAAGATTGTGTCTGTATGAGACAGATATGTGTCTGTGAGCAAAGAGGTAGAAGAGGGGATGCTATACTTCAGTAAAGGGATAATATCAAGTGTTTTTCCAACTCAAATACCATTCCTCATATCCATAATATCACAATCACAACCACTGTGTAATAATACTTTCTCATAGAGGAATACTACAGAGGCTGAAGTGTAGCCAATGCATTTAATCAGCTTCAGGGAAAGATGAAGTTGACTCTCCAATAATGATTTCCAGGATGTTCTATTACATTTTTTCACTCCTCAACAGTGACCTTTGAGGAGGGGTCACAGTTCCAGAAAAAGATGAGCTACAAACCAGCAACGCTATTCTGTGCAAAATATTACAGTAATCAACAGCTTCAGGAATTCTTTTGTGTTGTCTTATCTGAAAATGGGGAGAACACGTATTGCACCTCATATACACATATATGAGAAAAAAAAACAAAACAAAAGAAAAAAAAAACAAAAAAAAGAGACAAACATGGGCAAGGCAGCCAGATGTGCAACCCCTCCTGCAGCCTCTGCCAGTGCTACAGAACACTCACCACGGAGCAGGTCCCCCCCACTGACAGCAGCAAGGCTGCACTCAGCAGACAGAGGACATTACTTGATAGATTATCAGGTTTTTCCCTTTCCCCTCTGCACTGCCTTTGGTTGGGTATTTCTCTTTGCCTGGTAGATTTGGGAGTTGCCAACAGAATGGCCATATTCCTCTCAACAACCAGAAAGCAGAGGGAAAAACAGATTATCAAAAACATCCACTAAGATCAAGAGAAAGGTGACAAAACTTCAAAAGTGACTAAGCTGCAGCAAGAAAAAATGTATAAACTTAATTGTGCTGCCTGTTAATAACCAGAGAAGTTTTACACCATCTGCTAATTTCCCTTTGTCAGCTGCACAAGGGAACCACATGAGAGACACCAAAATAAACAGAGGTATTTTTTCTCTTGGAGATCAGAAGTCTCCCCAACCTGTGACATATATGTTCACTTACACCCAAGCTGCTAATATATACAAGTGAGAAGAGACCCAGTATTTTTATCAATGTGGAATAGCAGCTGAGACAGACAACACAACCTCCGCAGAGGGACACATCCATATGTTACACAATAATGACTGCCAGAAAAATAATAGTGTTGGGGCTTTTCTTGGAGAACTCTATTCAAAGGTATTTTAACTAGAGGTCAAAAAATTATTGTCCAAAAAACCTTCAAAACTGGACATAGCTTGAGATCTTAAAAAAAACCCCAACAAACCACAAAGCCACAAATCATGTGGAAAGTGCATGTGCTACATTAAGTCCTAGACCTCGTTCTGTTACCCAGTTGGGACACACACTCCCTCCTGCCAAAGCCCTGCTATGCATATACTGGATTCTTGATCTTTTCTGTTGCCTAGTAAAGCTTTTTGAATTTGCTGCCAATTCAACCCTTGAAGCGCAGATGGCAATAAACAGCATCTTATCTCCTAGCACACAATTCCATATCATGTTTTCTACTATTTTCAAGCTGTACAATCTCTCAAGCTGCATGACATGCCTGTTTCCCTTGGGAGGCTGTTTCACAGACACACAGAATCCTAATTCCTCTGTGTGTGTTACTGCACGTAAGGCTTGAAGCTGGGATAGAGAGAAGAGCCCTCTGCTCTCATCTGTTTTCATCTCATTCTCTCAGCAACAGGAGGAAGAATTGCCAGAAAGCTGTTTCATAGGTTCTCATCCAAAACTTCAGACCGACTGGAGTGCTAGCAGGGAAGGCACTTCTGGTGCTTTGTTGGTAAGCAGAGAAAAATTCTCCAGAGCCTCCTGATAGAGGTGCAGATTTCTGTCCTGAATTCACCCACTGGCATCTTAAAATGTCTCATTTCTAATGGTAAGGTCTCCAATCCAAAAGCTGGCAAGTAGTAGTAGATATCATATAGTTTATAAAGATTTCTTATTCTGGCTTGTGCCATGTTCACAATAAATTAGGGAAATGTGGGTTCAATTAGTCTACTGTAAAGTCTGACCACAATGGAAGAACAGGGCTCTAATAAACCACAAAGAGGAATCAGGCAACGTTCTTCAAAAGTTTACTTTTAACTATCAAAATGTGTTTGTATTTCATTGTCTATGTCAGTAAGGAAAAGTATTAAATTTACAGGGAATTCATGTCAGCTTAAAAAAAGAAAAGCAAGCACTGTAAGAACCAGAAAGCGTTCACTGCATAGCAAAGTGTATGAACTGAACAAGGTGCTGTGCTGAGGACCATTGCACAGAGTCACAGAGTTATCACAGAGTTATTACACACAGGAATAAGAGCATAGACATAAAAGGTTCAGAATAACAGCTCAGGCAGCAGAACTGCAAAACACAGGGCTTGGAATTATAACACAACACAAACTGACTATGAGTCAAGAAAATCAGGCAGGTCAAATAGTGAAACAGTAATCTCCCCACTCTGCTCAGCTGTAATGAAGCCTCAGCTGGAAAACTGTGCCAGGACTTGGCCATCATGCTTTCAGAGATAAAGAAAAAAAAATCAGTAAGGTTATTGTGATCAGGCATTGCTGAACCAATCAGTATGAATAAGCAAAGGTGTAGAAAAAACAAACTGTGAAGAAAATAAGAAAAAAACCTACAGTTTTTTATGCTAGAGAACAGATAAGTGAAGAGAGAGATTATGTAGAGATTACATATTTTATAACAGATTTGCTGAAAAGAGAATCAAACAGCTCTTGTCTAGAATATTGCAAGAGTTAGGTCTTTTCTTCCTAGAGAAGGGAAGACTCATAGGAAACCTCATTGTATTATTCCAGTGCTTTCAAAGGTGGCTAAAAGGGGATGGAAGCTCTGCTTTCACAAGGAGCCACATGGAGAAGACAAGGTGCAGCAGGATGCAAGTGGCACTGGGAGAGGTTTTGTCTCAATAAAAGAAACAGAGTTTTTACAGTGAGAACAATCACTGCAACAAACTTGCCAGGGATGTGGCAGAGTCCCCATCACTGGATTCTCAAGACCTGAGTGAACAGGGTGGGGTGCTGGATAAAGGCTCCCTTTCCCTTGTAAGGCTGGATCAGATGGTCCCTTCCAGGCTGGGTTATTCTGAGAGCCTTCAGCTTCTCTGCTTATACC
This sequence comes from Hafferia zeledoni, assembly GCA_035583235.1. NCBI lineage: Eukaryota > Metazoa > Chordata > Aves > Passeriformes > Thamnophilidae > Hafferia > Hafferia zeledoni. Next base: position 7,100,090 of record JAWWEV010000034.1, on the reverse strand, counting down.
ACTGGCAGTGCAGGTGAGGAGTGACATATACAAAGTGGGGTTGACACTGGTCTCTTGATATTAAAAACACGCAGAGGCTTTTGGTGGTTTTTTTTTCTTTAAATTGTCGTGTATATTTTGTATCCTGACAATATAGTCAGTAACTGACAATAAATCATGTTTTAGATGACATTATTATATCTATGTAAAGAGTGACTGAATAGAGGAAAATAATAAATACACCACCAGAAACAGGAAAAACTCTTGTCGGTGTAAGCACAGTTTAGTGAAGTATAAGAAGAAAAGCCTTTTGAATGGCATGGAATGACAAGCAATGAAATGCATTATATACAGAGGCTGTGGAGTTTCCATTGCTAAATGATTTTAAAGAAACATTGAACTGATTCTGTCAAGAATGATTAGATACTCTTGAACCCTTCTTGAAGAAAGATGGGCTATTCAAAGGCCATTAGAGCTCTTCTGTTATTTTCTCTTCCCGACCTAAAGCAAAGAAGGGACAGAAAGTCTATTCCCGTGGGATGAGTTTTTTTCTCACCTTTTTTTCATCAGTTAGCAGCAGATGAAAACTGCAATTAGTAGCATAAAGGTAACTGATGTTTCCCCAAAATTCAGTTTTGTTACACTGCAATTGCAAATCAGTACAACATGTTGGCCAGACAGATTTACACAGCAGTCAAAAGCACATATATCCAGACACACTGCAGACTGTCTGGGAACAAAAATCCTGAGGCACAAACTGTTAGAACTGTCTTATTATACATTACCAATATCAACTTCATTCATATACATCTAAGAGTAGCTCTCATTCCGTGTCTTTCCTTGGCAGCCAGACACAGCCTTCCAAAGGTCAGAATCCTGATCTCCTCCAACATCCCACACAGATGACGTGATCTCAGAGGGAAGGAAAGAACCTGCCTCTACAAGTCATCTTAGAGCTACAGTCTGAATAAATCATGACTCTGAATTCCATGAAAGCATTTGAAAGGGCAGAAGAGCACAGAGAGGAGGTAGGAAGGGCTTTGAACCAAGAAGTCTGGGCTTCCAAAAAACAGAGGTTTCATTTCCTGGTCTGGAATTGACTCCCTCCATCATTTAGGATGAATCAGCTCATTTTCTGTGATGTAATGTGACTGTTAATTCCCTGGGACAAATGATGTAGCCCACACTATTAAAGAGAGAAAGGTAAGGACAGAAATATGTTCCCAGTCACTCCCAGCAGAGTTCACAAACTGTGGGCAGTCCTGGAAAGCATGCACAGGGTTAAAGCCCCAAACAGATAAATTCACTGAGAATTTAGGCAATGATGTCACTTTGACCAAAAGTTGGCCTTAAGATAAATAAATGGGCTTTCACTATTCCCTGCAGGCACATTTGCTGTCCCTTGGCACCAAGATGAAATCATAATGCTTTGTAATTACAGATAAAAGAGGTTTGACATGAGAGCTCTCCAAACGAGCCAAACATCCTGGAAAGTGAACCAAAAAAAAAAACAAAACACCCAAAACCCCAACAACTTGCTTGCCTGCTCATTCTCCCGGCTGGAGAACAACTATCAAGACAATTTTCTTATTATTAGCAGCTGTTCAGTAATCAGTACTAGATTCATTAGTTAAATCAGTGGGCTTTCCCAGAAAAAAAAAAAAAAAGGAAAATTATAGAAAGAGAAGGATTTGAGAATAAATTAGTCAGATTGCAACAATGTCAAAAACATGAAAATCTACAGCTCTGGCATGCAGAAATGACATAAAACAAGTGCCACAAACAAAAGATACATTCCAAGCATAACTGAGTAACTCAGAGTATAACCACCCATTCTTTTGACAGCACAGAGGATGGACTCACCTACTCAAGCAAAGACTCCTCTGAGAAAGATTACAGGGATGCAAGAGAACAAAATCAGGAAACGTTTACACCACTCTGTCTGTAATTTAAACACAGCTCTAAATTATAGTTGAGGAAATGCTGGCATCACCCTACAACAGACAGGATGAAAAAAGGTGACCTGCTGTCTTTGTCTTCCTATTTTTCTAAGATCATAAGGCACATGAGTTAACTGTTAAATGTTCCCCTGTAACCCCTGGTACCCGAGTGGCTGTCAGTGCCAGCCTGTCCGTGCTGCCCTGGGGCTGGTGGTGCTTGGTGGGGAGCCCTCCCAGGGGTCACTCTGCAAGCATTTCCCTTTGGACTCAGTTCTGAGCCCTCATCAGAGCTCCTGCTGCAGCAGAGCCACTGAGAAAAGCTGAGGACACTGACAACAGAGACTTCTTTCCCCTTTCAGGAAACTCCAGCCATCCAGGCTGTTGGTATTAACCCACTACAGAGAAGAAGCACCATAAAGTAAGAACAAGTTGAACTTATATCAACAGTACAGATGTGCATGTAAGAAGGATAGCCCAAAGTCATACTTACAAAGCATGCCTGGATACATTTCTATTGCTGAAGTAGAAAAACTGTTTAAAAATCTAATTGTAAGCACCTCACAGAAAAAAACCCAAGCACGACAATTCTTTTCTCAGTGAGTTCACCACCAGCAAATGAGGCCCACATCAGGAAACTCAGACAGAAGTAGCTATGATTATTTTAATTTATCCCTTAAAGCCTTTTCTAAAAAATTAAAAACAAAAGCATCCTCTTTCCTAGAATGAACTGTTTCCTCCCAGGTATTTTATCTTTAAAATGTGGAATACTTTGGCTTAAATAACACAAGTTACAGATAATGTGTGCAAAAATGCATTTGACAAAAAGTAACCACACCTAGTCTAGAACTTCATACAAGTTTTGGCCACTAATTTTCTATCTGCTGTCAATGCTTTCTTTGATAGTGTCTGCCTTGCTTTGGCTGTTTGTATGAGAATCATTGTCTTCAGTTTTGTGAACCCTTATCATGGTCTGTATTAGTACAGTGTTGGGAGGTATGTTGAAGGAGGAATATTAAAACAGGACTTGTACTGTCCCTTGTGCTGCTGAGGATTTTCTCCCACCATACATTAGTTTTCCATAAGTGGCTTTATGCACCTCACATGCTCTCCAGCTTTGCAAGCAGCAGCAGAATACACATGATTGGATAAAACATGATCTCCAACTTTAATGGAAGGTTGCAATGAAGACAGATATTTCATAAATGTCTAGAAAGATGGATAGCAAGTCATACGGTATTAAAAAAAATAGACAGTATCAATCTATATAATATCATTCCCTGTCAAATCTTAAATGTGTGTAAACAGCAATATTATTCATGGTTAAAGCACAGTGTAATTGCTTGCTGGATTTGAATAAGGTTTCCCTGAATATAAATGAAGAGACAAAGAGAAGATAAAAGAAGCATCTGAAGCTGGAAACCAAAACCCTAAAATGAAAATGATCAAGTCAGATACATTTCCTCTTATTGTGTGTGTGAATATGAGTGATTATTAAAGCAATAGATCTATAGCAGTAGCCAGAGTGAAGTACAATGTGGAAAGAAAAGTGTTTTCCAATTCCTTTCTGCCAACGTGCCTCAGCCTTGACACCCAGCATTATTGCCAGTGCCACCCTAAGCCTCTTTTAAATAGTCTTGAAATTGCTTCAAACGGTATCAGAAAAACTGGAGATTTTTAGGAAGATAAATGATTGCAGAACCCTCACAAATCCATAACCTTTTGTGCCAAGGGAAATCTAATACCCAGGTCACTGGTGCTAAGAGGCATCAGCCAGGCCTGCCACATCTTCAGCATGGTGATTATTAACTGAGCTCTGTAACAGGGAACAGAAGGGGATTTAAGCTGCCGTTGTCAGTGTGTTGCTGTGGTTTGGAGCAAACCCAAGTGAGTAGCAATGTTCAACGTGCAACTCCCTGGGGGAAACTGGAGCAAGAGGATTATGCCTAAAGCCTTCCAAAAACCAGCAGCTGAAAATGCAAAAAGACCGATCTGTGCAGTGATCCACCTGTACTGCATTCCCACATCACACTGGGACCTGATGCACTGCACTCCCAAGGCAGGCAGAAACAAGCACAGAAACGGCCACGAGACCCTGGCAAAGCAAAGGTTGGCCTGAAACACCTTGGGATAAGGAGGATGAGGAGGTAACCTGTGCTCTGGTAGCCAGCACAGAGAGGGTGGGAGGGCTGACACGGCAAACCCAATGGAGCAAACTCCTATCAGTGAAAACAAACAAGAAAAAGACAGTCTGTCCTCTTCTAAAGAGCCATCTCTGTGAGGAGCAGATGGAGTTTGCGTTTGTCTGAGCTAA
>JAWWEV010000034.1:7045077-7090266 GCA_035583235.1 Hafferia zeledoni | reverse complement strand
GGGGTGGGTGAACCCAACTCGAGGCCGCTGCAGCGTCGATCAACCTGAGCTCAGCAGGCAGCAGAAGAACCCCCGTCACCGGTCTGATCCTACTCCACGGATCAAGGCTGCGACAAGAAACCTTCTATTAGTGAAGGGTTTACCTGGAGAAAACTAGATCAAAACAATTCCAAGTGCTAATTATGTTCTGTATATGAAGTTGCTCCACCTTCATAAGCACAAATAACGAACGGACAGATTTTTTAATAAACAACTCCCCCAACAGGAAATTAGAAATGTACATCCCTACTGAAGACGAAATAACAGCAGAGCTCCTTTTTAATTCACGGAAAAAACAATTCAGCAGTTTAGTCAGAATGGAAGGATAGATCAGTTACAAGAGACTTGTGTATTAGTGGCAAAACTAATCTGCATAGGCAAGTTGTACAGATCTCTGCAGAGCCCACGAGAGGGGAAACAAGATGTGACAAAAGGAAGAGCTGCAAATGAAAAAACTGGAAATGTTTGGGAAAAGGCTCAGCACTCTTGCAGCAGACTAATCAATCACCTGGTAAGTAGGTGATCAGCACACATGGGAATTCCCCGAGTGAAATAACAGGTAGATAAATTGTGTGATACAGTTTTGCTCGTTCTGCTGTACCAGTGGCAAGCACCATTCGTTGTGCTGATGACAGTTATACCCTCTGGCCATCACCACTAATTAAATCGCTATCTTTCCTATTCCATTTTTTCCCCAGACATAGATGCCATCAAAGATGGAACAATATAATGAAGGAACAGGAAACTACATTTAGGTAATAATTTGAAAAGCAAAGGGAGATAGCCTGAGATACTAACGCATTCCCCTTGGAAAACAGAGTGTGGTTCTGACAGGAAGGCAGGTGCTACACTGTGTGAGGTGATGGTGGATGACCATAATGCTGTAATCAAACCCTAGAGCCTTTCACAGCTCCTAAAACTGCTAGAAAAACACACAGGACACAAAAAAATGGGGACAGTTTATGGATAATATGTTCATGTTTCCTACAATGTGGTTACAGCACTGGTGGACAGCCTTGTCTCTAAAGTGGAGAGACATGGATTAGATGGATGGACCACCTGGAGAAGGTACTGCAGGATGGTCTCTCTCAGAGCTGTGGACAGCAGCTCAGTGTCCAAGAGGAGAACAGTGACAAGTGACATTCCCCAGGGATCAATACTGGGACTGGAGCCATTCAGCATCTTTGTTGGTGACATAGACAGTGGGACCGAGTACACCCTCAATGGAAGTTGTCCCTGCTCATGGTAGGGGGTTGGAAGGAGATGATCTTTAAGGTTCCTTCCAACCCAAACTATTCTGTGATTCCATGATTATGTCATTTCTCTGAGTTACTCATTCTTCTCAAAGGCGCTTCAGATTTGACCTCACTGTTAATGAACTTTGCGAGGCTCTTTGTGTCAGTGTCCAACGGGGAGTGTGCCCATCATGAAGACGATCTGTCTGCTCCAGCCTCACGAGCCTGATCCAGTACAATTAATGGAGGCTCAAGGAAAAGGTTGTGTCTTTGGCTCCTGAAACATTTTATAATATACTCATCTGTAGTACTATGTCTTAAGTTTTCATGCTGAGAGCTATCTTGCTGCCTACTCCCTTGTGGAAGAGAACAATGTCCTCCATCCATTCTTACATTTTTCTTTAAAAACAAAATAAAGAAAAACATGCAAAAGCCCCTCACTGTACAAGCACACAAAGTTTAGAAAATTAATATAAGAAAGCAAAGCTTTAAATTAGAAGTATGACTGCAGATCACCAGTGCAAATTCAAAAGAGAAACAAAACATTCAGTTCTCAGGGAGTAACTGAATCCCACAGTTTAGTCATACTAACAACTTAATGTCCTGGCACGCTTCCTTGGGCTGGAGGCTGGAGCCCAGATTTAGCACAGCACCTTCTTCAAGTCTAAACAAAGGGTACAGGGGATGTTCTAACTGCAAATGTCTGTTGCTGTGCTGGGTGTCAAGAAGGAGGGTCTGAAAAAGATGGAAAGTTGTTCCTTGCACAACAACCCTCTCTCTGTACTTTTTGATCAGTCATATTTTTCCTTAATAGTTCTCTAAGTACTGACATCTCCTTGGAGGAATTTTGTAGCTGAAGACATTACTGCCCCAAGCTGTCAACCTCAACCTTTCCACAGAGGTCACTCACTACAGCAGCTTAACAGGAGATGCCAACCTGTCAGCAGAGAGAGGTGAGATGTGCGCACACGTCCTGCTCTGGCAACTCTCGCACGGGCATGATAACCTGTGGCAAGAAGGATGGTGACAGAATGCCAGAAACTGCTGCAGCAACATCCATCGAAGATGTCTGAATCCTGAACATGAGCCTTATCACAAAAGGGGTTTAAAGTATTTTCACTTGGGCAAAGCAAGTTGTTACCCCATGAGCAATCTGGCTGCAATGAGTGTGACTATACACATGTATACAGATGGCTATGTAAGAAGGTACTTGCTTAAACATTTGGCTGAATTGGGGTTTAATACCTTACATATTGGTAATTATACAGCAATTAATGAAAAAATAGCTAGAACATACCAGCACAACTCCCCTGGGAGACTGAACAATCATGTAGTTGACACATGGTTTCTTAACAAGGCATGCCAACCAAACAGAAAATAGAGGGATACAAGCCCTGATACTTCCAGATATAAAATAATCAATGTCAGGACAGAAAGCAGCATTATCCTGAGAGCTGAATACCCCCTGGCTCCCAACAGCTTTCTTGGACTTGATGACAGCTGTGGCCACGGAGGACACACAGACAACAGGCCTGACCTACTGCAGAAGCTCCTGTGCTCTGAGTCTTTAAGGAATGTGTTTGATATTTGCCTTCCCTTTTGCCTCCCTAATTCCTGCTGAAGGGGTTAATGCCAAGGGGGGTTGGAAAACAGCAGGTTTGTCTGCACACAGCCATTAACAACCACCCTTTGCTGACCTGCTCCAGCACTCCCCAGGACAGGAATGCACACAGGCAAAGGGCTAAGGAGCTGCTGAAGAAATCCCTGCACTACTGGCAGAACTGAGCAGGTGGCTGTGGCTCTGGCACAGAGGGCTGTCCCATACTCAATTCAAGGGAATACATTCCAGGAGTGACTACAATACCAATAGCTCCTAAGACACCCATTTAGTATTTTTTATTACCCTGCAGTGACAGCAGCAATAATTAATTCTGAAAGAAATAATGCCTGAGGCTCTGCAAAACTACACTGAGGTTTCATTGATCCTCAGTATGCCTGTTATGATACATATCTATATAGGTACATATTTATGCATATATTCAAAAAGATATCAATCTGCAATGCAAATTTCAGGAAATGCAGAACTGAAAGATAAATTAAAATGCACCTAAATATACTCCCATTCTGAAAGAAGCATAATGTAAACATATTATTAAAGGATGGATTAGCATGTCTAATTCCATGGAAATTAGAATATAGATAAAAATTTAAAACTGTAATTAAAAGAATGAAGAGAGAGCATTAATAGGATGAATTATACACTCTAATGCAAAATGGTATGTAAAATTGCAGGCCTGTTTTCAAAATTAGGAAGTGAGGAAAAAAAATACGGTCTGTTCCTGGGAAAAGATTGGTAATAAGTAGTTAGAGTTATCATACAAAAAGGTTGATAGTTTCTAAAAGTTGTTGGATATCTTTTATTAGTCACAGGTACATAGAAGAAGGGGTTTCATTCTGTATTTTACAAAAAGAATGAAAGGGAGTAGACTTTTTTGTTACAGATACTGTCGAATAGATTGGCAATTATGGTTGTCCTATTTCTCTGGCTACAGATTAAAACTGCAGCTTTATATTACCCCTATTTCCCATTTTAGTCAAAGCCTTTCAGAGAATTTCCATCCTAACTACTAAAGAAAACAGTTTTCAGTTTCAAGTTAGAAGTACAGACATTCGCCTGATTCTTCATACAGTATTTTTTTGTCTGAATATGAATTTCAGTTTAGAGGATGAAAGAATATTGTCACATTATAGAATAGTTTGATGAAGAGCTGTCTAAATCACTCAAAGGTGAATTAAAAATCCCAATGACAAGGGCTTTCTCTGCCCCTGGTGCTGATGTAGAAGTGAATCTCCTGGAGAAGAACTCTCAGCCACAGTCCTGAAATAATTAAATAATTTTATTTTGAGGAGTCATGCACAAACTCATTTCCATGGTAACTTTGTTTGGCATTTCACAAAGCTCTAACCCTGGAATTTCCCTGTTGTACCCAAGGTATGATCATAACTTGCCTCTGAAGTCTCTGTCTACACAATGAGGCACAAGAGTAACAGTTGTGTTTCGTGTATTTACAGGAACAAGAGACACCAGAAGATTTATATCCTCTCTGCTCTATAATCCTCTGCTTTACTTCAGTTCTGTTTCCCTGCTGATTACTTTTAATCAAGATTTCATTTTTAACTAAACAGACATGCAGTCAGGTGAGTCCCACAGTAAGTGAACTCTGCAGTACAACAAAATCCCTTCTGTGTGTCGGGTCAGTTTTGCTGCTGCTGAGCAAAGAAAACAGATTCTGATCATTAAACAGTTAACTCCATTTATCTCCAGCTGAAAGGGCATCCTGCTTAAGTAGAAAGATACATTCACTGTCTGCAGTCTCAGTTTCTAATGTTTTTCAAAAGAGATTCTGAAAGTATAAAAACATCACAAATGCACATCCAGTCCACAAGGAGACTGGAGGGAGGGTGGGAATCAACCTATTTACTTGATGGGGGAAAGTGGCTGTTTTACTGTGCAAAAAGTACAAATACAATGTTTGGTTTGTTTTTAACTCACTGAAGGATTAACTTCTAGTTGTTCTTCCACTGTTTACTAATTTGTTCCTAATAGACTTTTTTCCCAGCAATACCACTGTAGATGGATGACTCACAAAGACGTTTCAAAGATAAAATACAGCTAGACCTCAGAATTTAAATGTCATAATTAGGTCTCATCGGCTAGAGTCAGAGTTTCTGTTACTGTACATGCACTGCTCTCCAAAGCACATTATTTGAATGGGGCTCTCCCAGGCACAACAGATTGTGGAAATCACTGGATTTCCAAGCCCAAAGCTCAAGCAGTTGTTCTGGGCATAAGACAGCCCTGCGTGAGGTGTCCTAACAACACCCTGACAGGTAATTCCTCAAGAACCAGCTTAAGGTCAGAGGGAAGCCCTGAGTGCAGTGAGTGCAGCAGCTGCCCCAGTTTGGTGTGTGGGTTGCTGGAGGTGCAGAGGGGAACCAGTTACCTTTGGGGAAGCTCTGTGGATGGTGCCCTCAGCAGAGAGGCTTGCAGGATCAAAGCTGTGCCCACAGGCCAAGCCCAGCCAGCCATTTCATGGATGGCTTGAATCAAACTTTGATGCAGAAGGAATCATTAACTTGGTCTCCCTGTGGTGCTGGTATTTGTGAGCCACCTCAGACAGACCACAGGCTAATTCAGGCTGGGACCTCAGAGGTTATCTAGCCAAGGTCTGTGTTCCAAACTTTCTTCTGCTCCTTTTTCTGAACCTTAGGACACTGTTTTGCTCTGAATTCAGGAAAAGGCAGCCCTGCTGCCTTATGAAAATAAAAACAAACAACTCCTCAATGTCTAAGGCAAAATCACAGTGCATAAAGCATTAGCTCTAAAGCCATATTGGCTTTTCTGCTGGCAGCAAAAGTGCACATAAGAGTTAACATTAAAAATTAAAATGAAATAAATATGTTCTCAAATGAACTAATATACGTGGGTAAGGTAACATCTGCTACTTTGTTTATAACAAATGTGTCAAACATTAGATATGCCAGAATTCATGCACATGCTCTGATGGAAGTTGGAGAATTTGCTTTATTTGCCCAGCAGAAAATGGAAGATTTTATGCCATGGCAAAGTAATGTCAGAGCTGACAGTGCCAGGAGAGAAAGGTAGAATTTTCTCCTTAAACTAAGAGACAACCCATCTGATATCTGTTGTTAGTTGGTTACTACAGAAAAGGAGCCTTAATTGAAGGGATTTGGGAAGAAGGAAAGAACACACTTTACAAGAAGTTCTGACCTACTTTCTGTCTTTAAACAAAATTCCAAGGAGTGATTAGTAAACTGTACCAGGACACGACAACCCTGGAAGATTTTGTGACTGCTGCTTCCTCTGTGCTTCTCTTCCCTCACCAGAGGGTGCTAACAGAGAAATCCCAGCTCTTCCCAAGGCAGTCCAGTCCTGCTTGCACAGAGAGCATGGGGAATATTCCCTACTGCTTCACAAGCACCATCCACTCCCTTAGAGAAAGCCTTGGCAGCAATGATTTGTTAGTGCCCACCTCAGGCAGCAGGAAACACTCCATTCCAGAGCCTTTTTTCTTACAGTGGCAAGTGAGAATGTGAAGCCCAAAAGCTGAGGTGCCCCTCGAAGGAGCTGCAAATTCATCTCATGCCCAGTTCCCTCTGAAACCGTGCAAACTGTTCACAGGCAATTATTTGCTGCAATGGATAACAGACCTTGAAAGCTCATTACGTCTCAATTAAACATTTAACAAGAAACTAGAGTAATTCCTCCATTTTTTTTGGTAAAGTTCAACAGCTCATGTTAACTAAAATGCACTATTAATTTGGCTACAGTCCACAAAACAGAAAGTTGCTAAATAATAGAAACCCCAAACCCCAGAAGCCAACAAAACCACAGAGATTTCCATCCCACTTTTAAGATAAATATGTAAATAATACCTTGTAAGGTAAATCATGTCTCAGTATTGCTAATGTGAAATAATGTTTGTTTAAGCTGTTTCCATACTAAATATTTCAGCTGGTTTACCCTGTTAAAACTTTTGGTTGGTTGTTTGAATTTATCATCTCACTTTGGATAGACATGAAGTCTCCACTCAGCACCAAGAGTCCATGGGCAGAGCTCCACTTTCACATGGAGGTGTCTCAGTGCCAACCTAGGATTGTCTGTGCACCATCAGGGAACAGGTGGCACAGGCCGAGGTCGGTGCTGTGACTGCCCAGCTCGCTCTGAGTAAGGAACAGTCCTTTGGTGGCAGGAGGATGAGTAGGTCACAGGCACTCAAAGCTGCTGTTTAAGAAGTTTCTTATACCAGAATGTCATCTGGAATAGGCGATTTTCACTCATCAACCCCATTCTCACTCTTGAGAACTTGACCCTCCACTGTTTCACTGACAGTCTTCTCAAATTATTATTAAAAACTCCCACAAGCTCCCAGGCACTGATATTATGTTATACTTGAGCTCTGTTTCTTCAGGGAATTTTGTAATTGCGGTGTTTTCAGAACATGGAAGAGAAATTCTTTTGACAAAATGTACCTAAGAAAAGATTACCCAAATTATTTCAAATATGCTGCCAGTACTGAAACAGAGGCTTTCCTTTACATCTAACTGCACACAGGTCTTCAGGTATGGAAGCTAATTGAAAATGAAAATATGCTTTGTTGATTAAGGTTTAACTAAATATTTGCTATTTTTCAAGGTCTGCTTTGACAGCAGAAGGTGATAATAATTCAGATTAGAAGTTTTCTCCATTTTACACCATGTGTACATTACTTTATGTGCTTAATTGGTACTAAAGTGCTTAAAATTGCATCAGGCTTTTTTCCCCTGCATAATCCTTTTAGTAAGTAAGTTCACCAACTTTTCTTCCTTTTGACTTCAAGCTGCTTGGCAGTCCAACAGTGAGGGACAGAACCCCACGTTCCTCCCACCCATCCTGCTAATGGGACACGGAGAGCCCTACGAGTTGTTTGCACCCTCGTGTCCCAGTGCATCCCTACTGTAAGAGCTTTCCTTCATTTGCTGCTTCTGAGTATTTGCAGGTATGAATAAATTTTTCATTTTAAATCTCTGGGTTTGGTGGCTCTGCCCATTTCTGCTGGTTTTTGTTTGTGCTCACTGAAACTTCCCATAGAATCCTCCGGAACAATCAGTGACATGAAATTGTTTGTGCTAAATCCATATACTGGACAGAGCATGATTTCTGAAAGCTTTCACATACTCTTCAAGGGCAGCAATTCCTCCCCTCCCCCCCATTAGAATTCAATTTATTGGTAAGAATACATTTTTCTAGTTAAAATGTTTATCTCTTCCCTGTCACATATGAAGTCCTGGCCTCATAACTCCCACTGATTTATTCTGTGTAGGCCTCTACCACCTGTATATAATTCACCCAGTCTTAGTTATTAATACTGAAATCTCTTTAATACTCCAAACAGTTCTGCAAGTACCACTATTCTCCTACTCTCAAACATCTAATGAAAATGCAAATAACAGGAATTAAAAACCCCAGGTAGGATGCTGACTGTAAGAGAAAAGTTGTGATAAAAGCAATTTATCACATATCTCCAGGAATCCTATTATTTATGCTGCTGTTCATTGTAATTTAACATCAAATTGTACCCAAATAAACTAGTCCAGAAAGTTTGTTACAACATAATCATTTTCAGGCAGTACTTCCCTTGTATTAAAAACAACCTTGACGACAAATAGAAATAGATTTGTGTTTCTCAGACTAAAATAATCCAGCCTAAGAGGAAGGAAAAGGCAACACAACTATAACTATAGTCACTCCTTTCCTTTCTGTGCTGCCAAGGGCAGAGAGACTCCAAAATGCTCCTGTCTCTGTTGCTGCAGTAAATCAGAACATCTTGGCACTGTGATTGTTACCTGCCAGGATCAGAGTACAGGAGCCAAAGGAACAAGGCTAAATTTCCCAAATACCTGAGTCTTCTGAGGTGCAGGTGGAAGGACTGCCCAGCTGTCACTTCCCATCTACCTCTGCACAATAAAATGGAAATTCATTTCTAAAGTCTTTTTCAGCACTTCAGATCACACCCAGACTGAACTTGGTGCACAAACTCATTTCAAACAAGAAACACAAAACGTCTCATGCATCCTACATGCAAACTCTGCATCAACACTCAAGAAAACTACAAGGAAGTTACTTAAAAGTTCAAATGAAATTGTTTAACATAAGATATTTAAACATTAAAATGAAATTGGGCAGCTGTGGATCACCTATAAATTGTGTTTTGAAAATACTAGATCAGAATAAATTAAAATATAATTGCACACAATGAGACAAGGAATAGTATTTTTATAGTTATACATTATAATTTTAGAAATTATCCACTAATTCTCATCCCTAACTTGAAAAGCATAAGATATAAATAAGAAAACTGTAGGAGTGATAGATTATGACTTCAAAACAATTATCCAACTATAGATGTCATCAGAGACTCTCATGATTATTATAAAACCATTCGAAAAGATGTTTTAAGCTCTGATTCAGGAAAATTCTCTGATATTCAGCATATCATTTCATAGGTACTGAATATTTAATGGAGATGCCTTTCCCAAAACTCTGCTGCATCTTCACTTAAAGACCTCAGCATAATGACAGTAACCCACATTTTCTATGATTGTCTTCATCAATACCCAAGAGATTTGGGTGATCTGCAGCTGCTCAGCCAAACACATGTTTTGATTGCCACATGGCAGAAACAGAAATTCCTTGTTTTATGTGAGGGCTGTTGTGTTCAAATAATTTTTAGACTCCCTTCACCGATCATTTGAAAGGATGAAAAATGCCAAACCTCTGTCCTGAGTGTCCAAGTTCATCTCTAGTGAGTTATTTCATAAAATCTGGAGGGCACAAAGGGGTGGAAGCCAGTCAGGCTGATAGTGGAATGAATGATCCTTGGACAGCTCTGAGGACAGTGATCCAACCCACAGTGGAATGCAGTGAGCAATGCATTTGTTGCAGATGCAACCTGGCTTTGTAACCACAGACTCCACACAGACACTCAAGTTTACTCCAACACACCACCTGTGAAACGTTAGGTAAAAACACAGGGAAAAAAATCTGCATAGAAGCACATCACAGTCTCAACTGGCAGTCGAGTCTGGCAGTAGTCTATCACCCAGTGACAGCTTCCTTTTCTCTCAGCTGTTAGCAGGATAGAAAGAGAAACGAGGGAGACAAGCCCTGGGCTTTGTTACTGCAGCAAGGAAATGGTTCCCAAGAAAAAAATGAAATTCAAGTATTTTGATGTAATAATCAAAAAGCCAGAAACATTTTACAATGTTTTCAGATCATTCAGGTTAATATTTGATGCATTAAACCCCAAACTGGTTACTATAGACAAACCCCACTCAGTTTTAGGTACAAAGAATATTTACTGGAAGTGTAAAATGAAAGGCCCAAAATGTAACTCCTACCTATAAATCAGACACTGTGATGCTAGAGGGAACGAGGGAGGTTTGTCTACCATGTAGGAACCATAATAGCAATGTTCTCCTTTGAGTTTGGTGTTTTTGTCCCTAAAACACAACCTTCATATGCTTGGGATATCTTAGTCACTGGGAGCACTGTAGACGTCCAAGGCAAATATCCCTGACAGGACTAGCACAGCCTCACATCAACGTCACTGCTTCGAGGTAACACACACTGTGGGGATTCTTAACTGAACTAGTGGGCATCAGAACTGTGTGAAAAATGGCACAATGAATCACTCCTCTCTATGTTTTCTACTGTCTAGGAATAAACCCTCATATCTCTCTCCTTCCTGGTTTAATTTCTCTGTTGTTTTCTTCCATGTCCTGATGCAGCTGAAGAAAAACTACATGAAGCAGTGGCTTAACACCTTCACTGCAGAGTCTGCTGAGGTTGGGAAACCAAAAACAGAAGACTACCTGAACAAATAATACCTTGTGATAAGAGATGTGCTCACAGGAGCTGGAGTGGCTGCTACAGACAGACATGCAGCTGCTCAGTGTGGGCCCCATCACGACTGGAGAGTGATATTCAGATGAGTCACAATATGGAGAGCTCAAGAGAGTTTTCAATTTATTCCCAACATGAGAAGGGTGAAACAAGCCAAGAAGAGGAAGAGATCACACAGCACATGGTGGGTTTGCTGCTTAATTCATGAAGTAATTCCTTCTTAGAATAAAACTTGTAACCATTAAAGAATTCTCTTTTCTGGTCTTAGTGTTACAATGACTGCATCCACTGAGCTCTAGTGTCAAAACCCACCATGAACTCTGTCTGCAAAACTGCAGTGTAAACTTCCTGCAGGTGTAAAAACCTGGAAAAGGTTTCCCTGTGATGCTCACAGGTCAGGTAACCTCTCAAAACAAAGGGCTTTGGAAAATAATTTCTCAAAAGGGATTTCTCACTTGCGAAAAGTGCAAACATTTTCACAAAATAAAACTAAATAGGATCATTAAGAGATAACAGAGAATCTGCAAAGATTCAGTTATTAATCACTGCTTTGAGAAAAGGCTTGCTTAAAAACCAATGTCTCTACACATTTTGTTACTCACAGGAACATTGTGAGGACACTTTGGAACTGATACTCAAAAACGTGTGTTCCCAGTTTGTGGTTCATTCCAAGCGAAAATTCAGTGCCCTGCCCAGGATGTCACTGGTACCCCCCTGCCCTCCCTGGATCCTGCATGGAACGAGATGCCATCGCTAAAGAATTAATGATGATTCAGGTTTGAGTCCCTTAAAATGACACTTGTCAAAGCATGCAAGTTGTTTCTACCATAATTTACCTTCTTTCTCACTTAAATCATCTTGCCTTGGTGTTTTCTAAGAAAGACTGACATTGCAGTGACATTGTTGAGACCTCAGCAAAGTTCCCTGAAGGAAGAGAACACGAGCAGAGAAATCAGTTTAGTGCATGGGCAGATTCCTGAGGAGTCCCTGTGGAACTTGGCATCATAGACTTAATTCCAGTTTTTCCCCTTCAACTTGTTAAGTACATGCCCTACAAATGCTGGAATACATTCAGGAGAAGGGGAAAGAACAAAGAAATGATGACAATGCAGAGGCAATTAGTCTCTGATTACCACATATAATAGGGAAAGGAAGGAAGCAAGGGTCAGGCAGACAATATTGGAAGTAATTTAAAATTTGTTTCATTATTAAAAAAATCAGAAGACCTATCTGATTAAATCAAAGCTCTATATCAAAGAGAAACTTATATTACAGTATATATTAAAATAAACTTTTTTAATAATAATCCTCATACCTCTGAAAACAGAGTTCTCTGCATTTCTTGAGGATATAATTAAACCAGAGATCTCTCTTTTAAATCTAAAACTGAAGTGTAAATTCAGTTCAGTTCCAATGAAGGAACCTAAACATTTTTAATTTTTATACTTCATTATCCTCATCTCCTAGCCTTGCCCTGAAGCATTGCCAAAAAATATTCAGCCTCAGTAACAGAACTCTATTCACCCTCCAGACTATGATAAAATTCATCAGCAAGCTTTGCACTTGGCATGGACACAAAAACTTCTGCTGGTCATTTTCTATGGTGCATAAAAAGGCTTTCTGTCAGCTCACAGCACATTTATTCATGCCTTGTTCTATATGACCTTTGTCTGTAAAGATATGAACTATTTAAATTTAGCTGATGTGATTTCAGAAAGATATTGCATTTGTACTCCCCAAATATTGCACCCCACGAGAGTTCTCATCCTCCCAACCCTTGATGTTCTTAGCAAAGCTGAACTCTTCAAGTCTCTGAATTTGAAGGACATTGATTACATTGCACAAAACGACGTAGTTGGTTTAATTCAGAATTTAAATAGCCTGTTTCATGTGTCTTAATTCACCTTGACTGTTATTTACATCAAACCAAATTGAGACCAATTTAATTACGAGCAAGAATCAGCATAGTTTAAGCTGCTCTGAAGAACTGAGTCCTTGCATAGACATTCCTACAGGATGTGCTTCCACACTCCTCAGTGGCAAATCCAGGGCAAGAACAGGTCATGTCCCTCTGACACCTTTGCCCAAGCCAGCAGTACTTGTCCCCCACACTGCAGTTTGTCACAGACATGTTTGAAATGATCCAGACTGAAAATAACTTTCTGGAGCCAAGTTACTGCCAGGAGCAACTTCTGCCACCATCTCAGACTCAGCAGCTCCAACACAGCCAGGCTGACCATCCCCACACCTCCTGCTCTGTACTGACGGACTTGGTGTTTTATGCCATTCCCTTCCCTCTGATGGCAGCTTTCCCATTCCACTCAGGACACCCCGTGATATATTTGGGAACAGAGCAAATGCTCCCCTGTTGGGCTCACCTGTGTTTAACCACAGCTACACCACAAGCTGCTGTGCTAATCAGTTAAGCCATTTTAGTGTATGTGAGCACTGGAAAAAGCAGCCAGATTCTGATGCTCCTGAACCTCTGAAGTATCTAAACAAAGTCACCTCTGGTCGCTGTTACCATCACAATCCTTTGGTGCTTTCAAATCCACACAGACAAGGACCATTTCACATACAAAGTGTCACCACATTGTAACATGTAACTGCTGAAGATGCTTCGAGGGTCCATTCAAAGCCATTTTTCTTTGAACTGTGGTGCCTGCTAAAGTATGTGAAAATTTCACTGAAGCTGTATCCGATTTTAGGTCACAGCTTCTCGTGGAGGACAAAATACATAAAGCACATCGTGCTTGCCAGATTAAGGGCTCCTGACTAGAGCTAAAACAGTTGGCTCAAATGCAGATGGGAAACACAAATGCTAAGCTTTGATTCCTGTTGGAATAGGTACAGAAACTGTTCTGCATTCATAGTAACCTCTTCAGTTTCATCTCACAATATATTCCATTATGCAGGAGGATTCTGGAGTCTGCTCATTGTGTTTTCATATTTGAAATCTGATACAGAGCAGGGAGATTATGCTGATACTTCTGGTCTATGTGGGATAAACTTCAGGCATTTATGTGTTTTACATAATGCTAGAGTTGCCTGCACATCCAAGTTGAAGAGATGTTTCTCATACAAACCTGGAGACAGAAGTAACCCTGGCAATATACAGAACACATAAAAGCCTGAATATTTATCTCTCACATTTTTAGACAATCACACCAGACACAAAAGTACGTCATAGGAAGTTACAAGTTTGCATCAAGACTAAGTGTTTTCTTTAGTTTGAAGTTAGTACCAAACTCTGCCCATGCCTTGCAGAGGCACAGAAGTTGTTTATAGGCTGAATCTGAGTGGTCCTACTTTAAACAGGGAGTTGGACCAACCTCCAAAGGCCCTTTGCAAGCTGTTCTACTCTGCAGTTCTACAAATAGCCATAACTGGTGGCACTGTAATTAGAAATCAGAAGAGACATGTCTCAGAGAGGAATTCCTCTGAGTTCATGGTCATTCTGTTAATACTCATTCTAAAGTTCAGGTAAAACACCAGCACTGGATTTCCACCTGGAGCTGTGTGTGCCCTTTCCCCTGTCTGATCCTGCCACACCCCACTGGGACACCAGGAATGCTCCAGGAGCTCCTGTTTGTTTGACCATGCAAAGGAAACCTTGTGACTTGTCACAGTTAACAGGGGCAGATACAGAACGCACAAACAGAAATATTTAAAAATACAAACTAAAAACATCCAGTGTCACTGTGTTAGGGTTTGCCTTGTGCCAGCTTAACACCAAAGGGTCAAACACTATGCAAATCAGAGCATCACAATTCAAAAAATCCTTAGTATTTTCTGTATCAAAGTCATCATGATGTTGTATCTATAGTCCTTTACTTTTAGCTTTTACAGCAAAGTGATTAATAAACTTGCCACCATACTTGCTGCTCATGGGGATGGAATTTTTAATCAAGCCCCTTAATTAGGGGGATTTATTCTCAGCAAACTTGGGAACATGTTCACACAAGAGCTGCACTCAGACTGTAATGCAAAAAACAAATAACCAAATAACCTTCTCTAGCCTGAGTTTAGATATAGACACATGAAGAAGGCTCATTACATCTCCAGGGTTTTTTCAGTTTGTTTGGTGGGGGACTTCTGGCAGATTTTCTGGTTAATTTGGGGATGGGTGGGGTGGGTGTTTTCTTTTTTGTAGGTATTGTCACATAGATGTCCAAAGCTCACATCTTTCAGGTAACGTGTTCCCCTTTTCATTAAAACTTTTATTTTATGGGAGAAACACATGAGGACAAATGGCCAATAAAAAGTTTGAGGTTTTGACATCTCTGCCAATACTTGTTCTTTATCAAGTATGTGCTCAGCACCACTCGGGGAAGGAGTCTGTGATTTTTACTGAGCAAGGTTTTCCTGAGCCTTTGACACCCTTTAATTCCTACCTTTGCCTGACTTGATCCTGATTAATACTAAGACTGTACTAATCAGATTTTCTGTAAAACAGTAAGATCCAATGAAGGAAAACCACCACCTTATGCCATCAGAGCTGTTTGGTAGAACTCTGATTTATGGTCTAAGAGAGAGCAATTTCAGGTAGAGGATTCCTTGCTGCTGAAGAATCCAAAGGAATCATTTGAAGCATGCTGTGTGGCACCTGCCTTTTCCTGTGAAAACAGCTATAAGGTTTACAGTGGTTTTCCTCAAAAGAACCTCTTGATCATATCAGATCTTGAGCTAGTGGGGACCTCTCATCTCACACAGCATTAACAATGTTGTCCTTGGTAGGAAAACTTGGGCCTAATTTTAGTTATCATTTGTTTTACAGCAAAATAAGTCAATGACTTCTATACTATTGTAAATAAATAAGCACAGATTCAAACAACTTGCATAGTTCAAAATAGGGTGCAATAGCCAAAATTTTATGCATTGTAACATTTTTCCAAGAACTAATATCCTTGTTAATGTTGCCCTTGAATTATTACCAGTCCTTCCACAACAAGCCCCCCCAGACACCTTTATGTTATGTATTGTCAATTTGTCATACATATCCCAATATAATTTACAGAGAAATAATTTAATTAAAATGAATACTACTTGAAGCTATTTAAATAATGCTCTGATTCTGCCTTAGCAAGGGCATTCAGGGTCTGGACCATTAGGCTGGGTTGGTGGTTTACTGTCCCTGTTTTTCCTCCTGAGATTATCTGGGACATTTCTGCATTCCAACCATGGAAGCATCAAAAATATTTGACAATAAACAATACCTTGCTACTTGAACATTTAATTATTATCTAGCTAAATTCACTAATATTGCTCTCTGTATACTTAATGTGCAAGAAATATCATGGGAAACATTATAATGGGAAACATGAGGTGGCTCAAGTCTCCTAGGGTTTCATCAGTTATTTTGTGATATACTTCAGTCAAGTTGTGCTTGATGATCTGTTTCCTAATCAACAAACAGACAGCTTTATGACAAAATAATAACAAGGAGAATACAACATAATTGAATTTGAAGATAAAGTCAATTCAGTTGAATCTTGAAACTTATTTTATGTATTTCTGAAATGAGCTCATCTGCAAGCCATGATATGCCAATATCTCCCTCATTTCTCTGTCAACCATCAGAGCAAAATCATCAACAGATCAAAATTTAATCACATGGAAATTAAGGTCACTAAAAGGCACTCAAAAGAAGCCACTCCTTCAAGCGAGGGAGGAGGCTTTTTATTTGCTGGGTTGCCAAGCTGTTTGAACAAGCTTATCGCTTGCTCCCAGGAAAAGTCCTAATTTGCATGAAACAGGCTCAGCATGCAGGGCTGACAGCAGGGCAGGTTCCACCCCGAGCCTGCCACAGCAGGCAGGGGGTGGCTGGGGCTGCCAACTGCAACCCTGAGCTGCAGCCCTTGGCCAAGGGCATACAATTCAGGAACACCAAGATGCAGCAAAGAACAGGAGATTTTGCTGCCCTTCTTGTACTGGCATCCCTTGAGGGCAATGGGTTTTCATCAGGAGAAATTCTGCATTCCACAGGTGTGAGAATTCCTGTGTGGCTGCAAAACGCTCCAATTGCCACTGCTGCACTACTGGAGTAATTTCAGTGCAGCATAAAGGGGGTTCCAAATACTAGGAAGGTACAATTCTTTGTGCTGTTGTGTAGGAGTAGGTAAGAGGCAGTGAGAAGAAAGGTCTGAGGGTTAAGATTAAAATATTTATAATAAATTAAATAAAAAGACTTTCCAATCATGATACATTAAAATAAAGCCCACGTATTTGAACACAGAAATGGCAAATATCACATGCCAAGCTGAGAAACTTTCTAATTTAGATGTGCTGGTTTCTCCTTCCTGAGCATGTCCCCCTTTGTACCGATCCAGGAAATAGGAACAGACAAAACAACTGGATATTATATAACAAATAATCTAACAAAACAGCGTGTAACTGAGTGAATTCAAGTATAAAAATAGGTCCCTTTCAGTCACAGCTTTATGCTTTCATCACAAATACCCAAATGCAGAGGTTAAGACAGCTGGAAGATGAAGTTTCAGCAAACAGCATCCAAGCACCAGAACTGACACATCCCAAAGAAACCTCGGAGACAGTGCCCTCTCCAGCTGCAGAAATGACTACAGCACAGCTCAGGGTGTTTGCCAAGGTAGGCCAGCATGAATTTGGCAGAGAAGTGGCAGACCCTGACATTTCAAATGAGAGGAAAACAGAGAATGAGACTAATGAAGAGGTGGAATGTGGGCAACAAAAATGTACCCACATCACATATGCCAAGTAAACACAAGGCCTGGTACCTTCAGCTTTGCTCCTGAGAAGAAGAAAAATTAGCTGGAGTGTGCACTGCAATGTGCAGCCTTCAGCCAGCAGCCAATTTGCTGGACAAACAAAGGTTACTGACTGCTAAACCTAGTTTAAAACAAACCAAAACCTGTCTGAAACAGAACTGGATAAGCATATGCATGAGGGAGGTAGTTACAGAAGAAAAAACGCAATATACTTGATAGTATTCTACATCATCTTCCTTCCAATCAGTACCCTGGTCACAGCAGGGAGACTGAGCAAGGGAAACATCCCCAGGGAAACTCAGAGTATCCCTGACTCGGGAATTGGTGATTGGTTAAGTTCCATCACCTCCAAAGGGAGAAATACAGTAGCAAGGCGTAAGGGTGTGAAAACCAACCACCACACAGCGACATCAAGCCCCACTTGCCCACCTTCCCCCACTTCTCCAATCCACATCAAATATGTGATGTATGAAGTCAGTCCTCTTAGAAGGAAGTAAAAATCTACAAGAAATGCAGCTCTATCCCTGCTTGGGGAATGCAGCACACCGTAAGAACAGATGGCCAGGCCCAGCTTTACATTCTTTATTGCTCCAAGAGAACGTGCCCCTCACTAAACTGGCAGAGATTTTGGTCTTTCAGAGCACACTCTTTGCCAGCACATCCCTGCCCTGAGAAGAGGAGCTTTTGGTCTCAACTTCTGACCAGTGGGTAAGCTCAGATCATCTGAACACGACTCATTTTCATCCAGATTCCAAAACTGTTGTTCTCCTCAAGGGCCTGTACCAACTCCTCCTCACAGCAGAGCCCCATTTATAAAATTTAGAGAAAACATTTTTAAAGCAAAAGACAAGTCAGTTTGGATTTTGGTGGTTTGTTTCCTTTTTTGGTTTTTACTAATTGTTCCAGGCTCATCTGGCTCTTTATGAACTAACCTTCTCAACTTCAGAAATGCACTGAAATTTCATAGCATAAAACTTGTAGCAAAATAACATGTCCTTATAATCTTTTAGAAACAGGAATTTTGAATTCACCTGGTAGAATTTCTTGGGGTTGTTTTTTAAACTTGCATGTACATACAAACTCCCAGAAAGTAATTCTGTTGTTACTGAGGATTAATTTCTTCTCTCTATCCTAAAAGGAATCAGCAAATTGCTTTCACAAAGGGAGTGCCTATGAAGCAGAATAGTCTTTGTTTGCTGACCCAATTACATAAAATATTAACAGAAGGGATGTTATTGCATAACAACATCAACACTGAGTTACAACCAAAGTTACATAGTTCCTGTTGATGACTTTTAGTACTCAGTATTAATTTCACCCATTTCTCTGCACTGCATAAAATTCTTATGTATTAATTCATTCAGATAAGCTAAAATGTCTTCCATACAGAAGTCTTCATGTGAAAATTATTATTTATGAGGTGTCAAGTGAACAGTATTACAGCTGTAAGAGACTATTCAGTAAAGACATGGGACATATTAAAATTTAAGAGACTGACATGCCTTGTTAATTAGAAATGCCAACATTTGACATTTTTATTCCCAAGAGAATTGATTTATTATAGATTCATTTAATTTTGGGGAAAAAGTTGATGCTGGGAATTCTGATTCACAGTAGATTTCCAACCCCAGTGTAGTGTGGTTTCAGATCACCTCATGTAGCACAAAGAGATATGAATGAAATGCACAGAGCCCTCTATATCTAAAGTCTGAGTAAGGACAGCTGTGTCAAAGAACTGATTTCCGCCCCCTTTCTGATTCCTGCTGTCCCACCTGGGACATGCAAAGCACTCCTCCAGCAGTCCTGGCAGCCAGGAGAAAATTAATGATTTCCCTCTCAGGAGACAGAGCTACACCAGTGACCAGCCACGGCCCTTCTGCTTTGCTTGTTTCTTTTGGTGAAAATAAAAAATATGATACATGAATGCAAACGGAATAGACACATTCCTGATTCCCCAAACTGTTTTTATACCTGGCAGTTCTGTCTAATGAAGGCTGTTCATGCACAGTGAACAGATTTCCTTCTACATCTGTGTAATACCATCCCAAACTTCCTGTCTTAGGAGGTTTTTTGCAGAAAACTTGGTATTTCCCTACACCGGGATACTTAAAAGATTGGAGAAATCTGCTTTAAGCTCTACCCTACAGAATTTAGTTTCTTCCCTAGCCCAGACATATAACAGTGCCACACAGGACCAACCTTCCAGCCTCCCAGTACATTCATCACAGCAGTGCTGAGGTAACAGTGAGCCACATGGAGTTAAAACAGGGAGGAGAGAATGAGGTACACGGAATTTGCCACTGACCCAAGAACACACCCCAGGACTAAAAGGGTCACTTCTTGACTTTCCAAGCCAAAGGCCAGCAGCAGTGACCCTCTGAGTGTGAGTGAAACAAGAGCTGGCCCATCCCTACAACTGAGTCACAGTTCACACAAAACTTCGTGCTGATTTCCAGTGGGTTATGGCGAGTTTGTGTGTTTGAGCTTCTTTGTTATTTATGTGAAACATTGAAGGCTTCTCCTGAACAAACACAGCAAAACCTGAGCACTGGGGGGAACTCTGCATTTCAGCTCTTTGTAGCAGCTGGTGGAATAGAATGGGATAATTAGATTCCAGCACTCAGAGGGCTGGGATTTACTCACTGGATGAAGCAATGCTGCCCCAAGTGAGGAAAGCAGCAAAAATAGCTCTGGCTCAAGGGGTACCTTGGACATACTGACATTGTCTTTGTGATGTACCAGTGCGCCAATTCCCCCTGTGTGGGGTGCCCAGGCAAATCTGCTGGGGTGGGGTTAATCTGCAAAGAGAGTCATGGACAGGCTATTTGAAGCATCTGGAACATCTCTCAGCTTGAATATAACACAAAGGAAGAGGAAGTTCAAAGAAAAGATGCAGTAAGAAAGGCACAGGGGGAAAAAAACCACACCCAAAAAAAGTCAAGGAAAAAACCCAATAAAGAAATTAAGCTTGAAAATCTTCCAGAATTAGAAACAAAGAACTAGCCTACACCTTTTTTAAATCCAAATAATTGCTGTACTATGGCTATGTCTATGCTGTAGGTTTTACCTGTGTTCCTACAAGCACTTCTGTCCAGAGTTTACACAATCCATGAATTTATTCTTCTAAGGCTTGTTGTCACTGGAAGTGCAGGAGTTGTTAAAAGTCCTTCTGCTTTCAGAAGGAACATTCTCCCACAGCTTCCTGAGGGGGGAAGACGATCCTTGGACATTTAGCACAGAGAATATTGCCATGTCTCTGCAGGGACACAGGTGAGAACAGAGCAGGTGACAGCAGGGCCACAGGAGGGAATGTGTCCAGGCTCTGTGCTGATCAGATGTGCTGCAGGCACACCTTTAGCTGCGTCACCACCACGATTTCCCTGCAGTTCATTTTGGAAAAGGTGCAGGAAATTGCTACAAAACTAAAGAGTCTTTCTACACACCACTAGCAAATATCAAAAACTGCTGAAGGTAAGTGGAAGAGGAAGGCAACAGAAAGAACAAAAGACACAACTTGTCTTTTTTTCCTACTGATGTTCTGAGATGCCATTTCAAAGGGTTTATCTCGAAGCATACAGACACGTGCTGGAGGTTGGGCACAATTATTTAGACTCCCTGACTCACAGATGTCACCTTTCACTGGCTTGGCAGTTGTCATGCACTGCCTGACAATCCTGCTGAGGAGATGAAGCACAAACAAGGCTGCACGTGTGCTTTCTAACTATAGTCCTGCCTATTGCACCAAAGGCACTGTCAAAGCAGAGACCTACAGAACAGCTGCTCAGGTGGCTGTTTGCAGCAGTGAGAACGAGCAGCAGGGCCACATCACTCATCTGTCACACACTGCCCTTCCAGTTTAGGGTTCAAGGCCAGAGACCTGCAGAGCCACCACACCTAACCAAGGTGCCAAGGGTGGGAAGCATTCAGAACCATTAACCAAATTTTGCTGAAAGGCTAAGAAACATTTGCACAAGCCTTAACAGACAGCTAATCCAGTCTTAACAATGTGGACATTTCAATGTGTTCATAAAGATGTAGATGTCAACTATCTAAAGGAGTTTGCAGACACTCTGAAGGGACAGAATCAAAATTGTTTTGAAAGCTGTTCACTGGAGAACTCTATCCCTTCCATGTGCTCTGTGACAAAAACAATCAAGACTGACAGACTGGAAAAGCTCGTGCTTTACTGCAAAAATATTGATGCCGTAGTATCTGTTAAATTAAACCCACCTCTGCAGGTGTTTGCTTTGCCCATGAGCAGGAGATAAAACAGTCAGTGATGTGTTCCAGGCAGCACTGAACTGTATCTCAGGATATCCAAGATTAGTAAATACAAGGTAATTAACTAATTAATTTCTTTTACAGTTGATGTAAATTCTTATAGTGACAAACACTAGGCTCGTTAGGAGGCAAGGCAATGAAGCATCACTGGCTGTGAAAAACAAGGAGACTGGAACACTGCAAAGTTCTCGGTTCCATGGAGTCACCTCAGTTATCACTAAACAGTACAGTGTGGACCCTTACAGAGCTCTGTTAGGTCAGGGTTTCTAAGCCACTTCAGATAATTTCAGAACAAATACTTCAGCTGAAGTGACAAAGGAAAACCCTACATATACAAATTACATTTACAGTCAAGACTTCCACTGCTACTCCCATTATTGACTTGAAATGGTAAGGGGAAGAACTTAAGCAAAGCTTTACAGAACTCCCGTGTAATCCAAATATAATTTCTTGCTTCTCATATATTTCCTTAAAGAGGCTCTTGAAATATTCTTAACCACTTCTTTAACACTGCAGCTATGCCCAGTCACTGTCAGTAAGGGAGATAAACATATTCTGAACAATTCAGCTCCACTAATTCCTATAAAGGAGGGGGAAATGGAATTTAAAAAAAAAAACAACAAAAAACACAAAACAAAACAAAAAAACAACAAACCCTGCATTTTAAGCTCATTGGCTTCTAATATATGCTAAAAACTAGAAAGTAATTACAGTTCCCTAGACTATCTTAAAAAACAGGGGCTGAAATACTTGTAACTTCATTAAAGACACAAAATAATTGAACTCAAATGCTTTGTTCAGGAAAAAAAAAAACCAAAACCCAAAACATTAAATGTTTCTCCTCAAAACAGGGCTTGAAGGTGATAAACACACCCTTTTATCCTAACACAGTTATGCTCTTAAGTGATTTTTGTTTAAGAAACAGAAGCCAAAATTTCTGGAATTGTGGGTAAGGTAAACATAGCAAATTACCCCAGCTAATTTTTTAAAAGCTTCGGAGTGTGGTGATTGAATAAAACTTGATTTCCCTTTTTATTTGACTAGATTTTATTTTTTCCTGTGCCAAATCAGGGAGCATTCCTAAGCAGCTCCATTTTCCATGGAGTGGTCTGTAATGCTTGGGATGGACTCTGCATGGAGGCCACGTGCAAGGCAGGGCCTCCCAGAGGATTCCTGGGACAAACCAAAGAAACACAGTGGTATTACTGGAGTTAATTGCAAAAAGCAGGAAAACAGATTCAAAACTATGAGCTCAAAAGCAGACATTTCAAATGCACAAACAGAAACATGGGAAATCTTGGCACACCCCCCAGATTATATCTGTGTACTACAGACACTGTGATGGATCAGGGGGAACTTGTGGGGGGAAAATTGTTATTCCTCTGCAAGCCACCCATTTTCAGGGAGGAAAGCCTCAGATTCCTGTAAAGGCAGGCAAAGAAAGAGCTGGATAACAAGAGCTCAGTGAGATCTGGGAGCCCGTGGTTTATTTAAAGACCAGGAGACAACTGAAAAAACAGAGCTCCTGAGGGGAACAGCAGAACACCAGCCCTGGGGCTGACCAGCAATGCTGGAGATGAAGAGCTACCAAAGAAATCTGAAAATACCACCCTCTGTGCACATGTGGGGAGTGATACAATGTAGAATTAAAACAGAAAGCATCCAAATATGTAATGGGATAGCACAGTATCAAATTCCCACTGAAAACGTGTTGGATGTGTCTGTTTCCAAAGAACACTTTATCAGACTGTATTTTCAAATTTACACTTAAAGCAATTTTTCCTCTGGGCGATCTCAGACTAAAATAGGATCCACCCCATTTCAGATTGCTTCCTATCCCCACCTTCTTTCTCTCTGTTATTTATTCAAAGTGTGAATGTTGCTGTATTTCTGATGTGGCACTATCAAGTAAGGAAATCAGAACCTGTCGCCTCAACTTTAGTTTACTTGAGGTTAAAATTTACCAGTCACCAGTGATTTCACCTGCTTTGCCTCAAAAAGTATTTGCTGAAGGGGAAAAAGCCTTTCTGATGGCATCTGTGACAACAAAACATTGGTATGCATTAGAGAGGCAACAGCACAGGCAAAACATATGTGAGAGGCTGATTCCCCCTCCCTCTCCCTCCCATTGGAATCAGCTATTCCTGTAGCAGAGCTTAAGCCAGGCTACAACAGTGCCAGGCTTTAACTAGAGATTAATTCTTTCCAATATATTTTTCAATGTAATTTCTAGACATATTTTACATTTTTATTGCAAATTCAATTCCCAAAGGAGCTCAAGTATTTCAAAAATTATGTGAAGGGCTGCACTTGAACAGACTGTTAACTTTTGGGGTAAGAGGCAGGCAAATACTTATCAGCAGGTGGCTGCAGTTAAGGGGAAAGGTAATCTGGGACCAGAAAGAGGACTCCAACTCTTGTAACTTTATTAAGGTGTGAGTCAGTAGTGCCAGGATATGAGTCATGGATTTTATAGTGTCACACTTGTCAGACAGTTTGTAACCACACTGACTTTCACAGGAGGGGTTGTGGTGTTGCATGTGTTAAACACGTTAAACTAAACACCTTCCCTGAACTCAGCTACTCCTTACACTGTCACACCTTTGCCATCTGAGACTGCCAGGCTCAAACAAAGAAACTTTTAAGAAGAGTAGGAAATTTAGCTAATGTGAGAAGGAATTTACAGGATTTAAATATAATTACACATTCTTAAGAAACACTTCACGCACCCAGTCTCCCCATGGGAGGCAGATCTTCCTCTAGTTTTCAGTGGACACCAAGTAAGAATATCAACCAGCTGACACATGATTGCTCTTCTAATATGAGTTCCATCCTTTCTCTGCAGCAAGAGAGTCAGTGCACCCAACCATGCTCTCTGCAACTCACAGTATTAGTAACAGTCAAATCACCACAAGGTATCTTCAGATGGGTTTATAAAGACAGATTGCATAAAAATTCACAAGCTGTTTTTAAATTGAAACAGCAACAAAAGTTCTTGCAAAAGTTAAAGAAGCAGAATCTTCTATTTGCATACTTAAAAAAAGAATTCACCTTCTGAATCTCATCTTATTTCAAGATTTTTTTTTTTAACCTGGGAATTCACTTTGCACTGTTCTGCTTTGCTCCCAATGCCACTGACTCTTACAGGCATCTTTTTGTAAGATACTTCCAGTCCTAGGAAGTATGAAGTCCTAGTGACAAAAAAATAACTTGAACACTTTATTTTTTTAAAGTAATGAATTAATATTATATTCTGATAATGTATTTTTTAAAAAATGAGAAAACTATCCTGGAGGGTACTCAAAATGTCATACCAAATTAAATTGAAATGCAAAAAACTATCCTTCCATGCTGAAAGGAAAAAAGCTGCCACAAGAGACCTATGTTACCAACAGATAGAGGAAACAGTCAATTAAAGACTTCCAGATTAATCAAGATTGGGAAACACAATTTGGATGATAAAGGATCTTTGGACTTTTCATGCAAAGGAACATAAGGAACATATGGACAACCAGTGTCAGCTGAACATCCACATTTGATCGGACCACTGAATATTCCTGCACCTTTCAATACTGTTCCATCACACTGTGCCCAGGAGGGAAGTACCTTCCAAATCAGCCCTATTAGGCAATGAACTAATTAACTGAGCAGAAAGGCATCCAGAAACTTCTGTCAGTCTAAGGCAGTGATTAATCCAGCAACATGGCTTTTAATGTTTTTGACAAATAGTTAGGTAAGATTTCCAATTACTGTAGATTAAGTAGAGATTTACACATTTCAAAGGCTTTCTAACAGTTTAACAACTATTTCAAGTCTTCAATAAAGCATTATTTGATAACAGATGTCAATCTCCTTTGTTTCTAAATCCAAAGGCAAGGAGGAATACCTTCCAAAACAACCCCAAAACATACTTTAATGAAAAGCAATAAAGAAGAAGTGTCTCCTATTCACAGGGGCTGATTACATTGACCAACAAAAACAAACAAAATCCAGAAATGACTTCCCATAAAATGCAAATAGTAGCAGAGAGAGATAAATAAATAGGCAGTAGAATGGAATAAGAATAAAAAGAAAGCTGCTTTCCAATAACACAGAAATAATGGTATTACAACTACCCAGCCAACAGAGACAGAAAATGGGTAACTAGAGGAGAGTGACAGGAACCAGCTTTTAGTGACACAGTGATAAAAATGAGATTAAAAAGCAGCAGAAAACACTGATGCAAACAAGTATTTGTAAACACCAGAAAAAGAGCAGCTGAAGGCAGTAACTCAGGCTATAACATGGCTGATAAAGCAGCCTTGCAATGTTCTAATCACCTGCAGTCCCAGGACTCCTGTTTTTGTGAGGAGTAAATAAGTCATTGTTTTCACGAGGAGCAAATAACTCATTGTTTTCATAGAGCAGTAAATTTCATGCACAGTTTTGAAGTGCTGAAATAAGATCCATCCCTTAGGAAAGCAGGCAGCTTCCAAGTAATTGAGAACTGGCCATGGAAGTGGAATTACAGTGCAGTTTGGATAGAACAATTCCCATATGGAGAGATTCCTGCAGAGTGGGACGTCCTTACTAGCAGAGCACCCTTGGTCCCCAGAGGCAGCATCACTTTGCCATTTGACTCTGCACTGGGCATTTCTCATCATCCCACCTCATCTGCACAGGAAGGGCGGATGAACAACAAAGCACCAACCAGGCACAGGTTGTAAGGAAGGATGTACAGACTTCACAGAAATCTCCCACTGCCATTTAGGGATGCACAGAAGCTTTGGCAGAGGATTATCAGAAGGTATTTTATATACTTTCTGGTATAAGTTTATATATGTTAAATAAGATGATATATGTTAACTTGCTCCCTCCCTAAAAACCAGGCAGGCCTCAAACAGGCTTTACATACCACTGGGTCCCACCCATATACTTTGCCAAATCAGCCCCTCAGAAGCCACCTAAAGGACACATAGACCTGGCTAATCAGAGTATGGCCAAAGCCCAGAAGGAAATGTCACTTCAATACTATTAAAAACTGTCTCTAAGCATTTGCCTTCACTATATGTAAGTGATCCTGAAGTACAGAGAAATACCTGATTGGACCTTGGGCCAGCAATAAATCCAACATCACTGAAGGCTCAGAATGCAGATGGATGACAAATGTGTGTGAGACAAATTAGACAATAAAATAATTGAACATTAATCTTCATGCAATTAATTTGTTACTAACTGACATTGATTGTACCTTTCCTTTTGGGTTTCTGTGAAGCTATTTTTGATCCCACAGTTTCTAATTTGCCTGAAGCCTTGTGAGGAAGCAGCATGTGCAAGAGCACAGGGCAACACTTCCCATGGCTCTGTGCTGTTACATTCCCAATGATTCCTCTTGGCTGTTTTCTATACATCTGTACTAGAAGCAGAACCTTTACACTTGCTAAAGGCTTTGAAAATCTACATACTGTATGCAGCAGATTAAAGTTCACATCAGGAAAGAATCAGAATTCAAAGCT
Organism: Hafferia zeledoni; assembly: GCA_035583235.1. Taxonomy (NCBI): domain Eukaryota; kingdom Metazoa; phylum Chordata; class Aves; order Passeriformes; family Thamnophilidae; genus Hafferia; species Hafferia zeledoni. The sequence goes on along the minus strand of JAWWEV010000034.1, from coordinate 7,063,004 downwards.
TTGAAGGCATTCCAGACTTTGCTATACATAAAAATATCGCCGCGTACTCCCATTAACAATAACAAAACATACAAGTGTCCTCTTGAGCCTTCAGCTCTGAATCTGTCCCAGATTCTGACAAACAGCATGCAATTAAAGATCAGAAGGGTTCAGGGCAAGAAGAATCCCATTTCTAAACCTCTCTGGAGGGTGCCAGAGCTGCACATGTGTTGATAGGACTGTTCCCTTTGCTTTGGTGATTATACAGCAAAGTGTTTAGAACTCTTTCCTAGAGAGTAAAAAATGCACCTGAACAGCGTCACCCACTGAGTGCCTTCAAGGTCTTTATGCACAAACGTTCCCTTTCAGAAAAGAAGTTCCTGTTTCCACTGACCTGATTGATTGGGGGGTTTTTTGAAGGTATAAATGACAGTCATATATTTTGGTCGACTTATAATAAAAATGCATCAAACACTAAAGATGGCACAAAATCAGGTTTTACCAGCTGGAGATCTGTGATATTTTTGGTCACCCCAAAACTCCTCATAGACTGACAATCATTCTCACCCTTATTAATTCAGCCTTTTGCTCCCTTAGCTGTAATTAATTATAAGAGAAATCAAACAAAACCCAATTAGGTGAAACTAAGTAAATTTTAGGGACTCATGAACCTTTTGTTTCATATGAATTTTGATTCTTGACTGTACCTAGTGAAACTAAGGAAAAAAAAAATCAACCCATAGGGGTGCATACACAAATTTTAAATCTTATTAAGCATCAATCACTTATTAGGAGAAGTCCTAAGACACAGTAGCAGAATTGCCTCATCTTGAATCTTTTGGACTGACAGAAAGACTTGGACCTGGTGTTTACTGTTGTTCAACGAGGAAGAAAATATTGTTTCATAGTGTGCTGTGTGAATAAATGTTTTTTGTTGCCTTGTGTATTTTCCTGAAAGATTCATGCCAATTTAGTGTGGTAGCAAGTCTCCTGCAGAAACTGCAAATGGAAAAATATCTGTAGCCTAGGAAGCCTTTCCCCACTGGTACTTGTTAGGCTCTGACTGAAGAAAAGTCATTTGAGAGAACCCACAACAACCCTCAAGTTCAAAAGCCAAAACTGAAAATTTGGCAGATATTAAATCTGAACCTGCTGAGCCTCACACTGAATGTTTTAAGGTACAAGTGCTCTTCTGTGTGGGGGCAGAAACCTTCCCCAGCTCTTTTGGGAAAACAACTAATTCAATTTTTTTCATTGGTTATCCACCATTTGATTTGAGAAATAATTTTTACTGGTTCAGTTGAATTTACAGTTTCCACAGACTCTTGAGAAGATTTGAGTCTTGCTGTGGCCACCAATCATTTGGTCTTAGTCACAGTTTAGTTGTGGCTTGGTTTACTTGTGTAGGATTTATTAGGATGAGAGACACAGAGTGAATGTTTCCAGACCCATTGGGTTGGATTCTGCCACAATATTTAAATCTTTGGCACAATCTTCAAATATATATACAAGTCTTATTAAATTTACATACTTAGTCAAGCATTTAGAGGCACAACTCAGACTTCAAACCACCAGATATTAAATGCTAGATTATGTAATCTGGCACCTGTAAAACCTCCAGTTCCTTCTTGGTATTTAATAATCACAGTTTGCAAGAGACATGGAGCAAAACAAACCACATGTCCCTTGTTTCTTTAGCAAGGTATTTGATCATTGGATGAATACAGTTTTTCATCCTGTTTTAGAACATGCAGGTAGACCATAGCAATGCTGTTTTCCTGCTGGTTTCTTATTGATCCAATCCATGTGGGATTATTTCTAAACGCATTCTCTTTCTGTTCAGCAATTTTAAGAGAGTATCTAATGCAAAACAGTAAAGAGGCTTGAAGTAGAGTGGTAGGCTGAAATCACAGAAAAAGTTTTAATAAGCTTGACAGAGGAATAAAAACTCTTTCTTCTGACATCTGCTACAACTGGAGGGAAAAATCCAAACACCAAGATATGAAGTACTGAATCCTTTTGAAGCCATACCACAGCTGAATCCAAGGCTATTACTCTTCTCCAATGGCACCTGAGTGTCTGTGGAACACGCCTGTTCCCCACCCTTGCAATGACAACATTAGTTTTCAGATCTTTTACCCCCACAGATACTTGCAAAGTTTAAAACTATACTAAAATTTCACCTACTGTTAGCCAGCAATGCTGAAATGTTAATTGCTTTAAAAAGACATTAACCTAATAACTAAAATTCTGACATTTACTCTCATCACCAGAAACCAATTGTATCACAGGGGTAGCACTGAAGAGAAGGAATCATGATTACAGAGTTGCTAAAAAATGCTTGAATGTTTTCAGAGGCACAGAGTCACTTAAGCATTTAATTCCTATTGATCTTCAACTCAGGCACCTTTATACCTTCGTGCATCCGAGACTTGCATTCTTAAGGCCTTTCAATCATGGTTAAAAAATGTACCCTATAACTTGCTAAAGAAGTTCACTCTGGGTTGTATTTATGTCAGCTTTCATATGGGCAATGCTAGCAAAGAGAACAGCAATCATTTTCCTGTAGCTTGGGGCTTGAAACAAGCTCTCACTTATACAGGAGTAAATTCAGGGTAATTCCATTTACTTCATTTGATTGGATCTGGCCTCTTGCCTCTGACACTGCCTGTGGTAACAAAAATCTGTACAGTAACAATTTTTCCCATCCAAAATAAGATTGAATTTTAAGAAGAGCGCTTACTAAGAGGCATGTCAAGGTTTTGCAGGTTTTGCACTGCTTACAGAGATTGTAGCCTCTCTATATGGATATTTGAGCACAAACAACAGATTACTTTTTGTAAAAGTGAGAGTAGGAAAGTCATGCACAGACACAGCACTTGCTACAAAATACCTTCCCCTTCCACACACAATTACTTTCCAATCCCCACCACTCCAAAAATAAAGTGGAAATCTAAACACACAAGTCATGGCATTTCATAAACTACATTGGCAAGGGCAGAAAGATCCATGCTCAGGATTAGCACTGCAGTAGTTAAGAGAAAAAGGTAAGTCAGATCCCTAAACATCTTTGCTGACATGGTAAATTATTATAACTGCTTTTGTTGGCTCTGGTATGAGTCTTCCTGGCAGTGCCCTGTCAGCAGGAGCAGGTGTGCAGCTGCTGCTGGGCCAGGTAACACAGCACTGGGAAGGAGAGCCAAACTCAAGCACTTGCAGAACACCTTCCATCATCCCCACAGCAGAGTTGCAAGTTTGGCATATCTTTGCACCATTAGTCTTGAAACATTTTGGCTTTTCTATTTAAATATACAAATATTCCATAATAACTTACTTACAGTTCCCTTTGATCATTATTCTTTCCACTGAAAATTATGGCCACTGGAATCCTCTGCACTGCAGCTCAACTTGGGTACACCAAGGAAGAAAGCAAAGTGTGTCATCACTGTTGATAGAAGGATAAATATAGTGGAAGTCAGATTAATATTTCCAAGATTACTCATTTCTACTTCAAAAGAGAAGCAAAGATCATGTGCAAAATGACAGCTACCCATCTGGGACTGGAAAAGTCACCATATGGATGTCTTTCGCTAATTATAGATAAATTTCTGATCCAAGGCATTTAAACGTAGGGATCTGTCAGTTCAGAAATATACTTCCTCTCCTCCCTCATTCAGACATTGCTTTGGTGCTGGCTAATCAATTAAGCAGGGCGTTGGGTCATACCCACTTGCTGCACCTTTAAGAAGGCAGTTTTCTACTACTTCATGCAACATGCAAGCACATTTGTAGCTCAATTAAATAAACTTGTTACAATAATTCCTTTTTTTCTTTTTTTTTCAGCTCGAAGGAGCCTCTAGAATCTTCTAGCCCCATAGCCCATATATTCAGAGGCAACGAAACTGCATTATATTACTGCTTCACACAGGGTATCTCTACTTGAACTACAGCTTATACTCCTGAAAAGCATTCTAAGTGGGTTAAAAGATGTTTCAATAACATAATTATATCACCCAGGGTAAGTTCTTCCAAGAGCAATTAATTTATATAAATTATTAAGTATGCATTCCTAACTTTGTGCAAGTTGGTTCCTCTTGAACTATAAATTATTTTTTTCCTTGTCTTTTATCTGCTGAATTGACTGATTCATTCTCTATCAAATTAGTGAACGGGTTGCATGTATTTATAGACCAATCATATTGCTCTTCAGCCTTTGCTTTGATACGTTATTAGAGTGAGCTTCTTGTCCTTGGGAGGTATTTTCTATATTTTCAGACAAAAAAAGGAGCTCCTCTAAACCCTCCAGCTTTTGGCCTCCTACTAGAACTGCAAACAGTAGCTGATACTCCAATAGCAATTATATCGCTGCCAAATGCAGAGGCTGCATAGTCTTTTCATGCCTGCTTAGCATTTTATAGCATTTATACATGGTTGCATTAGCCTTTTTGTCACTACAGCAGAAGCTCACTCCACCACGTAAAGGTAGCCAATGTGAGGAAAATTGCATCCCTAATAACTAGGGAGGATCAGGCTTTTCCAAGAGCCCATCAGAGCACTCACATGATGCTCATGACACATTGTCCAAGGTGCCTCCGATGCCACCCCTCCCTCCCAGCCGTGTTGGGGGTGGGGAAGAGCTGCGGTACAACTGAATTCACACCAGCAGCTGTTCTTCACTCCTCTACAGAGGAGTTTCAGACATATCATGGCACCTTCAGCTGTGCTTTACCCACACAAACCCAGTATGAGTTCGTGCCAGAGATAGTTTTTTTCCCCACTTTCCTTTTTCTGTCCTGGTAGAGTCTCACATTCAGGTCACAATTAAACCAAGAACCTACCACTTATGCACACAACACTCCCTCCATCTGTCCCAGACACACCTGAGTAGCTGCTGCCTGAAGACTACCAACATTCACCTTTGACATCTACACATCAGTGAGACAGAATGAAAATGGTAATTACACCCAATTCATTTAGTTTGCTACTTATATATAGGAATTTCACTTCCTGGAGCCCTCAGTTTCCTCAAGAGGCTGCCTTCAGGATCAGAGAAATTGCTTTCAGTACCCAGTAAACAAGGGCATATGTTCCAGCTTTTCCCATTGCCTTCCCTCACAATCCAAGGGGGGGGGGGGGAAAGAGCATAAAGAGATAATCACAAGAAATCAATTCCTTTACTTACATGACTTTTAACACAGGTGGCAATGATCTCACAAAATGACTGTCTTTTGGGTAACCTAATTCTCAATTCAAGCATTAGCTAAGTAATCTTTTATCCTGGATATGTCTCTTATCCCATCAAGGAGCTAGCTTAACACAGCACTTTCCCTCCAACTCTAATGCTACCCCATCTAACTTCAAGAGTTAGCTCTGTCCTACTTACTGGAGCCTTTCTTCCCATCTTGTTGTTATGGAAAGCTTGGGAGCTTGTACTTCATCCATGCCATGGATACCTTAACCAGGCATAGAAGCCTCTGGTGAGCTGAAGTCACAGTCCCAAAGGAAACATGTCCATTCCCACAGACACCCTCTGCAAAACCCTCTCACACCACTGCAGTCCCCATCAGCTTCAAGTTTTCCTCCCCTTGTCAGGGAGTTTCCTACCCTTGCTTTTAAAAAGTGAAATTATGGCACACAAAAGATTTAACCCTTCAGCCAAATGAAAGATCCTACACTTTCCTGGAGAAAATTCCAGAAGTTAGTCAGCCTTTGAAAGGATCACATAAAATTCAGCTTTAAACCATCTAACATCCATCCTGTGCATGAGAACCATAATTCTCCTCAGCAGAACAAAAGTAAGACAAGGCACTAAAATTCTATGCTATATTCTGAGCTACTTGGTTTTAAACACAAACCAAACCTGTCCCTGTCCCAGTCACTCTCTTTGCACCACCTGGACAGCCAGCTGAGGTCACAAACACCCACTGTGTCCACACTGACACCCAAGGGAGGGCTTTTCCCTCCTCCGACGCCCTTGGAACACACCAAGCAGCCCTTCCACTGTCTGTATTTGCCCTACTCTCTGCTGGCACTCTCTGCAGTGCCCCAGACCTCGAAAGTGTTTCTAAAGTCACTCACCGACAAAAGCAGCTTCCATGGACCAACTCCCACCATGCAGGACCAGCCCCCGCAGCCCAGCAGCAGGTGAGCCCTTCATAGGGGCTCAGATCCTGCTTTTCTGACCTTTCTGTGCCTCCTGAACCGGGATCCTGCTTTTCGGGCTGACCTGCTCTGTGCCCTTGCCAAAGTCCCTGCCTTGCCTTCAATGCCCACAGGTGTCCCTCCTTCCCCACCTGCTCATCAGCATCATCGCCATCAGCTGTGCTGCCAGAGGGGCTTTGGGAACACTCAAATTAATTGAGGCCTCATTATTTGTACAAAATGCTTCACTTTAACACACATACAATAACAATAAGGAAGGGAGTGGATTTGGGAACTTTAACACTTGAACTTTCTGAGCTTCTAAATACACAGTTCTGAACAGGGTCTGGAATCCTTTGTGAGAGGCACAGAAAGGCACAGGGAGTCACAAGCCTCACAACAACAACATCCTTAACTTTTATGATCAAAGAACTGCCTAAAGGCAGCACGAACAGAAACATTCAGTATGAGATCTCGAAAAACCTACCTTTTTGTGAGAGTCCACAGTTTACATCCTACTGAAAAGCAGCATCTGTTTCCACTTGAAGTTTGCAAGGCTAAACTTGAAAGAATTTAAAGGTTTGCTTTGGTTTTAAAAGCCCTGTGCTTGCAGTCTGTGCCCTGTTGTGCTCAGGAGAGCACTAATGTGGAAAAAGGGAGCCAGAGTCAAGCTCCTGACTTATCTGAGGCAGTAACAGTAAAAACTCTCTTTTGTCACATTTCTGAAGAGCAAATAATTTTCACAACTCATCTAGGCCTTTCTTTGCCCCTTCCATCAAAGACACACCACTCGAGAGAGAGGAACAGCTGATTTATGGGGCCGGAGAGAAGCAGAACTCAGCCCTGCCAAGGCAGATCGTGTTGGAGGGGAGAGGGAGGCAGCAACTGCTTCAAACAGCTGAAACTTCTCTGTCCCTCATTCTGGGATTTTGCTCTACAGGGCTGGATTTTGAATCCAGATAACCATAAAGTGGGATTATGCTTTAGAGAAATTTCCTCCAAAATGTACAAGCATTTTAGTAAAATATATAATACTTTTTGACGGCTGATACATACTGTGAGCCAACTTGTGGGGTGCTCATGTCCCCCAGAGATGTGAGTGTGTTACAGCAGAAATCAGCTTAATTCTTTGCTGCTTTCAAAGCCTTGGTTTGCTTAGGATGGATTCTTTTACATTTAGCTGAACGATTGTTAGGACTCAGGAAGAAATTTCACATGGAGTACCTCCTAAAGACAATACTTCTCCTAATTCCCCAGTGCTGTCCTCTGTCTTAACAGGAAAGTCAGGGAAGAAATGAGGAAATCCCTTGGTAGAACAGAAAAAGAACCTAACCTATCTGCTGGTAAAAACATTAGGATTGATGGAGTTAAGGGATTGGCACAGTCAAGTTGTTTATCTGCTGCAAATATGAAGCACAATGTGAATCATGACAATTCCCAAGAAAAGAAGATTTATTTTAAAGTGAAAAACAGCATATGCTTATGCTTCCTTAAAACTACCTTCAGGCCTTTCATTAGTATCCCATGATAATACCAAGCATGAAAGAAAAGAAGAAAGTTTCTATATTTTAAATTTCCTTTAGAAGTGAGTCCAAGAGTACATGGGTATGAGTGAGCACTGCTTGGGAGAAAACATACCCAAGGTTCTGTTCTACCAGAGCTGCTGGTAACGCAGCCAATTAAATGCATTAGCTGAAAGTTGGGTGTTTTAAATGTAGATCTTCCCTATGGAGGGAACAAGTAAAGTCAATTTAGGTTCTTTTGGTATAATGCTGATTTTCTAAATGTATGCAGATATATTTAGGGGAACCAGAGGTAAGTTAATGATCTGTCTGTCCATTTAGAAGGTTTAGCAAACAGGGACTTCAGAACAAATGAAGGTTGTAGTGTTGGGTGTTTATCTGTGTTGTAAACCCACAAAATGTTAATCACAAACAACTCATGCATTCTGATGTGCTGACCCAAATTAAAGCAATTAAAATTTACCCTATCAGCACAATATCATACCACAAAGTTAATGTTATTAAACATACCTACATCTAAGGCAAAAACTGTTTGCAAGCACCTACAAACTGAAATCATCAAAATCTGAACAGAATGTTTGAATATCAGCCCAGATGAAAATCAATATACTTTATCTGAAAATGCTTTAATAAAACCACTCATGAATTCATTACATGTTTCTTTGCACTAGCATAGACTGACAGTTATCAAAGAAGTTAAAATACGTAACTTTAACAACAACCTTGACTTGGTCAAGGGGCTCTACATTCAACCTACCACTCAAATCTACTGTGGATGTCTGAGAAGGAAGTTCTTTCTTACACCATGCATTGTGCCATATATTTTGTACTAAGTACGACCTCTAACCTGTATTACAACAATAGTTTTGCTAATAGGTTATTCTGATGACCTATATATTTTGTAATTCAGTATTCAATAATATAAAGTAAAAGGAAGAGCCTTGCTCGCACAGAAGTATTTGTTCCTCTGCTCATTATAAATAAGATTTTGGTAAGTTTTACAAGATGAAAGGCTTTTTCTTTTCCTTAGTAGGACATTTCTTCTCTAGGCAATATTCTCAAGTTTTATGTCTGTACTGAGTAAAATAATTCTTATGTGACATCATAAATGTCCAGTGTGCTTTGCAGACCTGTAAAGTCACAGAATGGGAAGTAATGCCCCTGTCCAGCAGCCTGGCTGAACGACAGGAATTCCCTGCAGGCATTCGGATTGTTTGCACAGCAAAGGGAAAATAACAAGTCAGAGCAGGCTGGCAGCTCAGCAGCCTCTCTGGCACTCTGTGCAGACTGGGCTGGCACTGATCAAGGGAAGGTGGCCTAAGACTGTCCCTTGTGCAGACCCAGCACAAGTGGTGCTGCTGCTGAAGTGCCACAGCCTGCAGAGTGGCAGCAGCCTGGAGTGCATGGGCTGCGGGCTCTGCAGGGAACACCAGGCACTGGGAGGGCTGGCAATGAAGGCCCCTCATTAATCTCTTACACATGAATGGTCGCTTTGCTACAACTTCACACAGGTGCGTAAGGGACCAACCTGTCTCATGTTCATCAGCCAGAGCACAAGAACCTGCACTGAAAGCAGAGAAGCTTCCACTGGAGATGCACTTCCCTCTGCTCAGTGCAATGTGTCTTGATCTTCTCAAGCATTGCCAGAGGAGAGGGGGAACCTTGATAGAGGGAACCTGTTTCTCCTATTCAATAACCTAGAATTCTATAGTTCAAATAAATATTCAGCTCAGCTTCTAAAAAACCTATGCTAGTCTCAATGAGCATTGATTAAGATTTTAAGAACTATGAGAGCTTAATTGTGTATTTTGTGTGTGCAAATGTATTATTGTGACAATTAACTACAGTTCCAAGCCATGGCTGAGTACAGTAACTTCTCTGACAGTCTACATGCTTTCCACTGGACAGAGGGACCACTTCCAGAGTAAGATACTGCCAAGGCTTAGTCATGATATCAGGAACTCCTCCTGTTTTTGCACTGACTGAAAATGTTTTTGAAATATAGGTGATCATCCTCACGACTCTCATAACAGGTGGACACAGTAACAATGACAATACAATAGAACAGATTTTGAAAAAATTACTTGTGCTGCTCAGTATTGTACCAGGGAACTAAGAAATATTGGCCCTGAGGGTGCCAGGTGTTGATCCTCTCAGTTTTCTTGTTTCCTGTCATTGTTACGATTTTGCATAAATGGAAATGCAGCTGCTTCAACAAATCAAGATTATGGAATATTTAGAAATAACCATGCTTAAATATTTATTAATATTTTAAATTTAAATAATTTAGACTTTAAAATGTATTTTTGACCTGTGTCCACAAATCTAACTACGGTGGTGTGAAGCATAACCAGGGTAATCCAAACCAGTTGTACTATTTGATCTGCTACTGCCCAGCACATACAATGTGAGCTCAGTGCTATGAGGTGCCACACATTCACATCTGGGAAGCTTAGAACATTTGATTGGTGCTGTTTTCTGGCTAATTTTTGAGCTGATACGTGTTCATGTAACAGGAAGCTGTCAGAATGCAGCAGCCACTCCAGACTGTGGAATAATTTTTAGCCTGAGTTGGCACTATTATGCTGTGAGATGTTACTACACAGTAACACAGTCTGACCTAGAAATAAAAAGGGATGTTTGACCTGGCATTCCTGTCCCTGGTGTGTGTGGATTATGCCATTAAGAGCTGCTGGCCTTGCCCCTTTGTTTACATCCACAGCCCAAGTGTGGATTTCTACGGGAAGCTCCGAGAGCCCAGCACAGATTTGCAGATTCCTGGGGCCAAAGCCATGGCTCAGAGACTCACTCTTTGGGCCCTTTATTCCAAATGCACTTCCAAACCCTTCGTTTCATTGAGGGCAGCAAAAAGTTAAGGCTGCCATTCAAATACTTCTGCCTTGTAGAACACTCTGTATAAAATTAGCCACTGTTTTGACATCTATGCCATGTTTAACATTGGTGGGTTAAACCACAGTTCCATTTTTGTACAATAATTATAATAAAGCATTATTCATTGCTGTGTGATATTTCCATGATGGTCTCAGTAAGGGAAGTCAAGGGCTGCTATTAAAAATGTAAAACATGGTGACTGTGCTTTAATACACAATGCTTCAAGCTTCACATGAAAATTTAATAATTTTTGATGTTTCAAAGAAACATCTGACTTAACAAGTGCTTGTGCCATTACTCACATGTATTTAAGTGTGTGACATTGTTGTCATCTCTTCCACTTCCACCCTCTGGAGAACATAACAGAGAGAAAGAAAAAAATCTCCAAAAATGTCTTCTGATCCCTACAGACTAAAAACAAAATAAAGATAAACATACACTTCAAGACACAAAGTCATTCAAGACAGTTGTGCTTTAAACTTTCTGTCTCTTGTTACTACAGTTGTTACACAACAGCCCAAGACCAGAACAACAAATGGGAGACAGATCCTGAGCCAGGACTTGGCTTAAAAATGCAGGTTTGAATTCAAAAGTAAGTAAACTCCTCAGACCTAAATAATGTATTAAAAAGTCTTGTCACCCCAGCAAATGATCAGGGAACCCAGACACAGGTAACAGGATTGCTCTGTGCATTCTGACAGTAGCCTTTTTCACAGGATATAAGAGACGAGCTATTCTAGCACATGGAGAGAAAGGAGGGGCACAGTGCATTCTCTTTTTAAGGAAATTCCTACTAGAAAAGTAGTTTGACAGGTAGGTATAAATTAAAATATTTCACACATTTCTATAGCTTGAGTAAGTGCAGCCTATCAGTGCAGGCTGATGTAACCTGTGTGACAAGAGGCTTGGAACTGAGCAAAGATGAAAGAAGATTCAAGATGAAAGAGCTACAGTATATGATGTGCCATTGACACCGTTCTTGCTGTCACCTCTGTCCCCCAGCTCTTACAGATTAGGAGTGGAACACGACCTGCATGTAAGTATGAATATATTGAAAGAGCCATAGGCAGGAACCAGGGGAGCACTGAAATTGGACAAGTATTTGAAGGACACTTCAAAGCATTTTAACCTAGAAAAGAAAATTTGATATTTTTTAAATCTGATATTTTTCCTCTTATGGCACATTTGCACTATAAGAAAGAACTATTTCACCTGCCTTCTGAGCACTCACTTTGTGAGGAACAAATGAAGCGAATTTGGGAGATCACCTACTATATCTTTGGTTTTATTACTCAGGGTAAAAAAAGGGAAGTTCCAGATTTCCTACCAATTTCCATCAGAAATCATTACTACATGCTATTTTATTTTCCAGTTCTCTCAGAATTACTAAATCATTCCATTGGCCAGGATGGCTTTTTTTATTCATTATCTTTAATACCAGCTGGTTGGAAGCCCTTCTTTTCAGGTGTATATTTAGAATGTGTATTCACCAGATATAAAACCATAAAAGCAACACAGTATTTTCCTTACAGTATTTAAATGGCATTTATCACATGCAGCTGTGTGACCTTACAGTTTATGTTATGGATCCTCAATAACAATTCTGAAAAAACTCCTTTCAAATGCATATCTGCAACTTCCTTCCCAGTATTTACATAAGAATTCAGTAGGTGAATAAAAGGTAAATTAATGGGGAAATGATGAAAAAATCTTTTGCCCTGGAAAATTATTGGAGCTTTCCACTGCAATTCCCAGCAACCTGCAGTAGAATTTCTGCCATGGAACAAGCTAAAAAAAGCAGCAACTATTTTACTGGCAGAATCACCAACACATCAGTGTTCAGCTATCACTGAATATTACATATTACTGAATATTACATATTACACCATGTTAATAGTACAGACTGTGTTAAAGCAGCTAGAATGTAGGGAGTGATTGAATATCTGTTATTATCACTTATTAACTTCAGGCTACAGAACCTGGAAGTGCAGGAATAAGGTGGGCAAAGAAGATTCAACAACACACTACATAACCGATGGATATAAAGCTTTAAAGTTCTTTAAAGCTGCAAATAGCGGACTCAAAAATAACAACATAAACCCCACTGTAAATACGTCATTTCTGTGCTCTTGTACCTGTGCACAGGTATGGGAGGAAACCAGAACTCAACTCCATAAAAATTCCAACGTCTAGGAGCACTCTTTGCTTCAGCCTATGTGCCATTCTCTGATACCTGGTGCTCATCCTCTGCACTCCTCTCTCCCCACGGTGCCTTAGATCTCCTGGCTCTGTCAGGAGCTCTTTCTTCCTCAAACACAGCCCCAGGAGTGTGTGTTGCTGTGAAATACCCACCTTGTTTCTAAATATTTTCACAGATCTCCAGAATCTTCTCACTGAACAGCTTAGGCAGTCACTGACACAGCAAAGGACAAACTCAGGGCCAACACCTTGTGATCAGCTGTGCCTCTATAGGCATCACTAAGCTAAGCTTTTGAAAATACTAATGTGTTTTGAGAAACATATTTCTAAATTTTATTAACTTGTTCTTACTTTTTCCCCTGCATGTTACAATATCTAAAGGGCATTAAAACTTTTGTAACAGTTGGTGTCTCACATCAAGGCAAAAATAATACACTTTCATCTGTCTTGCTTTGTATGAAGCTTTTAAAGAGCCTTTATCATCTGCAAACAATAACTGACAACTCAAGGCAAAAATTACTATGTGTGATTTTTTTCCCAAAGAGTAAAGAGATTTCTTTTGTTTTGTCATTCTTTTTTCTCTCAGCCTATTTTGTCCTTCTCACTTGGGTAGCCTCCAAAGCACTGACTTACATCTCCTATATACATAGTCAGAAACCCACAGTTGAAATCCATCAAGTAATTCAGACTGGAATTGATCTCAGGAAGTTCTCCCATCCCAGTTCAGTGTTTTAGAGAAAGGCCTCAACCAAGAGGAGTTGCTCCTGCCTTTATAGTAACAGTAGCAGTAGTTTTCCACAACTATCTCAAAAATCAAATAATAACCTCTTCCCCTTTTGGATGCACGTAAAAGTAATCCTAGTCCAAATCTATCAGAAGTAGTATATTTAAAGCAGTATATAATATTTAAGAAGAACATAGCAAGGTAATGAAGGAAAAGATCTCTGTCTGAAGGTGAGTTATCCCCTGATCCACCCCTTGTCTCTGTTCCTATCATATGTTAAAGGGACTATCAGCAAAGTACCTCATCTATCTCTACAAGGTGTTCTGTCAAACCTGTGTGTTCCACATCTGAGGGTGTTTGTGAGGTCACCACATACAACGTTGGTTCAGAGCTGAGAGGACACCCCTAATTAGTATTCAGTTTATAAACTGTGCTTTGTGTACAGTGATTTTAAAGAAATGAGAAAAAGACCAAATGAAAAGTAGCAATGATTGCAAGCTTGACCAGTTGAAAAATTGAAAAATTCCTTTACCAGTCTGTTCCCATATTTGGTCTCTGAAACAGGTCTCAAAGGAAAGAGTGTAATAAATAATTTTCAATCATCCTATGTAGAAAAGTATAAATACCAGAAACAGAGACCGAAACATTGGTCACAGGGCATCAAATATATCCCTATTCTAATTCTACTGGAGTTACAACCAGGAATTAGTTCCACAGAATACTTGAACAGATATTTCAGTAATAATTCAACAGAAGATTTTATGAAATAATAGTTATTCAATAAACATCAAGTCCAAGTGGTAACATCACAGTTCAAGCAGCCCTGAAGAATCCTTTGTGAAATGAATAAAACTGAGTTAAGTCCCTGATCAGAAGTGTATACCCGTATCCAGCTCTGGGAAATGAAAATCAAACCTCTCCCATTAGCCTCCTAAGTAGCTTTCCACACTCGCAGATCCTCAGGAGCCTGTGTGCCATGGCTCTGCCTGCACCTCTGGAGTTAACGTGCAAAACAATTACATGAGCATAGCCCAGATCAGCTAATCTGGTGGTTTGTAATGCCTTCAGCTTCAGGCACTAATTGTTCAGTGTTCTCTTCTCCAGAACACATTCACAAACAATTCCCATGAGTCTGGAATTCCGAGCTAATTATGCCAGTGAATCCATTCCTGCTCTCCTATCACCTCATGATTCACCTCTGTTATTCCTACATGGACAGTCTTTGTGAAACTGCCACCCTCTAATCCAGCCCCTTCCCCATGGGACTGAATCCAAACCACCATAATAGTCATTCCAGACAATAATAAGTCTGATGGGGGATAAACCAAAGCAGTTCCTGCCCCAGCAGTGTGGGCTGTCAGAGTGTGTGACAATGCACATATCCTGTCCCACAGGGCACAGCTGGAAGGGCAGGGTGACCCACTCACTGCAGGGCAGCCTTTACCCAAGTGCTGGGGCTCTCGCAGGTGCAACCACAGCAACAACCATTTATTTAACCCAAACACAACCCTTCAACCCAAATAATGTTGTCTTGGGGAACACTGACAGGAGAGTATCAACTGTGCTAAGGGTGAAACGAAGCAAGTGTAAAGTTTGTAGGACACACCCAGCCTGATTTATACACCTGATCTGGACCACCATTCTTGGTCCAGGTGAATCTGTAGCACTGAGAAAAGGTGTTATTGATCACCTGATAAATCCTTAGCTTAACTTGCAGAAAGATGGATTGACAGTTCTGTGATGCCCTTGCAATAGGCGAGTGTGACCCTGTGTAACTACAGCCCACTCTTAGGACACAGTGCCTTCTAGAAAAGGACTGATGTCTAGGCTGGTGTATTTAAAAAGAAGATTTACTGTAGGCTATTTATAAGTACTTCTGCTTGTGCACACAAACTGAAAGATTTTAAACTAAGAAAATGCTCTGACCTCAGATTGGTTTTTCTTCAACAGAAAATTGACCAATCTCAGAAAAAAAAAAAAAGCAAAAACAGCAACATGAAAATTTAGCTAAAAAAAAATAAAGTTTTTTGAACTTGCTTTCTATCTCAGACAGATTTAAGATGAGCAAATTTGCTTTCTGATAAACAGATTCCTTATATTATCCCTGGATGTCTTGCCTGGTTCTCATAAATATGAAAGTGGAAAAAGTGAAACTCAAGAATACATAAAACCTTTTAATATGTTAGATAGTGGAAAATGGTCTGGCAATACTTCCTTTTTATCCTGACTTGAAGCCTTATTTATTGCTGCTGCACTAAAGTGACAGTTGTCTTAAAAATCTGTATTTCATGGGCAAAAATAGAAGTACAAAACTTACTTTTCAGACAACGAAAATAAAGCCATGTACAAAAGAGTGATAACAAATGCACAAGATTTTCAGACCAGAACAAAATGGATGTTTGAGAAAAGAAAATATATATATGAAGAATCATAGTTAAAAGTTCTTCTGACAGGTGGAGCTTTCCTGAATTAAGATACAAATTTCTTGAATTGGTGTTGTGATATGCAATTTCCATGGGGGTTCTGTAGCTTTTCAGCTTTCCTAACCCTTACTTTGCAGGAAACATGGCCTGAGGTAGCTACAGAATATGCTGCTCTATGTAACAGTTTAATAATATGATAATATTTACTTCTTCTGTTGTGCCTGGGAAAAAAAACCCTGGATGCTTATTAGAAGTTGTCACAAGCTGAGGGACACGATTTGGAGGCAGGCAGAAGGAAAAAGAATCATAAAAACAATGGAATGTTTGGAAATCTCAGTGGGGTTGGAGCAGTAAATACAGATCAGCCACTCACTAAACTGTGTTCAGTTTTACTGCAATTTTTGATTGTTGTACTTTAATTTTTATGGTGACTAAACAGTTTGTGAATTAGACCATCAGTCTGGCTGTGGGTTTTAAAGGACAGTACTGCAGCCTGAGATTGCTTACTGAATTGTTAATGTCACTGATATAACTTCTAAATCCTTCTAGATTTGGAACATTATTGTTATCATTTGCAGTATTTTAAATGAAAATAGCAGGTGTTCTGCAGACAGCCTATCAATAGAGGCTGAATGATTCCACTAACATGAAGTTTCCATCTTAAAATACTCCTAAAATACTGGATGGAATCCTAATCCCAGTGTTAACAGGCAACATGTTTGCAAATTCAAAGTGATTTTTATTCCCTGTGAATGTTGTGAATATTCTGAACTCCACTTTGTTTGTCTCTTCCATTATTTGCTCACTGTAATTACACTCTACATTTCCGGCCAGTAGAGTTTAACGAAGTTTTTTTCTGCCAGAGTTTTCTTTAGTACAAAGTTGAATCTGTGATGAAAATGCAAGTATTTGAATAAACATCCACCTGGAAAGACTGTGGGTGATAAATTAACATACTGATCCCATTCAGTGCCAAGACCAAGAGTTTAAAAATAGTCCCAATCACTTCACAGTTTTATGAAGGTCCCAAGAAGGGCAAAGCTCACCTGTCCTACTTGATGTACATACACCGCATAAGGAGGAGCCTCTGCACTCTTACACAAGGGGGTTTGTCCATTTTTTTTTAAATTAAATAGCTATTACAGATGTGGGATGAGGACAAAAGGAGATTATGCCTGTTTTCCCCAACAATACAAGACACTGGTGAAAATGCTGAATGTAGAAGATGCCTTCGATTTCAGAGCTGAAGAAAGAATTCAGTTTGAATTTCACTTTTTTCCTGAAAACACTGACAGTTTGTCCATCAGCCAAACATACACTTTCCATTTATTTGGTTGGATTTCCAAACAGACATTATGGAGCTTGGTTTGTCCAGCAACTTCTAATGAGGGTTTCCAAACATTACAGGCAGGAAGGTTTAAATATTAATGCTCCTAAGAAAGCATTCCTGCTTGGGTTTGGCTGCTGCTCCTACAGCTGTCATCAGGTTAGTTAGAGGCGTGGCTTGCTCGTTAGCAGGGGGTTGAGAAGGCTTTAAAAACATCTCTGGGGAGCACGAGTGACCTGGAGCACGGCCAACAGGGGTGGGCAAACCGGGGCGTGGCAATAGCTCAATAAGACCAAGCACCAGGTACTGCACTTTGGCCACACCACCCCCTGCAGCGCTCCAGGCTGGGCACAGAGTGGCTGGAGAGCAGCCAGGCAGAAAGAGACCTGGGGGGACTGAGTGACAGGAAACTCAACATGAGCCAACAGTGTGCTCAGGTGGCCAAGAAGGCCAATGGGATCCTGGCCTGGATCCAAACTAGCATGGCCAGCAGGCCCAGGGAAGTGACCCTTCCCCTGGACTCTGCATTGGTGAGGCCACACCTTGAGTGTTGTGTTCAGTTTTGGGCCCCTCAGTTCAGGAAATATCTTGAGGGGCTGGAGCGGGTCCAGAGAAGAGCAACGAGGCTGGAGAAGGGACTGAAGCACAAGTGCTGTGGGGAGAGGCTGAGGGAGATGGGGGTGTTTAGCCTGGAGAAGAGGAGGCTCAGAGGTGACCTC
>JAWWEV010000034.1:7016991-7043638 GCA_035583235.1 Hafferia zeledoni | reverse complement strand
GGATTCCCCATCCCTGGAGGTTTTTCAAGTGAGATTGGCCGTGGCACTGAGTGCCATGATCTGGTAAAGGGACTGGAATTGGACCAAGGGTTGGACTTGATGATCTCGGAAGTCTTTTCCAACCCAATCGATTCTATGATTCTATGACCTGTTACTAAAAATGTAATCAGCAAAGTGTAAGAAAGGTTTTCTAGTCAATATAATTCCTTGCCTATAATGTAATAGTAAAAATAAAAACACCTACAGTAAAGGCTTGTTAACTCAGTGTGGGATATGTGATCCTGGTTCCACTTTAAAGCACAGAAATTGTTCTAAGGCAGCATCCAGAACTAGACACCTCATGCTCAGTACATGTTCTTGTTTCAAAAGTGCAGTAGCTTAATCAATTGTTCCCATTCCTTTCGAAGAATCAACAGTTCCTATTATGAATCATCATTCTCCTTGTCTATCAGTTAAAGCAAATATGTTTTGCTGTTCTTTGATTGTTCTTGTCTTTCACGTTTACACTTCTGGATGAAAAAATGCACGCTAAGAAATTTGGTGATTTCTGAAATATGTACCCTGAGCAAAGAAAGGAAAATTACACCCAAACAAACAAAAATGTAATACAAAAATGTTACAGTTGGTAAATGTTGTGTTCAGATCACATTGTGGACAGATTCTTGTAATTTTCCTAGGCTGTTAAATATCTTGCTCTACAGATAAATCTGACATTTGCCATTGCATTCAACATGGTAGCAAAAGCCATTGTGCTCTTCTGGTTCTGAACCAAATCACTGGATACTGTGTGGATAAAAATGAGAATAGCTGAAAAATTCTAAAAATGGGGAAGAATTTTCATAAGTATATGCACTTCTGACTTTCTACAAAGTTGGATGTTTTCCTGATATGTTACTCAGGAATAAAAAAAAATTAAAATTTACAATTGGCTAATGGTCTCTAATTCATCACTACAGATCAGATTCAGAATGCTAAGAATTATCTAAAGCCTCCCCATCGAGATTTATTCAACAGAACTCATGTGAAAATGAGGTAACATTCAACATCTGGAATCATCAGTCTGCTCACTCATCTTTCACAGACACTTTTCTGGGGTCTGTTGGAGTGATTTTTGGCTTTTGTTTTAAAAATGGATAGTAAAATGTGCTAATATACAACAGTGAAGTGAGCCCAGACAGCAGATCAGATGAGACAGTCTTTGAATGAAGAACATAAAGGCCAGAAATAGCCATTGCTGCTGGAAAGAATTCCCAGGGAGTATAGAAGTCTAAAAGATCCAGTGGGAATTAAGATTTATCACATCCTAATCCCTTCCCCTGTGGCAAGAATGACAGTTCTCCATAGTAATTTTCTTAGAAGTATATATTTTGTACTTATCTTCTGTTTGGCTATTTATTTTGTATAGGGAATAGGTCTGTAGTTTGCTCTCAAGGTTCAGATCTTCCTAATTTTCTCACAAATAATCACACCAAAAATAGCTCCAGAAATGATTAATAGGAAGCTCCTGTTTCTTATTATTGCTGACTTGATCTAATTACTGCATGTTGCTCTACACTCAGCCATCCACACACGCCTAGAAAAGCCTTACACCTCCCCTTACGGAAAATAAAGTGACAGTAACTCCTGCAGTCGGGTTGAACATAATGGGATTATCTTTGCAATCTATTCACTGAGTGCCTCTGTGCAGGCTTCTTCAAATCCATGGTTATACTCACCAAGGAACTGTAAAATGCAGAGCAATTAAGAACAAGGGGGAAAAACCTCTTAAAACTCGGTGTGCTTTTGAAGGTGACTTTCAGTAAACAAAGTCTTCCCTTATTCTGGGGGGGGGGGGGGGGAAATAGGAATAAAAGAAAAAAAACACATTAAAGCTTTAAAAATGAGATTTTTCTAAAGAATCCAAGATCAGGCACCTACTCCCTTAAGCTTCTTTGAAAATTGTGGCGTTTCCCTTCAGAGGGGCTGCTCGGGGTCCCACCCGCAGCTCACAACACTAGAGCCATGGAAATTGTAGCAGCCTCTTGACTTGAGGAGCTTTTCGGTACCACAGCAGCGTTTCTGCCGCAAGGATCCCACGGTACCGGAGCAGGGTAAGGAGAGCACATGGCCGGCTACTGCAGAAGGAGGAAAAGAGAGCGGGATTGAGGCACGGGGACTGTGTGCATGGAATGGGCCATCCCGAGGGCCAGCCCGGCGGGGCCGAGAGCACGGAGTCCCCGCACAGGGACACAGAGGGACACATCGGAAAGGGTCGTGTGCTGGCACCTGCCAAGCTGAGAGAGTCACTGAGAGGCTTAACCGTGTCCTTCTGTGACCTGAAAGCAGATACCACCAAGGACAAACTTGGCTCACACCATGATAGCCTGGGCATCCCTGCTGGGAAGGGCACCCAGGGACTGGAAGCACCACTGGAGGGTGAGGAACAGAGCAGTGCTGAGGGAGCTGCACACAAGAGAGTCCCAACCTGTACCTGCCAGTGTTAATGCTGTGCCCCAACCTGGACCTGCCAGTGTAAATGCTGTGCCCCAACCTGTTCATTCTGTGTTAATGCTGTGCCCCAATCTGCACCTTCCAGAGTAAATGCTGTGCCCCAGCTTGTACCTTCTGTGTTAATGCTCGGCTAACAGAATTCAGAGCTGAGGGGGGACTTTCACAGTGGTTTAGTAGTGCTGGGGTAAAGCTGGCCCAGGGATCAGTTGGTTCACACTCTAAAGATGGGAAACAGAAAGGAAGGAGCAGCCCAGACAGCTGGAAGGGAAAACAATCAAGACGAAAATCATAAACCATGGGCTGTGAGCAACTCCTCCAAGTCTTGTTGCTGGAGATCAGCTGCTTGCGGTTCTTTCCCAAGACCATCCCTACTGCACCAGAAGTCAGAAGCAAATGTTCTGGTTTTTCCTTAGAGATTTGAACTAAATACATTAAACAGAATGTCTTGCTTAGACACAATCTCATTGCTCAGAGTGAGGCTTTCAAAAAGTAGTTTGAAAGAGGCACAGTAAATGCCACTAATAGTTTTGTTAAACAAATGGAGATGTGTGAAACCTCTGACTAATTAAAATTGATTCTTGTACAGAAATGCTGTATGTTTGTAAAGGTTTGTGAACACTGACTGAATTTGTTTTTATAGCTCAGAAGCCACCAACTGTTCCTCTTAAAGTGTGAGTATCTGTGTTCTGTGTCTACATGGATAGAAAGAGGAGTTTTCCAATACATGACTTGCATTTAGCACTAAAACCCCCCAGCTAAATAGTATGTAATGCAATACAGAAATACATACACTTTCAAAGCTGAAGAGGTGTATTAAGCATATGTCGCAAAAGGTAAGAATAGTAACTGATCTTATATTAAAGGCCCAATCCTGCTACAAAGTAAGTTGCATTCAATCTCTGAAGAAACAAGATCAGTACACAAATATACACCACTGCATGTGAAAAACAGACAAGTCAAGCACAGAGAGTTCCTTTCATGCATCAGTTTTGATTGTCCTGCTTTGCTCTGTCAGGAACAGCAGTGACAGCTTAAGTGTTAAAGCTTTTTGACACTGCAACAAACCAAATAAAGCCTAGTTGTACATTTTGGAATTTACCTTATACCACATCTAAAAAATAAACAATATAGGGAGTGTTCATCATTCTCAAACAACAACAGCCACTGGTGCCTGTTTCCAGAGAGGATGTTTTCCTCATGTGAGGATTCTCACTTGCTGAGCAGCCCGAGTATGTTTGATAGCCAGCTCCAGGAGTCAGGCTGGCCAACACAATTATTGTACATTCTGTCAGCACATTTCCTCCCTTCAGCTTTACTTCTCCAATCTTTTTCAATATTGTTAAAATGAGCAATCATTCGTGATTCACACTCCCAAAAAAAGGCAGAAACCAACAATTCCCAATGGCTATAAATTATTAATGCAATTGTGCCAATCACACAGAGCTTAGTGCTTTTAAAAATGGAAGGAGATTATCTGCACAGTTATTTTCAATCAGATTCATCTCTTATTAGGGGGCATTATGCATAAGGCTTGCTTTCAGAAAGCCATCTTCTTGAAAAAAAGATTATTGCACAGTCATTTCTTGTGGAATACTGTGCAAGCTCTACACTTAGAGACCAAATCAATTTTTTGTTTCAGGAAATAATTACATGTAATGGGTATTTTATTTTGTAGATAGACTGATTCTTTCCAATGTAAAAGGCTGCTGTGTTCCCAGTTGTTATTCCCATTCAAAGCATCCCTGCTTTGAGTTGGCTCTGATGTACACAAGTCTAGCAAATATATAGGCAGAACTGGTGGCTGTGGTATAGCATTGTTTTTGCTGCAATAGCTTTAACAGGCTGTAAGAGAAAAGTTTGTAAGAGTTACTGTGCAATGTATCTGTCAAAATATGGCTGGGGAATATGGCAGTCTCAAAAAACACAGCCTAGAAAATCTTTCTCTCTGATACACAAACAACTGAAAAACAAATTAGAGCAGTACAGATTCAAGGGGTGTAAATATAAAGTTCGTTTTTATGGAATGCAGAAGGTGGTGAGTCCTTGTATGTTCTCTCTGGCAAACGCTGTTCAAATGTGTGGTGGATTTTGGGCTCTGTGTTGCCAGGGCCGGCACCAGAGGCCACATGGAATAAAGGAAATGTACTGGAAGGCGCAGAATGATTTTATATTTACTGATGTATTTTGCAAGAGCTTTGTAAAATTGTCCATGTACTCCCAACTCCACATGACACATTCAGATGATCCCAACATCACACTATGGTGTCTGGCAAAACACCAAATGCAAAGAAACTGCAACCAAATTCAGTGGTGCAGGATTAGGAGTATTCCCCTCGGAATAACTGGCTAGCAAGGTGGAACCTGACCTGCATTACATTAAGATAGTTTGGGAGCTGAAATACTGAAATCACAAGGTTAAAGAGGCTGATTCAGAGCATTTAAGCACATTCCAGGTACAGGAACTTGGCTATGTGCTGAGTCAGCAACACACCAGCAGCAGCCCCAGCACGTGCTGAACTGCCCTACCCAACCCTGGCCAAAGAGCAGCCAACGCTTTCTAAGCCCCTTCTTGTTGCTCCAAGCATTATATAATTTGATGGCTTGTACTGATGGAAAAAGGGATCCTTGAAGCACTGCACTGCTGACATGATGCCCCAGCATTTTGCTCTACTATTTTCCATATTTCAGCCCAAGCCCTGGCAATTCTCACCTTGGGCACCTCCCTCGGTGTGGAGTGTCTCATTCCTGCAGTGCCACGGTGCCATTTAACAACAGGTATTCCCAGCTGGGAATTTGCTTCCTGCCACTTGCCTTGTATTTGATTTTTTTCCCATCCAGAACTCTGGCAATAGTTTCTCGCTATTACTCTGATAAGAGTGTGGGTCAAACTCATTCTGCTGTGAATGTGCATTTGTACTTGCAGGGAGTGAGTGATGGATTGGGATCAGGCAGAAGTGATGGCTCCTGTTACATTCCTGGCATGTTATTCTGTGGTTAATCAGTGCCTCTGAGTGTCACTCAAACCTACCAGATGTGACTCTAATGGATAGCTGCTCGTTCCCTGATGTCTGTTTTGTCACTGATGTGACTAGAGTACTCCAAAAAGTTTTGTGGGTTTTTTTAAAAAAAGAGGAAAGAAGAGCACATAGCCTGGCAAGTATGAGGAACATGTATTTAGAAAATAGCTGTATTTGTGTATCACTGCTTTTAAATATTCAGTCAACTGATTTTTTTCAATATTAATTAATTGCAGGACTATCTGCTCTTGTTTTATCAGAAAAGATTAATGCAAAAGTGTACTTGAGAGTTTTTTGCATGTCCTGTGGGAGGTAAAAAAATGTTATTATTAATTCAGTTATTTCAATTCTTAGCAGTTCTGGAACACATGCATTGCAATAATCACAAAAAACAAGAAATTTCTATCATGACTATGTTTTTTAGGCTGAAGCAGAGTCCTGTTGAAGTAAACATTGTCATGAAGACAGAAAGGAAGATTGTTCTCTCCCAGAAAAATCAGTCATAGTGATGGACTGAAATGATTTTCATTTAATTACAAACCACAAATCCATCCAGCTTTAGATCCAAAATGAACCAAAGACTGAAACTTTAAATATCCCAAGACTCCTTTTCCATTCTGGTTTATATCCGAGACTGACTCTAAAACTACCAGATATTTGACAACCAGCAGAATGGAACTTCCAGCTCATGTTAATGACACATGCTTAAATTAATCAAATTGCAGGCATTTAAATATAGGGATATTTTTTTCATAGATCATCTTTAGCAATGGCTCATCCAATTCCACTGGATCTAGTTTTTATTTATGGATCTAAACAGAGATGATACATTTTTTTTAACAAAAGGTCAGCAATTTCATTAAGAATGTATTATACTGATGTTTTACTTACCATGTAAACAAACTTCTATTGTGTATTTGCCAACTTTTTCTTCTCATCCATTACCTTCAGTAATATCATTTCTTTCAGCAGGATTTGGCTTCAGAAGGCCTGCCTGTCATTTGAAAATAAAAGTAAAAGATGTAAAACTTGCAGCCAACTGTTCATCCTATTCAGTTTAATTGGAATCAACAAGTTCACCTGAGGATGTGCTTGGCAGGGACTAGAACTGAGTAGGGCAATGAAACAACTTACATGTCCTAAGGCCTCTCAGAGAGCAAATTTCAAAACTCCCTCCATATTTTAGAGTTTTAAAGGAAGAAACATGGGTTCAGGGTGAACTCTGTAGGTGAGCTTGATTCAGGAATTCTTACAAATTGCCATTTTTGTTTACTGGTTTCATTTTATTTTCTGGCCTGAATTTTAATATGGTAGGATTGATTAATGTTATTTTCTGAAACAGAAGTGGAATCTAAAATTGAATTCTCTTGAAAGTTCCAGGGTATGTTCTTGTCCTAAAGCAAATCTTTAGCTGCTGAAGGCTGACAAGCTTTATCTTCAAACCTATTCCCAACCTGGAGATTAAAACAGTGCACAGGATGTCTAATGGAGAACATCAAGAAGGCAGTTTTTGTAAGAACAACTTCAAAGATTTTGTAATTTTATTTTTAAGGAAACTGTAACTTAAATAAAGCCTGAATTATAAACCTTGCAATGAGAATGGTGATAGTAATTGTGTTTCAGTTTGGTCTCTCAGTGTACAAGACCCTCTCTCTTCTGACATCTTAGAAAATATTGATATATATTTAATGCAAAGCACAATTTGACCTTAATTCACTGACCTAAAACATTTATATGCCTTTGTTGCATTTCATTTTCAGTGAAAATGACACAGTATCTCAAACACACCCCCAAACAGCACTTACATTTTATTACCAGGTCAAGCTCAAGATCATAGTCGTTAGTTCTCAAACTAGTGTTCTATTAAAACACATTTCATGAAGTAGAAGAGAAGTTGATTTTTTGGCTCTTTTCTGATGGGTCCTGATGGGCTTTTTGCATTACCCAGATATCATTTAAAAATAATATGTTAAAGAAGAACTCTGAGGAAGAGAACCCACCCTTGCCATTATCATATCTTCCTTCAGCTGAATTAATAATACTGAGAGATGTAGTGAAATTATGAATTATTCTGAGGAGTCAGGATTCTGCAGATACCATGTTTTACAGCTTCTCACACATTTATTATTGTAAATGTATGCAAATGTCTGTATATATGCACACAACACAGTCCACAGGTTTTTACACGTGACTTCCCTGCACCACAAACAGACAAGTCATGAACTGGAGCTTTAATAATCCCTTGTAAGCAAATTTAGCCCAGAAATTTGGCCAAGAGGACACTGGCTATAGATAACATTGATAATATCCAAAAAAAAGGATCTACCTGTGATTTTTTTTTAAAAGAGCAGTTCAGCAGTAAGGATATTTACAGGACTGGAAGCATGGGAGAAACATAAAGTTAAACTTAGAAAGTCAAAGGGACCAATTAAGAAGAGGTGAGGGAAATACAGTGGTTATAACTGAGCCTCTCACAAATGCAATGATCACCTTTATGATGTGCTTTGCAATCCTCTCTGACATGTGCTGGAAAAATGGAACACTGAACAGGAGAATTTTAAACTGCATAAACCTCTATAAAGGGGCTAAACAAAATATCACAGAGCTGACTTCATCCCATTATGAATTTAGGGAAACAACAATTCCACTCTGTTTATCAATTTACCCAGCCCTGCCTATGCTGTGACAGCAGTTCTACAGAACTTAATTAACCAGTACCTATAAAGTACTGCAAAGTTAATATTAAGTGACCAAGCAATGCAAACTATTACTGTTTTTAATATGAAGCCCTGCTCCTTGGAAAGAGGCAGTAACTGCACATGGAGGAATGGCTTAGGGCCCCCAAAAGCAGTGAAAACAAAACAAACAACCCCATAGTTTTAATTGGGGTCTATCTTAATTTCAAAACTATGAGGGGAAAAATAGCTGACGAGATAAAGCATAAAATAAAGAGTAGTAACCATTTCACATTGTATTTAATGCTTCTTGCCTGCAGCTTTAAGCCTCAGCCCTCACTCAGTGGCTTCTGACAAACCTCTGGTTGGAGCTTCAGTAACAAGCAGACACACCCTTGCAAATTCCCACTTTATTTTTAACACCTTCATCCCAGCCAGTGTGCAGGTTGCCCTCATTTTCCCTGTGTGTACAGTCACATCACACAAACAGCCTGCTCTAATAAATACCTTTGAGCACCTTCACACCACTTCCCTGTCATGTCTTTTTTCCTTCTTGGACAGTTGATCAAGTAAAGGAACAATGAGCTCTCTTTTTTTGGACACACATATTAATAATAAGATCTCAAAACATGTCTCAGGATGGAAATGCATTACTGAGATTGACTTATTTCCTAAACCTGTCCAGTGATTTGGTCACTGCATTTATCTCTATCTCAAGAGAGCTGGTGGTCTCTTATGTCAGAGAAGATACAGATACTTTATAGCTCAATAACTGCTTTGTTCCATAGGATGTTCTAAGGCCAGAAAGACATGATGAAAATCTTCCACAACGCAAGAAAGCTGTCAGGCTGTGGCAATGCTGCCAATGCAGTGGCCCCGTGGCTGTGCCTTTTTAAAGTGTTCTTTATGCTTGTTTGGCACTCTGTGTTTGCTTCTGCAGCCTGATAATCTCACCTGCTGGAGCTGGTCCTTCACTTGGTTACAGTCTCTCTAAATCACACACAGGAGGTGCTAAGGGATGGTGTGTTGAACTGCTGGCCCTGAACGCTGCCCAGCAGAGCCTGCTGTGTGAGCCACACCTCTCAAAGGGGAGTGATGGAAAGATTTATTGTAAGAGAAAAGTACAGGCAAGGATTTTCTCAATCTCACACTCAAAAACCCCATCATGTTTATGGCTAAAACTTCTCTAGGGTCTACCAGCCCAATCAATGAATCAGATGGAAGGTTTGCTGAGTAATCCCAGGTACTGGTAGGGGTATATCCCAAACCTGCCTCGAGCTGTCTCAGAATAAAATGCAGTGAATTATAGCAAATATTTTAATTTGCTATGTTCTTACTACAATTAAGGACCTGAATGAAAGCACTGATGTGTTTTTCATTCACTAACTGAAGTGGGCTTAGGTCTCCTGACCTTGCTGTTTAGATGCTGGTTTTTATAACATTTGCTTTTCAACAACACAGCCCTAGAAAACCAGTAGATATTATTCCATACCACCCCTTCAAATCATTCACTTCAGCCCCTTTACTTCTCCACATGCCATTTTCATCATACATGAGCAGGAGTAGCATTTCCAAATGTCACTTGGCTTGGAATGCAGCCTACCAGTAAGGAGATAAGGTTGGCATTTAAGAAAAAAAACAAAAAACAAAAAAACACCAAAGCAAAAAGAAAACAAAGAAAAAATCTCAAAACACATATAGTTGACAACATTTTGCCCACACCTGAAATTAATTAGGTGGTCTGAAAAACTAAACTCCAATAAAAGATGAGAAGTGAAATGCAACACTGCAGGAATTTCCCCCAGTGCCGGGAACAGTATTTTTCAGATTTGTTGATTATCAGGTTACAGAAATACAATAGAAATGAAAAACAATGCAGGAAAAATACACATCAGCCACATCTTTCAAAGTGTTCAGGCACAGAAACAAACATCCAGCTGCTCTGGCTCTGTTCACATCTTAATTAGTGATGATTAGTCGGTAATCTGAAATCTTAGAAGTATCACCTATGACATCAGGTTATTTCCACTTCTGACTGGTCTCTAACTGCTTACTTAGACTGATAAAAACCCCCAACCTTTCAGCTGCCTAGGTAACACATTTTCTGATGTTCATTGCTAAATTCTTAGATAATATTTCTCAAGAGGCCTTATGTAATTAAAGGGGTTTTAATCACCAGGCTCCTGTAGTGAAGGAAGGCTGTTAATGACGTGCCAGTGTGTGCTCAGTGCTGGATTGAACATAAAGGAAGCCACGGATCTTCCTCAGGGTGTTCCCTCCTGCCACTCAGAGTGCCTAACCCAGCAAAGCAGGCAGTGCTGGGCAAAGTGCACAATAACACACAGTCTACAAGCTCTGCTGTTTTATTAAAGAGCTGCCCCCTCCTGCTGGCTCCCACCCCCTGCTGCCTGCCCAGCTCTGGGTTGGCTCCCTGTGCCACCGAGTGCCCGGGCAGCGCCGCACAGCGCCAGGCTGCTCCACAGCCACTCCTGCATTTCCTCCTCCTGACTTACACCCCAGTTAGCAAGACATTTTCAGCAGGAGAATGGAAGTGACAAAAAGTCTGAGATGACATTGGAGCTTTAGTCCTGCTCCCAGGCTCAGGTCACCCTCCCTGGTTTCCCCTGTGCCATAAGGAGAGGATGCAGCAGGGCTGCTCCTCAAGGAGCAGGGAGGGCAGCTCTCAAAGCATCCTGCAGGAAGGTTCTCCCACAGTTCTGCCCCCTCCTAAATCAGGGCAATGCACAGAACATTCAGTTTCAGGAAGGATTTGCAATCACCTGCAGGACATGAACACAGGAGAAAAATTTATTTCCTCTGTTAGGAATAGTGGGAATGTCTCAATTCCACAACTAATTACCAAAAACTAAAGCAGCAATTAATTGTAAGTGGAGACCACATAGCTGAAATCCATGACATCACCTACAGCCTCATATACAGTATCAGGAGGGGAGGAGAGAAAAGGAAAAAACACACCCCCCAAATAAGTCCTAGACAGAGCAGGAACAGTGTGACACCCACACCTGGTGCAGGTACCTCTTGGCAGCACTACACTGTCCAACCAGCATGTGGTACAACACCCATCTGGGAATTGACAGGATAGTAAATGGAGTTCAGAGGGAAAATACAGTCATTATTGCTGAATTCCCAAGCCAGAGGCCTTGCCCCCTGCAAAGCTGGAAGGGATCCAGATGTGCTAGAATGAGAACACAGAGCAGTTTATCCAGGATCCAAACCTTTTCTCAATGAGGTTAATTAGAAAACTCCTTCTACTTTCAGTGGACTTCAGCAAAACTAATTCCCAGTTTGTGATTTTACCATATGTTTTCTTAGTTTGTATCCATTATATATATTCTAAATTATTTTATACCCCCTTGTTAGGCTAAAAGTAGTGTGTATTTTGATGTTTGCATTTTGATGTAGCCTGTTTCAATGCATCTAATGTAAATAAACTATTATTGGGTATTTAAGTCCTTGGCCTTTGCACTTCAGAGAGGTATGTTCTGCCACCCACACAAGTTTCTATCCAAAGCCTGAGTTCAGTATGTGTGCAATATTTCTGAGTCCCAAAAGATGCTGCAACATTTGGTACAGCCAAACATCTTGCTTAATTCATTATTCACTATTTAAAATTTTGTCAGAAATCCAGGCATGAAGTGAAAGAATAAAAAAAGTCAGATAAAGAAGTTAAGCAATCACACCATCAGCAACAACATAAATAAATCAGAAAGCCCATATGCTGGAATTCATTAATCCAGATTACATGACGAAAAACTTACACATACCAGAAATAGCACAAAGCCCAGGATAAAAGGGGCACATTTCCAGTGAGTAATTGCCACAACTAGTATTGCATGGTTTTTTCACTGAACATACAGCTTGATTAAGTGTGACAGCAAACATCCCTTCTTGATGCTTCCTGTAAACTTTCACATCCTCCTGGAAGCACAGTGGTGATCAGGGATACACAAAAAGCTTTGCTGTCAGAGCTCCCCACCAACCCTACAATTTGGGTAGCAAATGACGTGGTTTTCCCCTCCTAAGACTGCACTGAACCAAGAGCAAATGCAACCTTTTCTATGAGTCCATGTACTCCTTGCACTCCAGGAACTCCAGAATGACACTGGCAGAGCAGAGTTTTGGTGCTTCAACCTGGGGGTAAGGGCCGCACTCCCCTTAGTCAAAATCTCCTGGAAAACTCTCTTGCAATCTGCACAAAGAACAAGCAGCTTTGTAGCTTTGGCAACCCAGCTTTCGTCTTTCTATTGCATCACTGGTGGAAAAGCATCACTCTTGCTTTTTCTTTTAAAAGATTTGATTGACTTAAAGTTACAAACCTGACTTTAGCTGCATGAGTATCTTTAGCAGGTATTACAGGAGCCTAAGGAGAAGTCCGAGCCTGCAGATACCCAGTGTCTCCTTCAGGGCAGTGGGAAGACATGGAAGCTGCAGGGCCAGGTCTGGGTGGGGGTTTCAGCAAAAGGTGACCCTGCACAAATGGACTACAGGTACCAAAGAAACAGGCACTGCTGTCAGCTAGACATAAAAAATGAAACTAGAAGGTTTTCTCAGCAAAGATGTGTCTACTGATTTGATCAAAATACAGAGGATTCCAATTCTTCAAATTCAAAATACAGCTGATTGCAAATAATGAAAGTGCACTTTGCTGTAACAGTTTGTAGAAATCTTCTCTGAAAGGATAAAAAACTTGATAAGTGTCCTCCTCTGGAAAGATACAAACCCCTGATGCTGAGTTTCGATATACTTGAAATTTTGCTAGGGAAACCCTAATTATTAGTTGCTCTGTGCTGTCACTGAATAAGGCTTTAACAAATTACTTGTAGGGAAATAAGATTGCAATAATAAATTGGTTATCTAATAGAGAAGGTTTATATATTGAAAATATCATCTATCCTAAAAGTTAGGTTGTGTTGTTATCTGAAGAGACTAGCAGAAATTATTGGCAGAGTATTAATAGTTCCACAAATTTGGAAACTAGGTAGGACAAATACAGGAGAAAATAGGATGTTATCACAGAACTTCAGGCTAGAAACCTGCCTTTGAGTTCCTAAATATGTGATAAGAGGAGTTATATAACACGGTTAAAACTCAATAAACAAAGCCTGTCTGCTCAGGAAGCCAGAATTAGACCATTTGTTTCCTATAAGGAAGAATGTTTAAAGCCATTTCTCTGTCAACGGTAAAACTATGAATAAACCTAATGAAAAATAGAGAATCTGTGGGAGTAAAGAATATGCTTGGCCATAACTTCACTTTTGTTTAACTATCGAAGTACTGCTTGTTAAGTGTTCCTCCATCTGAACATATTGCATCTGGTGAGACAGCTTTCTATTCTAATCACCCACAGAGCAGGGAAAAAACAAGTGGGGCACTGAAAACCATCAGCTTCCATCCTGCTAGTCTAATCCTCTTCACTTGATGAAAACTAGGAAAAATATTCAGCTCACCAGCATCCTGGTTAGCTGGTAAGGTTTGCTCTAAAACCACCTGTGTTATGGGGAAAGTGTAAAGCTTTTAAACAAATTACCAGAGGTCATAACGTGGGTTTGCAGCTCACTCTTTTTTTAAAGTGAGCTCACACAGGCAGCATTCAGTCTTTCAAACACTTCCTTAACTGCAGAAAGTGGCCACTCATGTTGTTCAAACAGCAAACTGTGTATATTGGATGAAAGGTACAATTTGTTTTCTGCCTCCTTCTTCTGTCACACATGAAGCATGAACAAGTCCAACAGCATACTCAGATTTCTTGCTCTGGAAATGGGTTTGTCAGAAATTCCAAGTCCTTTAAAAGAGGCATAACAAGTCTGGTCACTCCTGGGTTGCCGTTGCTCCCAAAGCAGGGGGAGAAGCTGCTGCTCAGGCCAGAGGGAGCTCACACAGGATGAACACGAACCAGCAGTGCACCCTTGGGGCAGTGGGTGGGCACTGCACGGGCTGCGGCAGCGCAGGGCAGGGCAGGGCAGGGCGCGCTCCCTTCCATGGCACATGGATTGGGAACGGCCCTGCAGTGCCACCCCTGCTGCCCCCAGCCTGTGCGCCCAGGACAAAGAACACATGGCAGACTGGAGCCAGGCAGGAGGCTGGAGCACAGACTGCACTTGGGGATGGTGAAGTCAAAGCCAGAGTCTTCTCAGAGACTGGTGACAGTTCAACAGTGACAAGGCACAGCAAAGACAAGGACAATCAGACACTCAAAGAATTTTTATATTAAGGCCAGCCAAAGACTAGCGCAGGCCTTGAAGCTACTTAAGATTTGTCAGAACTAGACCCAGGTCAACCTGATCAAACCAGTGATATTTAGTTTCAGGAATATTTGCTATGATGAAGTGACTACTTTTCCAAGAAAACACACACATAGGAAAGTGAGTAACAGTGAGTGTTTCTTCAATAAACTTTGACTGTATCCTATCCAGTGTCATGGGAAAGTCCACTTATACCACTAGAAATATTTGCATCTTCAGGAAGAGCTGATGCTTTTATGATTTATACTGATGACCTCCTTTAAACAGGAAACTTTCCAAGGTCCCTGTACATTTAAGTTCCGTGTGGAGTGTGCCCAGGGAGCTGTGTAGGGGGAGCTGTTGCACTGAGGGCCCTGGGCTTGGCCCCACCGCTCACCCCCCAGGCACAACCTGGGCAAACAGGGAAGCTTGGCAAGGAAAACACAAGGTTCTCTTCCTTCCATGACTTCTTTTCACCTGGTTTTAGCAAGGAATTACAGACCAGGGGAGGTGGGGCCTGAGGCACAGAGCACAGCAGCCCAGGGTTAATGGTGGGGTTACTCCCTCCAAGGAATCGATAACCTGTGCTTTGGGGGCAAACACTGAGCCTGAGGAACTAATTCCATTCAATTAACTCCACTCTGTGCCAGAGGTGCAGGCCACTTCAATTCTAGCTTACACAGTTCACTCATTGCTTCAAATTCCCTACAGAATAATCATTGTTAATCAAAGACAGGATTCAAGTTTGTTTCCGATGCTAAATGCTATTTATAGAAATACCACAGGGTGTGTGTCTATCAAGAAACACAGTGAGAGACTTTTATCTACAACAATATTTTTCAGAATTTATTTAAATATTTTACCACTATCCATACTCTGACAACTGGAAAATAAATAAGATGGTGATGCAATACTTCCCTATTAGTAGATTAGAGAGTATTATCAACACAAGGATTCACGCTAGAAGATGGTTTACGCCTGACTTCGACTTTTGTGTATTTCAAGTCTGATTATGATTTTATGACTTCTAAGGCTTTAGAAATTCTTTAATGAAATTTTTTAAAAAAAGTTTTGCCCCAACGTTTTTTGTTCCATTTGGAACTCTGAACACCTAAATTTTTGCAGCAAGATGCACTTCCTCCTAGAACTGATGTGTTATTTGAGGTGTTTAAAATGGAGTTTTTAACAGAATGGGAATGTTGTCATCTTACCTACCCTTGTTTTCTCACAATTCTGCACAGTTTGATGGTTAGCAGTAAGCTAGCTGAAAACTTCTATTTGCCCTCAAATTATTTTCTAACCAATAGTAAGCTACAGAGCTTTAGCTTGAAAAGTATGTTGGAGAGAGAGGTTCAAACTCCCAAGCTGTGCCAGCGATCTCAGCTCTCCCAGTCCTGCAGCAGCCCTTGGGGTGCTGTTGTGCAGGGGCTCCTCTGACCTTGGGCACTCCACTTGGGCTGCAACCCAGAAGGAACTCTCAGTGCTCCTCAGCACCATTGCTGCCCTTTGGTTTAGTGGGGAAATGCTCCCTGAGACCAGCAATGGCATTCAGGTGCCATGTACAGGTGTCCAGATTGCATTTCCCGCTCCCTTTGGAAGCCCCCAGAGCATTCCCAAGGTGGCCGGGCTGGCTGGGCTGGCTTGGGCAGTGCCCGCTGCGGGTGCAGCCTCTGCCTGCGCAGGGACAGGTGGCACAGCCCCCCACGGGCTCTCCGGGGCCAAGGCTCCTCCTGCCCTGCAGCCAGCCCTTTGTTCCCAGCCTCTTCTCTTTCCCCGCGCGCTCATTTCATCTTATCTGCTCTTGGCCTCACATGGAGCTGAAGATGTGCAAAGTATCTAATACATAAATCAGCAATAAACGTTCCGCTCTGATACCAGACCAAAGTCAGAAAGAGCTGCTTAACTTCAGGGCCCCCTGTCCCCCTCGGTGAGCTCCCCCCCTCCCTCATCCCTGCACATCCCTCTCCACAGCCCCAGAGCTCTCCCATCCTAATCACTGCAAAGACCTAAATATCGAGACTTCAACATGCCAGGCAGTATTAGATCAAAAGAACAGAGTAAGAAATAAACTGACATTTTCCACACAATAAATAGCTTATCATTAGCATTATATAAAGTGTTGTGACAAACTTAATCTTGGAACTATTGACAAAAGCCTGGAAGTTAGTCTTTAATCATGAACTTTTTCAAACTGCCTTTGAAAAGGAAAGTCTCTGCTCTTGCTCTGGCACATCTGTTCTCATTTTTTCGATTTATTGGCACAGAAATCAACAAAATCACAAAGCTGATCTTCAGTCATCACACAAGAGTTTTTGGATCTGTTTGGGCTGTTCAGACTCTAGAGTTTCTTTGATTCATATCATGGAAAATCATTACTCAAATTCTTCCACTAACAGGCCTAGTTCAAAAGACACTTTCCATGGGGATCCCAAGTCAACCAAGGCTCTGAGATGAATCTGCCTTCTTTTAATGCAAACACAACACACTACTGTGCAAATTACACAATGGCATGTTATTTGAAAATAGGCTAAAAGAGTCTAGAATTCCTGAGTACAGAAACCTTGAGGTGGGAAAACCAGCTTAAAATAGAAGTGTTTGTTAGCAGATCCACTCTCCTTCAGTTAAATCACTGCTGGATGTAGCCTGTGCCTCAGCCATCCTTTCCAGTCCAACACATTTCCAGTAAGCTCTATGAATGTATTCTTGATTACTGGACATGGAAAGTTCTCTCTGCCATCACTGCCAAGGCTTGCCTGTGACCCGCACTCAGCTTTTCCAAGAGATGCTCCCAAGCATTTTCTATGTTCCTCCCCTCTTTCCAGTTCCCTCCCAACACCTTCTGCTCCAGGGTGCCACAGGAGGCTCCCTGAGGTGAGAATGCACAGCTGCTCATCTGCAGGAGGAGCTTCTTTCCCTCTCTGGCCAGTTCCCTGGAGCTGGGCAGGGCAGGCTGTGGCTTCCTCTGGTCCCTCCAGACACTGATACACATGGCTGGGAACACCCAAACCAGAGCACTAATCAAGCACATATGAAAAAAACCACATTACAAGGGCTTAAATAACTTTCACAAATAGGGCCATCCCTAATCAGATCTGCAGCCAACAGGACCTTCCTCACCTTCTCCAGTAGGACCAATACAGCCTCACTGGAGGAGATGCTCAAAGCCAGAACTGCTTTGTACAGAGAACAGTCACTGCTGCCACCATAGCTGAGCTCTCACTCAATTACAATGATTTGAATATTTACTTTTATTTAAAGATGTGATCAAGCATTTACCAGAATAAGATCACTCTCCAGACTAAGACTAAATCTTCCTTTCTAACTAGGTTTATCTGCCTCCTGACTTCAAAACATCCTTTAAGATCTGCAGACCCCAGGAATGTAACTTAAAGTACCAAAATAGTATCCAAATTCTCTGAGCCTAAGACATGTTCCATGAATGCATAAATCCAGCACAAAGTACCACAAATAGTGATGGCTTTTATACAATAACTAAGCAATCCAAACACAGATCCTCTAGACAGTCTTCTTTTCATTTCTCCCTCCTGCATAAGAACTAATAATTCTCATAAAACCTGAGGGTAGGAGAGCACTGTGTATCTCATTAACGAGCAGGAAGAGGTCCATAAGAAAGGTGAGCTGATAAATGATGGCCAAAGTTTGTCAGAGTCAGACTCAAACCCAGGAACTCTGCAAGAGCATTAAGCAAATTGGGTTGCTGGACAGTGCCTGACGTAAAGGAGGAGGAAAGCTCAGTCTGGAACTTGCTGGCTCAGCAAGTTAAGTTGAGCTCAAAACAAACCAAGAAAAATACCCTCATAGTCAACTGAGATCCAGAAATGCTTCCAAGGTAACGCAGCAACCAAGAAGGCAGTTTTTGAGCATCTTTGAAATTCAATGACAAGATCAAATCACTCTTTCTCACATGTTTCAGAAATCAACACCCATGTATAACACTTTTTGAAAGTCAGAAGAGGCACAGGGAAAGGTTACTGTCTTGGATGTAATCTTTTCTGGTTTGAAGAATAGTCTGTAGCTAATAAGCACTCACTCACCGAACATAAACCTCTTATCAGTTGCCTCTGAAACTGAGCTCGCTGCACCCACTCGAAATAAACTTCAGTATTTATAAAGGCTTACAAGATCTAAATCAATTGTTCATACTTACACTCTAAAATGTGGGGAAAAAAAGCTTCTGACTTCTAAAATTTTCACACTTTCAGCCCAATAATCAAGATTATTATTATACTCCTGCTGATATATTATGCTTTACTCCTCTCCGTGATTTTTAGGGGGGACATTTCAATGGAGACAACTACAGATTTAAATAAAAACACCCAGGGAAAGAAATTAAACACAAGTAGCACGTATAATATGTTGTTTTGCTTAATCTATAGACTGTGGTTAGCTACTGTGTAAATCTAATTCCATTTCATTTACTTTGTGAAGGGATAGAAACCTTTACATTATTTCTTCATTATTCCTAACTCATCATTAAGTTTTCAAGGAATGAAATTATGATCCTCATAATTACCGCAAAATAATATATATATATATATATATATAATGATATAATCCTTTGCAGTATGTGCTCAATCCACAAAGACCCCCCTGCCTGTTCCCCAAGCTCGTGCAGGAGCAGAGCACCCGTCCCCACTCCCCTGCTCTCCACGAGCTGAAATGGGGTTGGCACAGGGACATCAAGAGCAAGCTGTGTTTTGATTTCAGTGATCACCAGTACAGAGAGAGAATGCAATTAATAAAAAGTGTACAAATATAGTGACACGCAGCTAAATCTGAAGTGGCATTAATGTCTATAACTATGCATTTAGGACAAAATAATTTATTCTTATATTTAAAGATGAGTCCTGTAATCATTTGTCTTTTCTATTCCTACCAAACAGTAGAAATCTTCAGTTTAGCAGAAAATTGCTTATAATTTGGCTAAATTACTGAACCTCAAGTGTCCCTTGGACAGAAGTTGCCTCCTTCATCACCTCCCTCTTTCAAGAGGAAACAGAAAAGAACTTCTGAGAACATTTTCTACTAAATGGCACCACTTTAACATGTCGGTGCAGAGCTGATCAGTTTATTAATTCCATTATACTGGGGTTGGCCTCCTCCCTGCACACCATTTCAATGCTGAATTCATTACAACAAAGGCTGACTATTGAGGGATAGAAAGTGTCTCCCTGACAAACCTCTCCCCTTGCAGACTTGCTTCAGTTCCCACTCCTTCTTGAACTTTTCTTTCACTTGATGAAATCCCTTTCCAACCAACTCAATGGTGCCAGCGTAGACTAAGGAAGATATTTTGAGAAGCTTGTAACAGAACATAAACAAAGTTTTCAAACCCAAGACTCTTTCTGGGCTCTTTAAAGTTTACAGGTCTTTCAAAACTCTGCTCTCACTGCCTGAAGGGGCACATAAATCCAGCCATGTCTGGAGAGGCTGTGCCAGGGACAGTGGAGGGTGTGGGACTCTCCAGAATGTTACTGTGGCCTTCAACCACAGGAAGGCACCTCTGGGTGGGGGGAAGACAATATTGTATCACCAAACAAGTGCATGAGAGACTCTTTTCTGAATGCTAAATGTCTTCTATTCTTAATCAAGTCACTTCTCTTCCCATTAAATTGACTTAAATGTCTTTTTACAGAAGTTCTATTCAAGTTAACTAGAGCAAAGGAACTATGATGAAGTATTATCAAAAGAAGAGCAAAAGTGCTCTGTAAAAACTGCTTAGTCTTAGGAAATCAAATCAAAGAATAAATTGACAAAAGAAGCACCTTTGGTGCTTGCCAGCTGGAAGTTTCATTATAAGCATCAGGTGAACGAGGCAGAGTTTAATGGTCTTTTATTCTGCAGAAGAATAGAAGCTCAGTTCCATAATCTCCATGTTGCCAGGGTTCACTGTCAGATAAGAAATATGTTTAGCTAAAGAGGGATGTTTCAATAATTTCCCTTTCATATCAAGGTAAAAAAAACCCAGCAAACCCTCAAACCTTCCATATTTTCAGGGAGAGGATAAGAAACTTCTCTCCTCCAATATCACATCAAACCCTCTACCTCTTAATGTGACTTGTTTGAGTTCTCACTTACTGCAAATATTTAACATTATTTACCCTAAGGCCATCCCAGCTGTGGTGCAGTGTAAACAACCAGATATCCATTCTTTCTGCCCTAGGTAATATGAAATGTATTTCTTCTTACATGTCACGTTTTTCCCTCCTAGTTTAAAAAAATGATTCTGTAAAGAACTGGAGAGACTGTTCCTTTCCATCAGCCTTTAGAGTAACATCCAGTGCTTTGTGCAAGAGCAATTAAAAAAAAGAGATGAGTTCTGACACAAGCTTTATTTTTTATAATAGCAAGAGAAAATGTGAAACTCAGATGGGTCTTGTTAGTGCTAAATGCACTCCTACTGACTCCAATTTGTTTTGTTCTATTAATTTATCATCTCACATTCGGAATGATTTCATAGTCTGCTAGGAAAAGGTCTCAGAAGCAAGAAGCAGTGAGATAATAGAATGAAGATGCAGACAACTGTGATATTTCAGAGCAATTTGAGTACTATTTGTGAATACACCATTATTCTAAGCACAACCCTGCAGCCCTTTATGCCTCCAGCATACACAACATTGTATGTAATCATTCAGTAACAGCAAATCTGACAGTCTCAGTGGGAGAACCCAGTGAAACCCAGGAGTTTCCTACCCTTACTACAAGTTCAGCTGGAGAAGACCCTGCAATTTATTCATCTGTAATTGCTGTGTCTGTGCACTAATCAACTTTCTAAAGTCTGTTCAAGTCAATCCTTGAACAGCACATGTAGCAAAATAAAAGAAAAATTAACCAAAACCAGCACTGTACAAAATAGCAAAGGTATTTATTGATACTCTAATTTAGATTTAGTTGGAACTGTGACAAGTTACACCATGATGCTTTGCTGTTAGACTGAAAGCTGTGCTAAATTTTGAGACCTTTAGTATGCTGGATTGGTTGCAGGATTCTCAGAATTTATGGCTTTCTTTTCATTCCAAAAATAATAATATCCGGTTTCATGCTTTTCTTGCTTTATCTCCTGAGAATTCCTGCCAGCTCCCAGCAAACACAGACTGTGTGAGGGACACTGAGATATGCAGGTCCTTCAGCTTCCCCAGATTACAGACAAGGGTTCAATAGCACTGTGCAAAATGTGCAACCACCAGGACTCACTGAGAGACACACAAGATGAATATTTCATATTCCTCTTGGGCTTCTGCAACCCCCACAAAAGAATCAAGGACTACAAACCCAGTTACACCTTTCTGAGCAGAGCCATAAGATAAAGAACCCAAAAAGTGAGCTGAGCTGGTTTTCCAGGTGGTCTGTGGGGTTTTATCCCTTTATTA
Organism: Hafferia zeledoni; assembly: GCA_035583235.1. Lineage (NCBI taxonomy): Eukaryota > Metazoa > Chordata > Aves > Passeriformes > Thamnophilidae > Hafferia > Hafferia zeledoni. Next base: position 7,021,823 of record JAWWEV010000034.1, on the reverse strand, counting down.
TCACCTGTGGTCAGCAAAGACAACTCGTTGATGGCACAGCTGCTTCTGGATCAGTAACAGCATACCCTGGAACACTCACAGGCTCTGGGGTGCCACAGACACCACTTCAGAATGACAAACAACTGGGGGGGAGTTCAACTCCAGGCACTACAAGAAAATCTGTGCTATTTACTGGTATCTTTGCAACACTTCAGCTGGAATTTTCATGGTCTTGTAGTTCCCTGTTTTGCTTCACTATGATTTTTATCTCTTTCTTAGCACTGCTCTAACCCACTTAAGGACACAGGATGTTAAAAGAGGCTCCACGGATGAGTCACAGTGACAGAGTTACCTTCATTTCTGCAGAAAATAGTCTGTAAATGCAAATGTCTGCCTGTGTTATGATGCACAGAGAATCATAAAGTAGTTTATTTAACAACAATCTTCACATTGTTTTGTAAAATACTGGATATGCTTTCAAGATTTCATAGGATTAGGATGGTTGGAGGTTGGAAACACCACTGGGAACTGCCAGGAGTTGTGGTTACTCTGTGTATAGCCATGCTTGAGCTTTTTCAAAGAAAAAAAATAATTAAAATATGACATAATTTCTATTTGGTAATTATTATAATGGAAATTAACCAAAGGTCATGCCTGACCAAAAAAAAAAAAAAAAAAAAAAGCCGGGGAAAACTGAACAAAATTTTTTAGCACAAAAAAGTATTTCAAAATTGTTTGACGTGTTTAGAACCAAAAATCAATGCAGAAATTCATTCTCTGGAAGAATGCCAGTCAAAATAACACATGGAGGAAGCCAAAGCACGTTATAGATCAATACCAGCATCCAACTTCAGCCAGAAATAGGAAAACATCTCAGCAGTGTGACAGGAAACACCAAGACAGATCCTACAAGGGGCTGTGCTGCACCCCAAGGGAAAGGGACCTGAGCAAACTTCTCTTCTCCCACATCACCAAGTTCTTCCCTGGTAACGCCCTCTGGAATTGCAGCTCCCACCAGGCTGGGAATGACACCAATGGACCTGCCCTCACATGAGGGAGTTCAGGTGAAGCCCTTCCTTCTCTGCCAAGACTTGGCTGGGACCAGCAATGGCTTTGCCTGAGTTGTGCCTTTACCTTTGTTGAGGTAAATACTTGTGAACTTGGCACATTCCTGAGGATCCTTCCCGTAATCCTGGTGGAATCACCACGGCAATATTCTCCACTAACAGTGATTATGCTTAGACATCCTCTCTGAATACCTGGGGTAGGTGTAATCTGCAGAAATCAAAGTAATCAGGTAGCAGTCAGTGTAATCCAGGTGTGGACAGCTGTAAATAAAGCATTTATGTGGCAATGGAGTCATTGCAGAGCGTTAGAGAAGTTATGAAAGTGTTATGAAAGACAAAAAAATCACCCTGTTCCAGTTTGTGAGAAGACGCAATTTAATCCATGTAGAAATCTTGTTCATCAGTAATTACAGAAGGAGATAAGAGTCTCCTCAATTAAGATCAGGCAGAAAATGGCTTTATTTTATGTGTCCTGAGAAGTATCACATCAAAAATAATTAGAGAAAAAGACGTAAAAACTTTCAGATGTTTTAAATATATTTCCTCCTTTGAAATTTAGAAAAGCTTCAAAGAAATGTCAGGTTCTGGCATGCTACGGAAAGAGCACTTGTGTGCAAAAACAACAAGGCCTTTCCCCAGTTTTATATATATTTGATGGAGCCTCTCAAAAAGTAATAACTGAGAAACTAATTTAAATTCAGACAAGATCCTTTGGATAACAGTTTTAGCGCAATGGTTGGAATTATTAGGAATGAGCCTGTGGCAAGCCCAGGATTGGGAACATGACACAAAGGAGTTTCTGTCAAGCTTTGCCAATTATTAGTCTTCTCTTCCTAGTTATTTATACTTTCTTTCATGTAAGTCCTACCACAGTAATGCAGCAGCTCCAGCTCTGAGGAACAGTCTGGCAACCTGTGCTAGGAAGTTGTTTGCATTTTCATGGCTTTGAGATTTTCTATGGGAGGCAAGAATGCATTTGCAAAATTTTGCTTTATTGTTACACTTTCACAGTCTTTAATCATTCCTCATGCCTTTGGTAACCAGTCTTCAGGGCCCACTCTTACTAATTAACTAATCAATTACACACTTGTTAATCTGTTTTATCCAAAGATAACAAAGTGGAAGGAAAAGGCAGACGTGGATTCTTTTACTACTTAAAAAAAAAAACAACCACCAAACATTTTAAGAGAACGTTGGTTACATAAAACCTTTCTGATCCTTGGCTTCACAGCCTTCCCTATGGATTTTCCAAGCATCAGTGCAAATTCATTTTGATTTGAGTCACTTATTGTGCTCACTCTGTATGATATGGATTGGCTGAGCTCTGTCATCAGCTCATTTGAAATCAATTCATTTATTGTTCACACCCAGTACACCATTTTGGACAGAGATAGAGTGCAATGAAATGAGCAGACAGACTCACTGAAAGGCAAATAATAGCACAGAAGAGAAGGAGAAATGTAATAGTCATGGACTGGAGACAAAAGAATAGAAAGACAGAAACATGGAGATCAAAGGCAAACATTGATCAAAGATAGAAAAGGAACTGCAGACAAACCCAAACCTGTGATCAAAACCTGATAGAAAGGAGCATGGTGTGATGTGAAAAAAGGAGAGGAGTAAAAAACCTTGGGCTCACTGCTTTAGGATATCACATGTGCTTTTGATTCCCTGCTAGTCTCTAATCCAGCCACCTGTAAGAAAGGAGTGGATGAATTTCTCTACATCCCCAGACATAAAAGATTTTTGCCTGGGTATCTTGTCATTAACTCTCCCTTGTCCACTTCACTGTCATGTTCATCTTCCTAACACTATTTACAACCTGCTTTCCTGGTTGCAAGGAAGGATTTTCTCACATTTCTGTCACAAATTTCTCAACACAGCACATGTATTAACTCTTACCAGCTAAACTCTGTCACTGGTCTAATTTCTGCAGAGCTCCTGCTGCAAATAACTCTCAATCACTTGTTGTGGAGCTCCTGCCCAATGAGCTGTTCCTGGCTGAGGGCTGAGTGCAGGGACCTGCTCCCCAGGGGGAAAGGCCTCAGGATTGCTGTGACACCCGTGTTGGAGTTCAGCTGCCATCACATGTAGGCATGATTTGTGGCACATATTTCATGCTGGAGATTTTGGCCAGAAATGGGGTCACATCACAGGTTTGTGCCTCTGGGGTGATGGATGTTCTCAGAATCCCCAAGCTACTATAAATAATGACTTCTGGGTTTCACTGAGTTTGTGAGAGCTGACCCCTGGGCAGGTTATTGCTGACACCTTTTCCATGAAATCTCCCACATTTGGAGTGCCAGTTTTTAGTGGTGCTGTGACAGGTCACTTCTGAGGCTCCACCAGGATATCTAATTTTCTTACATTGTCTCATAATGCTGGGCAACAGGAAAGCTACAGTTGGAACTGATTGAGCAAGTCTATTTTTGTATGTGAGGAAATTGTCCACTTTGTTTCTGTAACTATTTTACAAACAAAAATAATTTTTTATTGTTTTCAGATAACCTTTATTGGTCAAATAATTCTAAGATTAGAATATATTCAGGATATTGCTCATCAAATGGGTCAGTTAAAGCAGCCACATGGCTTTCCAAATATTTTAGGAAAGCTGAAACACTGCCACAAGGACTAATTTTAGGTTCCCAAACCACAGACTGGTTGACAATGGCAGGGACCTCTGGAGCTGATCTGGTCCAACCTCCCTGCTGAGGCAGGGCCAGCCAAAGGCAGTTGCTCAGGACCATGTCCAGATGCACCTGGAATATCTCCAAGGAGGAAGTCTCCCTGGGTACACTGTGCCAGTGCTCAGTCACCTTGACAGAGCAAAAGTGCTCCCTGATGTTCAGCTGGAACCTGCCATGTTTGAGGATGTGCCCATGGCCTGTTATCCCATCAGGGGCACCGCTGAGGAGAGCCCAGCTCTGTCCTCTTTGCACCCTCCCTGCAAGTACTGATTGCTAAGGCCCCCCTGAGCCTTCTGCCCCAGCCCTTCCTCCCAGCAGAGATGCTGCAGTTGCTCCTCCCTGGCCACTCTCCAACCTGTCCCTGTCCCTCCCTGGGCACCAGGAGTGGCTGCAGAGCTCCAGCTGTGGCCTCAGCAGTGCCAGCAGGGCAGGAGCAGCCCCTCAGGCAGCGGGAAAGGCTTTCCCTGAGACAGCCCAGGAGACATTCACTGCCTCTGCCCTGAGGGCACTTTGCTGCCTCTTGTAGGGGCCAGAACCATGGGATGCCTAAACCCTGGAAGCACAGCTTGGTTTGCACAGGTTCAGACAGAAACCCTTGCCTACATTTGAAGAGCTGGCAACCAACATTTTTCTTGTGAGGACACCTTGTGGCTAATATTTCACATTATTGGCAATAAGCCACATCCCAACATTTGGCTGCAGAGATGTGACTGGAGCATCAGGATTCCTCATTTCTCGCTTAGTCCTGGTTCATTAAGATGGGATCAGAGTCAGGAGTTCTATTTGTAAATGCTAATAGAAATTATATTTAAATAACCAGAGGTGTTTTTGTGAGATTGTTTCTCCTGTGGTAACATTCAAAATATTCTGTGTTTTAAACCTTCAAAATACATTTAATAGCAATAATAAGTATGACTGGCATCTACTGGATAGATAATAATAATAATGGCCCAATCTTCGTGAACGAAGATTTGGGAAGGGCTCTCCCCACCTGGGTGTGCCCTTCGAGCCTGCGCAGTGGATTTTTTTTTTTTTTAGGTGAGGCACAGCGTGCGCAGAACTGGCCCCACCGTTTAAGTCCTAAGGTTCATTTGCCACG
>JAWWEV010000034.1:6991608-7016891 GCA_035583235.1 Hafferia zeledoni | reverse complement strand
CTTAGGACTGTCTACAGCACCCAGTACTAACCGGGGCTGACCCTGCTGAGCATCCGAGATCTGACGGGATCGGAGGGCAGGGAGGCATTTAACTGCCGCGGCGGTCCCCTACTGAGATTCGATCTACTGGATAAAGTGCTGCTAATACTGCACAACTTCTGGGCCCTATAAATTGCTGTATGATTGGAAGATGGTACTGTAACATCTGTCCTAGGACATGTGCCTCTATAACAGGAAGGTGATGGATGTATCTCCAAGAAATTCCAAGAACTACTCTGTGCCACTCTGTGAAGATGGCAATGGTTTTGCAATGTACCCAAAATACTGCTGCCATAGGATATTGCTAAAAAAAGAATATGTGTAAACACAGCACAGTCTCTACTGAAGCCACACTGCACAAGGTAACTCAGGTGCTTTTCGTCAGAATATTTGAGTGAAAAGTTGCTGAGACAATTATTGAATTAGATGGATCTAGAGGACAAAAGATTTAAAACTTTAGATATTCAGCAACTGGCATAGAAGGACAAAAAAAAAAACACTACCAAGTTCTTTTCAGTGAGACTGACTCTGACAGTGCCACCATCCTGTCAGCAGCTTTACAAAAACAAGGGCACTACCCATTTGATTTCAGTAAATCTCTCATCCCTGCACTTGGCACCTCAAAGAAGTTCAGTTCAATACACCTCAAAAGAATTAAAAACTCATTCTCCCCTTTATCCCAGACATCCTTGCGATGTGTTTTCTAGCACTGGCAGACAGGAGGAAGTGATTAACTTAGATAAGTTTGTTTGTATCATTTCTTGATCACAAATGATACCAAGAACAGAAAATATTTGCCTTCATAAATCAAAATTTTATAGCTATCCTAGCAATAGGTTACACTACATTAGGATCTCAATCTACAAGCTGCTGATGAAAGATGAACTACACAGTTAATGATTTAATCAGTACACTGTGTTAATTACAAACGAAACAGAAATCAAGATGAAAATGAAATATAGAAATAGCACAAATAGGACCAATCCTGCTGCTTTATTCACTGGGGCATTCCTCTTTAAATGCAATGGCACTATCTGCAGGGCCAAGGCAAGCAGGGTTAATCCTGCTTATGCCATCTCTCATAACAAATATTTACATACTCCTGCCTGTAGTGCATTTTACAATATTCTCACTAGAGAGAGTAACTCTATAGCAAAGGAAAAACATTAGAAGTTTCTAATGGAATCCAGAATAGTTTGCAAAAAAATCACTTTTTTTGGAAATGTTCTTATTTGGGCTGCCTCATTAATCCCTTTAACCATGGAATTCACATTTTAATTGCCGACAGTACCCAGGCTCCCAAGTATCCAGAAACACAACTGTTCCTTCACTAGAAGCAGCCTGAAAACACCAGCTGTGGTGACAAGGGCTGGGGGAACCTGCTGGAAAGGCAGGAATGTCCCATGACCAAAGTCCTGGCCATCTCCACTGTTAACAACACTTCCCCACACAGGATTGCACTGGAAGATTAACCAAAGGAAGAAAGTGAAGTCCACATTCATAGTGTGACTGATTAATGACAGCCTCGTGCAACATTTTCATCCTTGCACTTCACTTAAACCACCTCCGCATCGCCCCACACCTCGTGCTCTGCCGAGCAGCAGCACCCAGAGGGGAGGCAGCACTGCCTTTGTGCTGCTCATGCAGCAGGGACTGCTCCAGGTACAATAATTTAAATAAGCCTTCTGATTTCTTCATGGTGTCAGAGTTTGTTTCATTTTTCACATGGCTTCAGGACCAGAAGTCCTTCAATTCACTTTTGTTTTCTCTCTTGCCTCAGTGCTGTACCCTGTGCTGTCTCAGTGTATCCCTCACAACTGGCTGCCAGCTGGAACACTCAACTCTGGTGTTATTAGTGTTAAACACATCTGGCACTGCTTTGAAGCAGTAATATAGAAATTGGCCAACTTGTGTGGATAAAACAAATCCCAGTGCTGATCAGCATTTAACTGTGCCCCAGGGATTGTTCCCTGCCCATCCATGCAGGGTGCACATGGAAGTGTCTCTTGCTGGGGCTCCCATCATGAGCTGATTAAACTCATGACAGCAACTCACTTAAACACTGTAAACAATACAGGAGACTGAACAAGAACTCCAAAATCTTCACACCAAACTCCAGTGATAAATAAATAATACCCTGAGCATAAACACACTCACTTTCCTGCTCTGTCTTCCCTAATTCTTGTCTTAAACCAGCTCTAGAAATGGGTGAAAACAGACTGGGAACCTGCATTCAAGTATTCCTAAGACAACTTGAGTGTTTTTTGTTTTGCAAAATCTCATCTGAACTGAACCTTTGGCACCCTTGCCAAGTGGCATGCTCTCATACATATGTAAAATGAGGTGTGTGTGTGTGTATCTTGCCACAAGGATGTAGTACAAGCAATTAAACCCTTGATAATAAATGGTTCATCAGTCCGCAGGTGATGTACGGTGAGTGATTGCTCCTGGAGGTACTAATCATCTGCTGCAATTGCTGAATTATAAATTCCCTCGGGCTGATTGGATTTTATCAACAAGAAGCAGTGAAGTAAAAGAGGGTTTGGGGGTGAGGTTTTTTATAGTCTGAAACCTAATATTAGAAATTTGCCAATTGGAACTGAGTGCCTCTCCCTTGAAGACACGCTCAGGGTGACTGAACAGCTGTCACAAAAATGTACCCGTTTCCAGAGCAGCCTCTGGGCCCACAGTGCCTTCTGAGGCAAAGATTACATTGAAAGGGGGTTTTCCCACCTCCACACAAATACCTGCAACTCTCATGCATGCTGAAACTGTTTTCTCATTGGCAGAAAAACATTCCATAAATCCACATCAGAGCTGCAATAACATGATCATACTTCAGTTAAAGCACAAGAGTTGGTTACTGTTATCATTTGGAAGTTCTGTCTGTACAATTTAGGGATTACATTTGAAAACATCTGAGAGATCAGCAGTTCTCTTGATAGGAACCTGAGGAACTTCAGTGTATATTGAATTTAGACCACAGATGAAAATGGAACAGCATGTAAGTTTTAATAAGAGCCTTACCTGTTAACTATGCCATCCTTTTTTATTTATTTATTATCCCCAAAATTAGTTTTCTTTAATCAAATATTAAAGCCATAAACACAGCTGTGGAAAATACTACCCATGAAAAACAAATCCAATCAAAAATCTCTCCAAAACAATCTGACACTTATTTCTATGTCACACAGTTTCTTCTGAAGTTTTTGAATAAAACTACCTTTTACTAATCTCTAAATATTTGTTACTAATATTCACAGAATCTTCTGAGGGATCATATTGTTACTTTCCAAAATACATTTAATGGAAGAAAGATACTCCAAAGAATATAAGCAACCAGGATTAATTTCAAACTGATGGTTAATAGCAGCAGTGTGATTATTTTCTTATTTTCCTAATGACATTTCCTGGGAGCACAAGGTGTGGGTCAGCCATTTCAGCTTCTCTTTGGCAAAAGGGTTAAATTCCCAAATTAAACAGTGAAGTAGAAGACTGTTTGTCTTTTATGAGCATGGATCAAAATCCTGATATGGTCCTGGACTGTCACCACCTCCAAAGGTCACACCAAGCCCAGGTGCAGCCATTGCTGCCAGCAGCTATTCCTGCTGGAAAGGCAGTGCCACAACGTGCTATCCAACCACACGGCAGGGGGTGCTTTGGCAGGGAGGAGAAATGATGGTTTCCAAGTGCAAACTCTTCCATGAGGGAGCACAACAGCAACATGGTGAGGCACAGACACATCTGCATAATGAAATTCTCTCTCACTGGGGGTTCCACGTGGCTCTGCACGTGGGCCAAGGACACAGCAAAATCAGGTCCCTGGTGCTGCTGCCAGAGCCCAGCAGGCAAAGCTCAGCACCCACACCCCTCCTGCCCTCTCTCATCCAACAGGAACAGAGTTTGCCAAGCAATATTGAGTTTTTCATTTTTCCCACACAAGCCTTTCCCATATCCTCATCCCTGTTCACTCCAACTGCCGGGAACCACCACGACCTCCTATGCCAGCTCAGAAACCAGGAATGACTTTGCACAAATTCTGATGTCACACCAAGTAAGCCTCACATGGGGCTCCAGCTGGGGGCTGTTTTGGGAGGAGCAGAGAGTGTGTACTGGGCAAGCAGCAACTCAAACCCTGCCCTAAACCTCTGCTGTGTCTCCAGGCACTGCTGTTTGCTTCCAACTTGGACTACAAAGACCACTGTGTAAGCTTTGGTCCCCTGCTGGATTTCCTTCTATATGCCACTCCCTGCATGCAAAGTAATTGTACTTCATAATGTTAAACAAGACTATAATTATTTAATAAATCAAGAGTAGTTGCCTCTCAATGTCTATGAGATTTTGTATAATACTTCGCACTCTTATTGCAGCAATTTCTTATCTTTCTTCTTTTTTTTCCTTTCTTTTCTTATAGTCAAACAAAACTTTGGAATGTGGGTTATTTTAGAACATACTCAGTATCCATCTAGATGCTTTAGCATAACAAACAGCAGTAATAAGAACCTGACATATTTAAGACAAATTAAAAAATGAAACCTTTGAAAACACAGCAGAGGCAGCAATGAATCCTGTAGGGTCATCCCTGCTAATTTGATTATTCTGACACTGAAAATCTACTTGCAGTGCAAAGTAGCAATTACAGTGCACTCAAATTGGACAGGAGCAAATTTGCAGCAATAATCCAATAATCCAAGAGCCAGTTTAACTGAAATTCCAAGCCATTGACCTGCTTGCTTTGCAGAAACTTCAGCAAAGAGGGGGATAACTGTTATGACACAAGCAGAGAATGTAACATAAAAGACAACTACGCCGGTGGCTTAAAATCCTTTCACTTGGAGATCTGACATGGCTCTGCTTCCAGTGTAGAACTGCAGGGATGCAAGAAAATACATGGAATGGTGAAGATTATAAACAGGAAATCCACTATTTTAGCAAGAACTTTTGCAGTATTGTTCATTCACTTGAGGAAAGGCATCTTTTAGCTTGAAAGCCAAATTAAGGAAAAGAGGGAGGAAAAAGGAGTTCTCTTTGGGAAGGATTCTCCAGGGCCTGCACTGCTGAGTTAGCAGCATGAAGTCTGTATCCCAAGGGCTTCTTCTGGGCTTCTTTGGAAGTCACCACACATTGCACACATTTTCAACACCACAGAGACACCACAGCTCTCTGGAAAAATACTGTGTAGGCTCCACATCACTTGGGTGCATTTGAAATGTGTGAGGCATGAGAATGAAAAGTGAGGAAAAAAGCAGAAACAAAGCAGAAAGCAGCCAGAGCCTGTCACTGCATCCCTTCTTTAAGCACAAACTGAAGCCAAGGCACAGCTAGGTTTAGTGAATCTTTACTAGAATTCTAATTTTCTTATCTAACATTAGCTACAATTTCAAAAATCCAGAAGTTAAAACAGGCAGGGTATAAAAGGGGGAAAAATAGAAGAAGGAAACCACATTTCCATTGTCTATCTGACTGGGGATAGGGAGAAAGTACTTAAAAGTTTCTTCTTTCAACCTTTAACAAAAACATTCTCCAGGAACAGGTTTTGTCTTTGGGTGCCTTGATGTTTGCTCCATAACCTGAAGCATGGATCTAAGGAGATTCATGCAGTTTGGTTTTTCTCAAGTCCTGCAGCAAATCCACATCCCCCTGGAAGACCCTGGGACTTTTCAGAGCCATCAGGATGCCAGGGCAGCTGCAGCTCAGGGAGGGCTGAAGGCACAAGGGCTGAGATTGTTGCCCAGGTTGCACCAGGTCCTGTTGGCTCAGTGACTTAGGCCTTTTTTTCCCACTAAATACAATTACTCCACATGGACTCATAAAAGCACATTCAAGCATTGGAAGGCTGTTATTGGGTACCCTAAGCTGTTTATTCCTCAAGCTAAACAAGCCCAGATCTCTCAGCAACTCCTCCACAGGACTCTGTGGCTCCCTCGGGCTTGCTCACCTTTGTCCATATTTTCCTTGTACCGGAGACCCACAACCAGATACAGCTGGGAAGGGGCTTGACTACATAAATTAGATTAATACTATTACTTCCAGAAGTCTTCAGACTCCCTGGGCTTTGGTTTATGGGACAAGCTACCAGAGTGACCAGCACCTGGTGGTTCAGGTCACCAACACCATGTGATGTAAACAGGCAATTCTGTGGTTTATCTCCTGACATGCAACCCCCTCCCACCCAAAGGCACAGCCAGCTTTGTAACACACAGCCCAGGAAGGGAGGTGGGCAGCAGAGGGCAGGGACAGGATGCAGAGGCGACAAAATAAAGAAAAAGGCAACAGAATTTTTTTCCAGCTTTGATATCCACTGCTTATTTGAATATGCCAATGCACAAATCCAATTAATTAGCATACATAAGTCTTTTTCACTGACAAGCTTCCTTAGTGATCATTTTACAAGTGACATTCCTATGCCATCAAGGAGATGAGCTGGAAGCTCTTTTATTCTTTTGTTGCAATGGAAGCTTCGAGTTCAGCAATCATTTGATATCTCCCATCGATCTTGTCACACACCACACTCTGCAGAGCACCATTTCCATCTGCAATATTAATGTCCTTCTCTGGGTCTGACTGTTATCAGCGAGTCTTAAGAACATCCCCCCCAGACTTCATTTTGGAGTGACAATACCCAATATGCTGGGATTATTCCTTTTTAGTTTCCTTGGGTTTTAATTTCCACACATGGTCACATAGTTAGGAGTGTTTTCAGGGCTCTGAAGGGCACCTGCATTTCTGGATCTAATATTTACAAACTTCTGCATAACTGGTTTCAAACACAGCAAAATAAAGCCATTTCAATCCCAGACCAACCTTCCCACGTGAAAATCAACTGTGGAAGAACCACTAATGCTCAGTTATGGCATTTTCCATGTCAACCTCAAAGCATCTTGCAAAAAGCCATAAGTCATTCCTGCAAGGAAAAGTTCCCACCCTGATGTCTCCCTGCAAACATGGATTTAATATCTCCAAAGTTTGGGGGCATTAGGATTAGGTTATTTTAGTCATTTTTATTAAAAATACAGCTGTTTCTGCAGAATATCCCTTTGAACAACACGCTCGGTTGTGTCCTGCAGGATGTTAATGAACACAGCAAGGTACCAAGGTGCTAAATTATCTCTAAATAGCTTGAATTTGGGATATTTACTTTCTTCAGTGATAAGCAGCATAAGCCATATCCAGCAAAACAAGGAAACTTGTTGTTTGAAGTAGTATAATTTTTAAAACCACATCAACAGCATAGTAGAATCAGGACATTAAGGGAGGAGGAGGAGAGAGCCAATATGAAAGAGAAAATATCCTCACTGTTCTCAAAACTGAGGCACAAATGAAATTTAAAAAAACCCCAAACCAACAAATATTTAACTTTTTGACATTTATTATGTATTTGGAAGGGCAGACTTAAAAGCTAGCAACTAACTGATGAAGAGGATAAGCTGACATTACCTCTTTGGATTTATAATAGCTTTTGAAATTTCAAATTCAGAGGGATCTGAAAGGAAAAACAACAAAGTGCATCAAGAAGATGGGTCAATTAAAAAAACAGGAAAGCTTTATGGAATTAGCAAAGGCAGCCACACACTGTTCCCTTTCTGGAAACACTCCAATTCTTGAAATCAGATTAGGGTCAGTCCTAATTGTTCCAAGCAAAAGATGTGTGGTATTTATTTGCTGGGTGCCTTTTTTTCTGACTGATTAGCTTGATGAAAATTAGCTGCCAGTAATTTCTGAAATGGCTAATGTAAGGTAATTAGCTCAGAGTGTGCTGCAGTTTGCACTGCCCAGGAGAACAGTTCACTCATCTCGGCCAAGACAAGGAGTACAGGAGCTATTACAGAGAGAGAACCAGAAAGTTCGCAGAGTTCCTGCAAAATGGGATTCAGCTTTTTTCAGGATGCACGTGCTGAGGATGATGAAGACTGGTATGAACCATGCTAAAGACAACTTGAAAACAAACAATGAAAAGTGTTTCCAGAATGATTTCCTTCAAAACAGTGTAGTGTCTCTCACCATTTTCATTCTCTGTGAGTGAAATATTACATTTAATCTGTTTATGATGTTCATGGAAGAAGAACAGTGAGGCATCCAATGAGGGAACTGCACTTTTAAGGAGTTCTTCCGGTACAATCTGTAAAAGTTTCTTCTGAAAGGAGTCTTCATGAAAACACTCTGGAACCAGAAATTTGCTAACTGGGCTATCTGTGAGATTTTATCACAAAGCCTTAGTAAAGAGAAGAGGAAAGAAATCTGACTTTCTACACAACTACATGATCTCTTGGCTCCCAGATTCAGAAGATAAGGGGAAATAAACAGGAACAGAGGAAAAAGCAGGACTTTATATCTGAGGTTAAAGAAAGGGCCAATTGCAAAGACCAGCTCCTCTGGACAGGTCCAACCACCACGTATGGTAAGGGCAGCAATGAAATCCCCTATAAATTTTCAAGGCAGGTGATTGCTGGGGCAGAGAAAGAAGCTGAGCAGCCATCATAAAAACCAGCTCAGCATCCCCAGTCCAATAATTATACTTGTTATGTTACATATGCTGTTAATATAGTTTCTATTTTGTTTCTCTATATGTGTTCTATTATTTAAACCAAGGGGGTTTTGATAAATCTCCCAGGGGAAGCTGAGGGGTTGGTTACTCTCAGAACTGGGAATCTCAGGGTGTAGTGCATACAGTGAGAACTCAAAGAGCTTTCACCCACAAACTTTGTCTAAAAGCTTTTACCTAAAAGCTTTCAGGGTGCTGATTCAATGAAAAGGGTTAGCACGGGTATCAAAGTGATGTTTCCCATTAACTGAGCTCACCCTGTCAGTCAGAGGGACACCGAGTGATACCTGAGCACAGCCAAGTGCCCTCCCCTCACCAGGATCTGCTGCACACTCAGGGGCTCTGCCTTAGGAGGATTTCTGCATTACTGAATTACAGTAGGCAAGTAACAAACATCACCCAACTGGCACCCAATTTTCTTCTCCCCTAGAGCTACCTGTAGGCAGTGTTCAGGAAATATTTACAGGAATAGCTTACAAAAATGGGCCATTTAAATACAGGAAGTTAAATATATTCATGTTAAGAGAAATGAAGTTTTAGCTGTTGTTCTCTCATTCCAGCACGTCCTGGTCACCTTATTAAACTAAAGTAGAAGACTTGTAACACTATAAGAGAATTTTTTTTCCTTAAATTTAACCTCAACCTCTATTTTACTATTCACAAAACTTTTGGTTCTCCTTACATAAAACCCCTCACACAATACGTGTCAACATACAGTGACTCAGTTAATGGGTAGGTGGGAATACATGACAGATAGAATTTGTTAATGGAAAACTTAATGAGAGTATCAAACGAAATACCTATTAGCATTAGGAAGGACTGAAATATTTTTAAATTATTACCAAAAAACCACAAGCAACATATTTAAATGTGAGATGACGAGTGAAAGAGAGTATTAAAAGTTCCTTCACCATAGAAACATAGGATGTCATTGATACACAGGAATAGTGAGGCTGCCTTAAGCTACACCCAGCTACAAGTCTTCAGCCTGCTATAAATAAGGCTTGGTAAAGTTCTTGGATTGGAAGATAAAATGAACAGAGTTTTTAATCTCAGGAGAAAACATGGTTAAACATTATAATTACTGAGACCAGCTATTTTAATATTGTGTTAATTTTAATGACCTTATTCATCAAAAGACTTATGAAAAGGATGACTAAGCCCTAAGTGGGGAGAGTAAAATGTATTCTGCATAAACAACAAAGGATTTCAGGGATTCATGGCTCATGTTTAAAACTCAATACACAAAGTGATCTGACTCATAACTCTTCTCTGTAATGTTAGAAATCTAGGGAGATACTAAAAATCGTTAAGCAATGTTAGGGAGAGCAAAGGATTTAATTAAAGCAGAGTGTAATCCTTTTAAGGAGTTTCAAAGCTAGATCAGTGTCACTGTACAGAATCATTTGATTGGTTTCCTTTACCACCTCTCTTCCCTTCTGAGTTGTAATATCACCACATTAATCACTTTAAATATACACATGTCAAATTCTTGTCAAGAATCTCATAATCTCATGTCTCAACCTGCAATATCTTCTCTGGCCTGCTCCAATCCATTGATTGCTGCTGCAAAAGCAAGTGGCTACCAGTAACCAGCCCACAAGTGCCCACAATGCACAGGAACAGAGGAAATCAGGGCTCCTCCTCCATGTGGATTCATCCCCCCTCTTGGAAGATGCATTTGAGGTTGTCAAGGCTGTTTAGAAACCACCAACAGAAATATTTCCTCCCCTTCTTACAGAGCAGTGGGGTAGGTGACTTTTCCTTAGCTTTTCACACGATCCTCTCTGTTCTCCATAATTTCAGTGCTCCACAAGCTACATCTACATTGTCACATGCAGATCCATCCCTCCAGCAGCAAGACCCAGGAGAACTTCTTGGCACCTGTCTGGGATGAGCCTCACACAGATGGGCTTCAGAGAAATGTTTGGGAGCTGGGTACAAACACACCTTTGGAGTGCAGAGGTAACAGAAACCAGAAATCCCTGCAGAGCAGTGAGTGCGGAGGCAGAGCCTGACACAGGGCTCCAGAATTTGGGGCAAGTTTTATGACAATTAATGGAAATGTGGAATGATTGAAAACACAAAGGGAGAGCTCTCCCTTGTCCTATAATTGCTGCACTGGATAATGAATTTAAAGTCATCAAGAAGGAAAGATCCTGTACAGATTTCCAGAGATACTGCCTGTTCTGGCTAATTGTGTCAGCCTGGATTAGCTGATTAGCATAATTAATCTAAACCTCCGATTACCCAAAGGAGAGAGCTGTTCCTGGATGCACAGGTGAAATGTAATGACTGAGATTTCAATAAGCTAATAGAGAGTAGCTAGAAAGTGAGTATTTCAGAGCCCTGGTTGCCCATCTCCACCTTTCTCAGAGGGGATCTGAAAGGAATGAGGGGTCACTCCATGTTCAGTCCTGCTCTTTGCTGAGGGTGCAGGGGTGTGAGGAGCCCAAGGCTGACTCAGGAAGGACCAAAGAGCTGTGCCAGTAACCTGTACTGTGGTACTGTAATATTATTGACACCTGTTTATAGTACAACAACACTTGGATCTCAAATCACAGGTGGGTCCTTGTGAAATCACAGAAAGCCCTTAGCAGAGGCTTAAAGATTACAAAAAAAAAAAAAAAAAATCCAGGAAATGAGAAGAAAGAGGTTAAAACACTGAGGCTTTGCCACCATAGTAGTCAGAGAACTGCAGCTGGACTGCAAGTGTCTTATAGCCTAGAAAAAATGTGCCCCACAAAGTCAGTCTGTTCTGTGGGTGTAACACCATAACAGCCCTTGCATTATGTTCTTAAAAGACATTTTTCCTAGTTTCAGTAAGTGGTTTATATTTTTATTCCATGTCTGACCTCAGATCTAACCTAAACCCATCCTAAACAAAAGCCACCAAAAGCCCAGGCTATAAGTATCTGAAAAGAAGCCTAACAACACCCAAAAAGGAAGATCCAGTACCTGTGATGATGTTCCAACAGAGCTCTGTAAAGCCACTCAAAGATTATTGTAAAAGATCCAGAGCAGGAACTAATGGATACATTTAGAATGTTTTTATTGACAGTCTGCAATATGTGTTTGGTTGTCCCCAATTATAAATCTGTAAAGCTTCAGCAATTGCAACTGCCAAGAATCAAACTTGATCATTCTACTGTTTTCTACTGTCTCAGGAATAGGACAAATACATAAGTCATAGTGACAACAAAATATATTACATATAAAATATTTCTTACGAAAATATTATAATGGCTTTTAATTGAGTGCAAGTTGCATTACTGGAAACCTTCTGTTTGTTCTGAGTATGGGCACTGATGATGAAACATTGCTTGTTCCATCTCTCTTCCATTTTGCTTATTCCACTCTCCATCTCTCATCTGCAGAGGGTAATTACAGGATTTTCACTTAAGACTCTCTGCTAATTCAATCCTTTGTTCTCTGTTAATAGTGCCAGAAAAAGGGAGGCTCATCAACTACAAATTGGGCTGAAATGACAATTGTGTTGCCATGTCAGTCACCATGGAGGCAGGGCCAAGAGAACCCAACCTGTGATACTCCATGAAGAGTCCTGGCCACAGAGGACCAGCTAATTTGAGTGGTCATCAAATACACTCAGCACCTGGACAAGGTCCTTGCATTCTTAGTTTCCCACAGTCCTTCTGAACAGGTTTATCAGGCAAAGAGTTTTCTATTTTTCTTATCATTTTTCAAAGCCTTTTTAAATGCTTACAAAACTTTGTCATTGGGCATGAACTTTTAGGTAATGAAAATGACATTTCATTCCACTGGAATGAACAACAGAGGAAAAAGATAAAAGAGGCTCCTCCAGCCCAACCAGCTGGTGTGACAGAGCCAGCACTACACTTAAAATAGTCTCACACATGTTTGCTGGTGCCTTGGCCTGTTCCTGTGCAGACCAGGCCATGGGCCCTTCTGGAGACAAGTTTCCAACTCATTCAGGCAAAAACCTTAACAAAAGTCTTTCATCCAGATGTGCCCAACTTCTGCACAGCCTTCCAGGGGGAAACAATCCACTGCTGCAGTGATGGCCACTGACTGCACAGAGCAGAGGGAACATGAGGCACCTGCTCAAACTAAAATCCAGCTGCTCTGAGCAGGGGAAGTCCCAACAACCCAGACCTGAACATGTCACTCTGCAATAAAAACTGTTGGCACGTTTGAGGAGTTCATTAAATGTGAAAATGTTCTCCCTAAACCAAGTACCATAAAACCTTTGTGCTTCCTGAATGAAAGAACAAACAGCATGTGTCAGAATCATAAAGAAACTTTAAAAATAACATTCTTTAGCAGTCTAATGTCCAGGGGCTCAACAGGCACAGCTGTTTTATTAATACCAGATTCGCCACCAGCCCTCACTGTATCAGCTGCTATTCAGGATGCTGTTGGCTTGTCTCTAAACCTTAACACTGTGGTAAACACATGAAAAATTGCCTTGTAACAGCACCTTGTGATACTCTTGACCAGAAAAGAGCCTGTCCTTTCAGATGCTCCCTGTTCCCAAGGCAGAGGACACATTCTGATCCCCCCTCCCACCCAGTTTCATTGGAGAAGTCCTGCAATTGCTGCACATGGACAGAGTGTTCTGTGGCAACAGAACCGAGAAACAGGGAAAGCAAATGGCACAAGATTGCCAAAAGGGAGACAAGGCATCCTGTTGCTCAGGGCATGCCTTGTAAAAGTATTGAGAAACAGCTGACTAGTCCTTAAGCTTGATGGTTTAGGTGTTTTCAACCACCTGCTTAGCTCCTTTTGCATGTAGTTTGTTTAGTTATTCTGTGCTGGAAAGATCTGCTCGACGTTGTGAGTGTTATGCTGAATGCAAGGCAGACATGTGAGGGAGGGAGGAGAGGTTTGTGTTGTCATATGTTGCCAGGGGCTGCTTTAATCCTGAAAACCTCACAACACTGTACCATTTTTCATGTTAAATGGAGCTGCTTTACTTTAGATGCTCAGAAGAGTTCAGATCAGAAGAAGACATTCCTCTAGGCTAATGTCCTAACCTTCAAAGCATTAGCTCTCTGAAGTCAAGCACTGGCTACTTTCCTAGGGCTGAGACAACAGTGCCTTTGGGTTCATCCAGAGCTACATGTCTAACAAATTCGCTGCTGTCAGTCAAACGTGGCCCACACACAGCCCTTGGCTTCCAGAGGAGATCAACCTTCAACCATTCCTGAGCAAATCCAGGAGTCCAAATGCCCACTCACAAAATTGTCCTTTTAGCTGAAAGGAGGGCACCCTTCCTGGACTCCCCATTGCACAAACCAAGTGCTGCTTTCTTAGTCCCAGCTCACCTCACAGTGAGTTTGGGTGTAGGAGAGAGACAATAGATAAAATTCCTTCTCTCAATGTTTGTTTTAAATGAGCACAGCTCTTTCTGACACACATGCAGATGCTTCAGCTGATCCACAGCAAGACATGGCTGCAAAGGCAGCGCGGCACTAATGGAGGAATTGTGCAGGTCAGAGGAATTTCAGGTCATTTTTCAGGGAACAGATCGCCTTTCTCTTTACTATGCTGATGAGGCTCCAGAATATTACAAGAAATAGCACATTCCATGCCAGAAGAGCAATTCCATTTTCAAAAGCTAGAACACTTGGGCTAATTAGAGTGGCTCAGATACTTTGATCAGAGATAAATTAATGCTTTGTATGAGATCCTGCTCTTAGTTAACTTCTTTTACTAAATTCCTTCACTAATGCTTTCTAATTTCACATGGGAGAAGGGAGAAGATGAAAGGAAGGGTTTTTTTAATCAACTTGCTGCAAATTCAAGAATAGTTTGCTAAATGTTCATTTGGCTTTACAAAAATATATTATAATTTTGTCTTATTAACACCTTGTTTTATTTATACCACAATTTATTAACCATTGTATGGTCTATAAACCAGGAGAACCACAATGCACTGAGTATTTCATGCCCCATTCCATATTTCTCATTATTTTCTCATTGCAGGGGTGAGGGGCCAAAGTTGTGTTCCAAACCTGGGTAATAGAACCAGTGCCTGCAGTTCTCAGTGCTGCCTCTTCACCTCCATTTCACAGGAGGAACTCTAGTAAGTTTAGCAGTACAATTTTGTACCTAAGGAAGCCTTTGAGCTGTATAAGCTTATAAGCATCTTCAGCATCCATGTTCTTTATGTTTTAATGTCCTTGCTCTCTTTCCCAAGTCTTATCCACTATTTGTACTGTCCAGTTATAAAAACCAGGGCTTAGTGGTGAAATGATTTAGGAAAGGCAGAGGAATATCATGGCAGAGAAAGAAGTAAATAAATTCAACCTTCCTCCAAAACTGCCTTGAATCATGATTATATAGTGGCATCTGTTGTGAGAATTTAAAAAAAAAAACCAAAACACTACCAAGAAAATACAAGTGACTGGTTACAAATTTAGCAACTTCAACAACAACAAAGCTCAAAACTAGAAGTTCAATGAACATTCCTTTTTCCCCATCTGAATGCTTAGCTAGTCTAGCAGAGGGTCTTGGCTCAGATTTCTTCCACTCCCTTGTTCACATCAATCCATTCCCACTGAACACCAAGGAAAATTCGGCCTTAACTACTATGACATAGTAACACTTCTTTCAAAATTAGAACTTGGGGTCCACTTAAAGACTAAAAGATTCATACACACACAGAAAGCCTTCAGACAGCACGTCTGCTCCTTAGAGATCCCAGACCTGGCTCCTTGTTATGTACTCAACCCCTCCTGGCCAAGGACAGATCTGCAGAACTCCTGAGCAGTGTGTTCACCTTACAGCCAAATGCCTTGTAAGAGTGTGAATTCTTCAGTCAAACACTGACACTGGGGCTGATGGGGCACAAACACAAAATACTGACAAAGGCAAACCCCTCCAAGAAATCTTGGCACTCTCAGACTGGATGTGACAGTCCCACTGACAAATTTCAGGCCCCAAACAGTCACAGGAAGAACAAAATTACATGCATCATAATTTAAATAATTTTTTAAAATATACAAGAGCAATTTGCAATTTTTGAGAAAAACAGTTCTCCATCTGGAATTTTAGGCTCCAGTACTTGTTGGACATATGTAATGGCAGAAGCAGTCATGAAGATCTGATGCAAATGCAACCAGCACAATGGATACTGAGACACAGAAGACAACTGATACAAAAAGAAAATACCTAGGTAAAACATCCACACAAGACTTGCAATGTAACAGCCACAGTTCACAAGCAGAATCTCTCTCAGGCCTTTGCAGACAAGCCTGGAGAAAGAGGCAGGAAGGAGAAGGAGCAGAGACCCAGCTCCCACCTCTCACCAGATGGGAAGGTCTGTTGGCAGTTTTGATGCTCTTCCATCACTGTGTCTCACACACTTGAGCTATTCACATGCTATGAAACCTGCAATGTGTTTTTCCTCACACTTCCTATTTCTTCACTTGGATGTCAGACCCATGAAGTTTGGGGTTGTTTTTCCTCCTTTTCTTCTAGCACTGGGCTGGATGCCTGGGTTTCCTCAGCGAGGCATGCTGACATGCAGCAAGGACCAGCAGGGCCCAATTTCCACCTGTCATCCAGTACAGATTTCTGGTCAGCTGAGCAGGGAGACCACACAGCAGGGATGCAACAATTCCCAAAATGTCACTGCATTCTGAATAAATCAGTCACCAACACACCCAGCTATTATTGTCATTGGGTTTAATAAATTGTCCTGCCTTTAGCACCGATTAGTTTGTCTTGTCTAAACAAGGTGCAAATGTGTTTCCTGAGGTTGAGAACTCCATACTGGCAGAATCACAGACTGGCTCAGAACAGCAGAGACCTTTGGAAGCTCATCTGGGCCAACCCACCAAATCCAGCAGGCCCACCTAGAGCCCAGGACAGTTGTCCAGACAGCTTTTGTCTGTCCCTAAGGAGGGAGACTCCACAGCTTCCTTGGGCAACTCGTGCCAGTTGTTGGTCATCCTCACATCAAACAAGTGTTTCCTGATGCTGATCTTTAAAGATCCCTTCCAACCAAAACCATGTATGATGTTCAGGCAGAACCTCCAGTGCTTCAGTTTGTGCTCATTGCCTCTGGTGCTGTCTCTGGGCACCACTAAGAGGAGCCTGGCTGTCCTCTTGGCACTCTCCCTTCAGATCTTTGGGTTCATCAATAAGACTCTCCTGTTCTCCAGGCTAAACAGCCCCAGCTCTTCCAGCCTTTCCTCACAGGAGAGATGCTGTAGTTCCTTTTGTAGCTCTTTCTGGATTCTTTCCCTAGTTCCATGTCTCCCTCTTGCTGGGGAGCCTGGAATAGGACACAGCGCTCCAGGGGTGGCCCAGGTCACATAGGCCATTGAGATAAAAATGCAAGTTCACAGAAAATAATGCAAAGAAAAACTTGAGAATGTTAAGACTGACCAATTGTAGCTCCTGGCAGGCATTCCTCCAGAACTGTGGAAACACTGAGCACCTACTGGCTCCATCACAGCACATCTGGGTTCCTGTTCCAGCTCCCAGACTCCCAGCTGTCCAGTAACCACAGTTACCCAAATCACACAAACGTTTCTGTCTTTTCTGTACTCTCACACCTTTCTTGTGACTTTCTGCATGAAAACCCCTCTCTGCCAACACTGTCTGTTAGCCCGGCCTCACAGGCACTGTGGGCTTGGAGCAGCAGGGATTCAATTCACATTCCTGTAACACTGGGGAGCTGCAGTGCTGGGCACTTGCTGTTCAGCCAGAGTTAAACACACTTGACAGGCAGTGGCACAGCCCTCGTTTCTGGCAGTGCCCAGCAATGCAAGAACATGATGCAAAAGTCATTTTCTTCCGTTCTGTCAGCCACACTGATCATCTCCTTCCAGTTGCGTCCCAGTGCCACAGGCTGTTTTTGCCAGCTCTGACACAGGAGGAACGAGACACCTCGTGCCCAGCCCCCGGAGCACAGCCCAGCACAGCTGTGAGGGGGGCAAGGGGGGCACTGCACCGGCTGAGATCGGGCAAACTCAGCTCATGCCCAGGGTGAGGGACTGGTTACACACCAAAACAGCTGCTCCAGCTACAAGCAAAGCATGAGCATGAAGTAGTACTAAACCCTTCAGGTCACCTATAAAGTTATGCACACACCCCCCTTTATTTTTTTTTAATATAACAACTTGCCCAAAGCAATAGAGTGAATTTCCTTCCTGCTGCATTTTTTCAGTCATATCATGTCAGTGAGGAGGAAATCCCCAGAGCCCACGTGGAACTATGGCACAAGTACCTCCCTCCTATTCTGTCTCTCTCCCACCACACTTTTCCCCCCAGTATAAAGCCAATAACAAGAAAATCTAAGTTTGAACTCTAAAGCCTAAGGTTGAAAGGAGTGCATGAGTCAATTCCCAAGAACGAAAAAGAAAGAGGTAGTGGTCTGCTTACACAGCCATAATATTTTTGGCTTTCCCTGGAGACAGGATTGCAAAAGACCTCGTTGCTTATTAAGCCCAGTGTACCTTTTTATTGCAAACATCAGTGTTATGTTCTCTCCCTCTGAATCTCATTCTGGGCAACCTTAAAACTCACTGTGTTTTGTTTTCACTTTCCCTGTCTTCCTTATCCAAAACAAGACACTCAGAGTAAGAAAATATCTCATAATTTCTACTTATAATTTATTTATAATCAGCTTATTACGATTAGACTTTGTGTTTTCTTTTGGTTCAGATCCACTTTTTCCCTCTCTGGTATTTAGTTTCTTGGTATATTCAGAGACAGCAATGCATTACATGCCATACTTTTATAGTTTCTTGTGCAATTGGCTTTCCATCCATAGTTACCTGGCAGCTTTTCCTTGCAGGACAGTTTACAGTACCCCAGACTCAAGTCCACTGCTGTCTCTAATGAAGGCATTAATTTCTGCTGCAAACCCCTGCCATGCAACAGCTCCTCAAATCACATGCACATTGATGCCCTTTTCTATCCCACAGCAGTGATGAGTTCCCCTCTGATGAGCCAGAAGCCCCTGCACAGTGGTGGGCTTTGACTCCTGATTATAATTGCTGAGTCCCCTCCACCTTAAGCAGATCTTCCTGCTCACACAGGCTGCGTTCTTAGCCTGCCATCCGATTTCTGTCATTACAACCCTCAGTATCATTCATTCCTCCCTGTTTAATATTCTACTACTACTCCAAATTGATGCCATCTTCAAGTCTGAGTTATAAGCACATTAATTAGCACATTTGTACTTGTTATGCCAAGATCACAAGAATAAGTTTCCTGGGTATTCTAAATGCAGTTTGGCACTTTCTCCTGCACTGCAAACCCCCACTGTATATTGTTTACTATCTCCACTGACCTTTGAATTTTTGCATAAAGATGTGCACAGATCATTAGTTCTGCACCCAAATTAATAAATTTCTATTTGCACTATGTTCCTGAAATCCAGATTGATTAAATTCTGCCTTAGTTATCTCCTTAAAAATAATAAATTAAGATCTTCTGATTTATCATTTGTAAAGGAACAGCATGTCATAATTCCACTTCCCATTAACACTGTTATTTATTTACTCTCACTGTTAAAGTGTTCTAAAGACTTACATTTTATTAAGAGGAGCATCAAGAGCTCATAATTCCTGGTTTCCTTTCCTCCATTCCTGAATTTTTCACAGCTACAGCTTTTGTAACACAAAGTCTACCCTTTTAATATTTCAGTTTAATATAAGCAGAATTTAACTAGTGATTTCCTGGTCTATTGTATTTTCTACAATAAGCAATTGTGTAATATCCTCATTAATAACCAAGAGCAGAGCTAAAATAGGAAGTTTCTCACAGATTCAGTGATTGCTTTGTGAAGAAACGTGTCACCTATTCCACTCCAGAATATCTAGGCACTGCTATTGATAGCAAAGTCTGTTCTTCAATCTACATTTAGGAAATCAGGCTTTCCATAAGGGACACAAATCCCAGTAGGATAAATCAATTTTTGATTTTTCACCCCATCACATTACAATGCACTAAAAATACAAGAAGACTAATGCTATTAAAACATCATGTCTCTGAAAAGAAAATTACCAGAAGGAAGTGTCCCAGGATGCTTTGGTAGGAACAATGATTTTTGGTCATGATCTATTCTCACCATGAGAGCAAAACAGTTTCCTTCCCCAGCCCTGTTTGGCTGCATAACTGATGAGAGTTAGAGAGCAGCTCTGTAAATGCTGCTGCCACAAGCACAGATGTTCTGGGTTTCATTCCCACCCTTCAGAGGGTGTGCATTTGTCTCACCCCCTCCAACTGCCCCAGGATGGGAGGCTGAAGAAATGCACAGCTTTTATTCCAGTCACATGAATTACAAACTGTGCAATGCAACCCATGCATTAAAGTGTTGGGCATCATTTCTCAACCCACTGAACTTATTTCCTTCTCCTTTCAGGCATGACTTCCCTTCAATTCCTTCTCTGGCACAGAGCAGTTGTCATGGCAGTAGAGGAAACAGTCTAATCCAGCTGCAGGAATGTGATGGAAAGCCTTGGGAATTCAGCTGAACTGTGGTCATCACTAAATATGGGCTTGTCACTTGTATGATTGCAGAGAATAAATGGGATAAATGCACATGGCAGTAAAGAATGGCTGTTGTTCCCAAACAAAACTGCCCCTAAAATCAACTTTTTTCTTGAAGAATTTTAAGTGGTTTTGGAAATTTGAACAAAAGAATGTACAAATAATGCCAGGAACAGGTTGAACATCGTGGGGGTGCCCTGTAAAAGAGCTCCATAATGCCTGTGATTTCATGCAACACCACTCAAGGCATTCAGCTGGGTTTCCTCAGGCAGGTTCTTTGCTGTTCGGAGCAGTTCCCTTCCCTCTGGGAAACATCCTCTTTCTGCTGAGGAGACACAAGCATTGCAGGACTGAAGCCACTGCAGATGCTGTACAAGTCCTGTCAGAGTCCTGCCAACACACCATTTCCCAGAGATCTCACAAACCAGTTTTCAATAAGAGAGGAACTGTACAAATTTAGTGCTATTTATCATCTGCCCAAATATTTTCCCATATGGTACTGGCTTGGAGGACTAACAAGGGCAGAAACAATTTAACTAACTGGAATTATATTGGTCATTGATCTTTGGCCATTTTTGCTCCTCCTTGCAACAGTATTTCTTGGAAAATTCATGGAATTATGTTTTGTTTCCAGGAATATCTGAACAATCACATATTCAATGAAGAAACCAATTCTGACACCTCCAAATTTTAGGACTTATGGTAAAAATAACTCAAAATTCCAAAAGCAAACAGCACAAATAATCAATCCCCCACGTCCTTTGCACTCTGGTCTGTGTTAGGAAGGGCACAGGCAAAACGAGGCCTGAACAGGACAAGTCACAGAAGCCAGAAAATGAAGCAAAGCAATCAAAAGAATCCATGACATCAGAGCAAGAGCACAAAGGCCTTCTGGGTCTGAACTGCAGTTCCCAACACTGTAAAGCAACTGCATTCACAGAAGTGTTTTTCTTTAAAGCTTGATAAATCTCTTCCTATGCCCTTTCAAAACTTGAAGTTTTGATCAAAGTACAAAGTACATGGCCTGTAACATTAGATGAGAAAGCAAATTCATCTTGTCCCAGGGGAATTATGGCAAGCTGACTCTATCTGTAAATCCCCAGCACAGCCCTGCACACAATTCTGCCTCTGGAGAGATGAGGAGATGTAAGCATATATGACAAATGAGAAGCACTCTGCTCACTCTGCTACCACAAGATTCCAAGATAGGATAGTAATGAAGATTTAAGAGACAGGAATAGAATTTTTTCCCACAAATTCCTGACCTGCTATCAAGTAGCACCTAAGAAACCAGAAAATAGGCAGCACCAAAATAAACAGGGCAGCAATCTGGAGTTTTAAGGCTCAATCTCTGATGTTCCCACTGGGCTGTACTAGGAATTGGACCAAGTCTTCAGAAAGAAACCAAGTCTTGCATGAAGGGGAGCAAACAGCACGTGAACTCCCAGCTTCCCTCAGCCTCCAGCACATAAAGTCACTGAGCAGCATTCCCAGGCTTGGTAATTGCCCTGCTTTCAGCAGCACAACCCAACAGGTACCATTCAGCTGCTGCACTGCAGAAACACAAAATAAAGGCTACACAAAGGCACTGAGAGAGTGATTGCAGTGTGTGTCTGCTGCAGGGCACCTGTATTTCTTTTTAGAGTAACACCACTAAATATACTCTGCCTTCTGAACTGTAATAAAAAAAGGCATTTGTAGCTTCAGATACCCTTAAAAATATTGAGTTTAAAACATGTCTCCTGCAATAAAATTGCCAAAACATACCACAAAGCTTTCAAAAGTTGAAGTTTTGGCATCAGAGAACTTACATATTTCCTTTTGCATCAAGCCCAGGAAGCCACTTCCACACTGCAGCAGAGCAACTTCAGCATTTGCAACAGTGCACTGGCATTAAAATCAGCTGCTGCAACACAAAACACACTTAGTGCCAAACGGCTGGGCTGAAAAAAAGAGATTTCCTCTGATGAGATTGGCAGTAAAGTTTTACTTATATTGTAGGGACATAATTGCTCACACAGTGCACTTTAAGCAAGGAATATTATTTTCTGCATAAATAAAAGTACAACACGGGATTGGGAATGTGGGAATTAATCAGTGAGATGCAACTTTTTATAAAATCCTCAGACAGATTTGGGACTCTGCAGCCCTGGGCTCTTCCTATTTCTACAACTTTGCTTTGCTCCTGCAGATCTGCTTTTCACATTCCACCTAGTCTGAAATCCAACTCCTAAATGAGGACAGAATCGGAGGGAAACTTGGTGGAGAGGATGAGCTTGGAGAGAGGAGCAAACCCTCACAGCAACCCATTCCAGGGGTGGAAACTTCATTTTCCTGAGTGCAAGTGGTATGATATCATGAATTCTATGGATGTGAACAGCAAGTTCCTCTGGAAGCAAGTACAGTTCGTCAAGATGTATTGATCAAAACAGTTTGTTTTGTTTTTTTTAAATTAGCCAATTTCTAAACCAAAATAGAAAATTTCCAATTTCAACTTCCTATTTTTTTCTGTCTTCCTTTTTCCTCTCTAGCTGCTTGTGTTTGGACTTTTAAGGGAGAGGTATATTATTACTCATATTTATCTTTTTTTAATTCCGTTTTTAAGTAATCTTTTAGTTTGTATAATTTTTTAGAGTTCTCAAAGGAAAACTACTCAAACCAAAACAAACAAAATCTAAAAACCCAAGAGGTGTGCCATGTTCCTTCTTCGTAAATCACTAGTGCATTCATGTCAGAAATGCAATGAAACAGAGAAGAGAACAATAGAAAAGGGAAAAGTTCCTTTCAAAAATTTATATTCTATTACTCCTGTATCTCTATATTGATTTAACTATCAAATATATTTCTTTTAAATTCAACTCCTTTGTCTGTTTGTTTGCTATGGGGGTTTTTAAATAAATAAATAAATAACATTTCTCCCATCTGTTTCCAGTGATTATCAAAGGCACTTCCCCCACAAATCTCTGTAAAATTGGAGGGCACAAACCTGCAAAAATTACCTTGCATTACCTACAAGCCCCCATGCAGTCTGCAGGCCTAACTTCTCTTTGTCTTCTCACCAAGTGTTACAGCCCTGCCCTGTTTGTGCAGCATCAACACCTGCCCCATGTCCCACCAGTGGAGCTGCTGCAGCTCCTCAGCAACCCCTGGGGACAACCCCAAACTGCACACCCCACAAAGGAATGGAATGTCACCCACCCAACCATTCAGCAGCAGTAACAACCCATCTGTTGTGCATTAGTACTTCTATGAATCATAAACTTAATTCTAAATTAGGTGATTAAACAGTGGCAATATTCCCTTGGAAGTGCAAGTGATAATGCTTTGTTTGTGGTTCCAGCTGTTCACCTGGAATTGCTTTGCTGCAGCTCAGGGCACCAGCGTGTGAAAGGCACTCCAGGACTGGAAACCAGCACTGGGCTTTGTGTTTGCAAGTCAGAGGAGCAACAGAGCCTTTGAGATAATCTTGAGGAAACAAAAGCAAGTTGATATCATCCTTCATGTGATGTCAGTGCACACTTTTGAGTGATGAAAAGATGATAATGATTATTTTTTCCCATTGCTTTTCTACTAGCAAAGCACCACAGCCTTTCCCTTTTAACCTTAAATTGGGTCCAGGTATCACAGGTCTGAGTGGTGGGGATGGTAACACCACCTTACCAAAAATTTCAAAACTATTCCATTTCCAATGTATTGGATTCTCAGATCCCATGAAATTCTCCCTTTCACTTTTTCTTACTTTATTGATTAAGCCACAGGCAGATTTTCTATTGATTTAACTCAAGCAGAAAAAAACCCCATGTTTTTTCAAGTAAAAGCAGAAAACAGTGCTTGTGAAGCACTCCCAGAGATTGAATCTTTTCCCAGATATTGAACTGCTGTATCTTTGGCAGGGATGTGCCATGAAACAGGGTGAGCTACAAGCACTCATTGCCTTTTGGTTCCACTGGACTGATATCCTTCACATTTATTCTGCCATAGCCCCACATTTACATTTGTAGGTGAAGGCATTTTGTGTGGAGGATGTCCCTGTTTAACTGCAAACCCACCAGCCAGGCAGTTTGTGTTTGCTCCTGGAGCACTGCTGGTATCCCCACAGGCATCCTGCAGGAATGCAGGACCCACACCTGCCCACCTGGCTGAAGACCCCAGGAAGGACAGAGCTCAGTGCATGACTCAGACTGTGAATTCGTGTCACCTGCAGTGTCACTGCATCTTGTGACAGCTCAGCCACAGCACCTCAAAAGATTCAGGACTTGATGGGATTTCTGATGAGAAAGTCCTGTAGGACACAATAGGAATGTAACCAAATATAGGTCACATGTTTTAAATGTCAACCAGCTTATTAATATAATATGCCTGCTCAGCACTGCAAGAATGTCAGCAGTGTTGTGTGTGGCTCCTCTGTGCCAGGCTCTAAACCTACACAAAATCCAGTTTTGCCCCAGGCAGTTACTATTTAACTTTTTGGAGTCACCCTGCAGAAGCAAGAAGGAACACAGAGAAGTGAAAAGACTTTTGCTGGGTGCCCAAGAGATCAAAAGAAGAGACAGAATATATAAGAACTGAGCTCTCTCTACTTCTGACTGCTGCAGTGGGAGGAGAACATGTAAGTTAGTTCATGCTTTAGTCTGAAGTATTAAATTATGAACATAACTAACTTAAATCTCTCTAAAACCATCAGCAAGTGAAATCAATGTTTGTGTTACTTCTCTCAGCTGATTTAGCCCATGAAGCTTCTTCCTAACTTTAAATATAAATGAAACTATTATGTGCAGTCAAAGCCTAGCTCAAAAGCTAAGAAGGCATCAGAAATGTTCTCATTGACCTCAGCAGCTTTAGGATACTTAAGCAACCTGTATCTTCACAAGAGGACATTAATTCACCAACACTTTGCTCCAAAAGATTTCTTTTAAAAAATACCAAGGAGAAACTGTAGATCAGGAACACATAATATTTGTTGCAGTGATTTAAGTGCAGACTGTAAATGGTGTCTACCCACAGTGCAGAAAACCTGTGCTATGAGAAGGACGAGGAGGTCAGAGAGAAAGGGAAGGAGAAGGCGTAGAGTAACAAGGTCCTCCCTCTGCTCAGCTGCAGGAGTTGGAAGGGTGCCTGTTCCTGAGCATTTGCTATGATTTGGTGTCTGTTACATATTCTGCTGCTTAATAAATTTACACTGACAAAGAAAGTATAATCCTCCCTGAGATAG